>WNGS01165523.1:36303392-36353219 GCA_020271785.1 Procambarus virginalis | reverse complement strand
AACGTGGTTAAAAGAGGATACTAAACTCTTTAACATGCCTAACTTCAGCAATTCACAACTGTCGTCAAATTCAGAGAGGTGGTGGTACTGCTCTTTACTACCACCAAGAACTAACATGCTTAAAAGTAATTAGAACTAGAGACTGCTGTGGGGAGTATATCTTTGCCATTTCAGCGTCAAGGGTGCAGTCTGTCCTGTCTGTGGGTGCAGTCTATAGAATTCCTAACACTGATGTGTCCGAATTCAACTCAAACCTTAGAAATCTAATAATAGACAACAGACTGAACAAAAACCATCTTATTATCGCAGGGGACTTAATATTGACCTCTGCGAGCCTGAACACCCTACTGCTGTTAGCTTCTCAACTGTATGAATTCCTGCTTCCTCATACCCTTAATCACTAGACCTACTAGAATCACTGATAGTACTGCCACGACTCTAGATCACATCTGGACCAACATAACCTCTCCACGTACTTCAGGTATAATCACCGATAGAACTACAGACCATTACCCCACATTTATCTAACATTAACAAACCACCTCTAGAGACAAGGGAGTTAAGCTTTAGGCTGCACAATGAAACTGCTATAGGCAATTTTATAACTGCTGCTGCTAATGTCAACTGGGAGTCCGAGTTAGGTAACATAGGGGACATCAACCTAGCAGTGCAATCTTTTCTTCAAAAAACTCTCAGCCTTTATAACACCCACTGTCCTATGCTAACGAAACAAGTCACAACCAAAAGGCTAAACAATCCTTGGCTTACAAAGGGAATACTTAAATCCATTAATAAAAACATGACCTTGAGAAGAAGTATAGGTTAGGAACAATCTCCAAAGAATTCTCAAAGAATTACTCGTTATTGCTATCTAAAATAATTAGACGAGCCAAAACTAAATACTACGAGATAAATTTACCCAAATAAAGAGCAACATTAAAAAAACTTGGAGCACAATTTCACAAATATTGGGATCAAAGAAGATTTTAAATAACAAACCAACACTCCTGTCCAATAACGATGGTCAGCTTTCAGCCTCTGATTCTGCTATTGAGTTCAATAGGTTCTTCTCTTCCATTGGGTCATCCCTTGCAAATGATATTCCATCTTCCAGTACTGATGTTAAGGACTATCTTACAGGTAACTATCCACAGTCTCTGTACCTAAAGCCTACAAATTCCACTGACGTTAATGAGATAATCCTTTCCCTTAAAACCAAGTCTAGTGCCCTTGAGGAGATACCAACTTTAATTTACAAAAAAGCCTCCAGATCTTTAGCCCTGCTATTGCATTGCTCTTCAACAAGTCACTTGAACTCCAAACCTTTCCAGATATTCTAAAAAAAGCGAGAGTAACCCCTGTCCACAAATGTGGTGATCTCACAGATGTTAACAACTACAGACCTATATCAATCCTGCCTAACTTGTCAAAAATATTTGAAAAACTAATCTACAAGCAGCTTTACTCTTATCTAGCCAAACACAATATACTTAGCTCTTGTCAATATGGCTTCAGACCCAAAAAAAGCACTAACGATGCACTTATTAGTATGATTAACTTGATTCATGCAGCTCTTGATAAAAATGAGTTCCCTGTTGGGTTATTTGTGGACCTGCGTAAGGCTTTTGACACTGTCAACCACCAAAACCTTCTTCTTAAATTACATCATTATGGAGTCAGAGGACACTCCCTGCAATACCTCAAATCTTACCTTACTGACAGGCTCCAGTATGTTTCTGTGAATAATTCAATTTCTCCCACCCTACCCATCAACATCGGTGTTCTCAGGGCAGCATACTTGGCCCTCTCCTCTTTCTCATCTACATTAATGACCTTCCAAATGCCTCCCAACACCTCAAACCAATTCTATTTGCTGACGACACAACCTTCATTTACTCCAGTCCTGACCCCCTTGCTCTAAATGCCACAGTGAATACTGAGCTAAATAAAGTCCATCTTTGGCTAACTGCCAACAAACTCACCTTAACATTGACAAAACTTTCTATATTCTGTTTGGCAATAAATCCTCTAATCAAATAAATCTCAGGATAAACAATACCAAATTTGTAACAAAATAGATGGCAAATTCCTTGGCGTTCTCATTGACCACAAGCTGAATTTCCAGGGACACATTCTAAATATATAAAAAAGTTTCAAAAACTGTTGGCATTCTTTCCAAGATCATATTATGTACCTCGCCCTGCCCTGGTGACGCTCTATTATTCCCTCATCTATCCATATCTCACTATGGTATTTGTGCTTGGGGTTCTACTACCCAAAATCATTTACGTCCTCTAATTACTCAACACATAGCTGCTATTAGGACAATATCCAACCCTGGCCCCAGACATCACTCGGTACCCCTACTCAAATCTCTGAATATGTTAGATATTAACACTATCTGTAACTCTGAACCGGACTCGCGTCAATTATTTTTCTCTTCATTCCTAACTTTGGACCGGACTTGCGTCCACTACAAAAATATTTGTATAAAATTCATTTTTTATCCAATCGACCTAGGAATAGTATCAAAATAAGCGCATTTAGAATGCACACAATTTGATACCAAAATGAAAGATGTAACATGAAATGATGTCCGAACACTTATATGATTATAAATAGGTTTTTGGTCAAAATTTTAAAATATTTGTTAAAAATCTATTTATTGTGCTATTATGTTGGGACTAGTTTTAAAATGCGCGCCTTTACATCGCGAACAATTTGATACCAAAATGAAAGATGTAACACAAGAATTTATGTCAGAACACTGGAAAGATATAAATAATTTTGTGATGAGCTTCCAGAATTAAAATATTTGTTAAAATTCCAGTTATTGCTCTATTATTATGGGACTAGTTTTAAAATAAGTGCCTTTTTATTGCGAACAATTTGATACCAAAATGAAAGACGTAACACGAAAATTGATGATATCAAACTGAACACGTATACACATTAGGTTGCAGTGTACAAATTAGTGCTCGTTCACAGGTAACTTTAGGCTTTTCTGCGGGGAGGCACTCCAAACTTTTGTACATTATATTCATACACATCTGTAGGGAATTTAATTGCGAACACAATGATACCAAAACGAGCAACGTAGCACAAGAATTAAGGTGAGAAAAATGGAACGAGTATGCACATTTTACTGATTTTGTGCGCTCACAGGTACCTTTTGCCGACTTTATGCTTTGCTGTTGGGAGTCACGCCAGGCTTTTGGACATTATATTCATACACACCTGTAGGGAATTTAATTGCGAACACAATGATACCAAAACGAGTGACGTAGCACGAGAATTAAGGTGAGAAATCTGAAACGAGTATACACATTTAGGTGTCACCGCGTGCTTACCCGCACGCTCGGTACATGACCCCTAAGTTGACCGCGCACCTGCTCAGTGACCGATAGTGTTAAGTCACCCACATTCTCTCATGTGTATTATACATATATAAAATGCTGAACTGTAATGCCAATCCTGACCTCAAAAGCTTAATTGAAGGTTGTAACAGAACCCATGAGCACCACACCAGAAACAAATACAGTTTTGATATTCCAAGAGTACGACTTAATCAAACTAGAAATGCTCTACAAATCAAGGGACCGAGAATGTGGAATGACCTTCCCAATCATGTTAAAAACTGTACCTCTCTCAACCAGTTTAAGATAAAAACTAAGCACTACCTAATAAATTCCCTGTAACCTACCTTACCCCTATATTGTCAACCCATGTCTTTTTTTTAAACAACGCTGTTTGTCGACCTAATTGTATTTGTGCTGTTTTTTCTGCCATGTTCCCCCTATTTTTTTTTTTTGTTCTCAACACATTTTATACTTTAATCTCAATTAGTATCAAGTTTTAGTCTTTAATGTTTTTCCGCCCAAAACGCTTTGCGTAATAGTGGCTTTAGGCATTGTATGTACTAGCTCTATCTATAAATCTATCAATTTTTGTAAAACCTCTTGTATGTACAGTGGCACCTCGACATACGATTGCCACTACTTACGATAATTTCGAGTTACGATGTAAATTTCATCGAAAATTTGTGACTCTACATCCGATGGTGTCGTCGACTTCCGATATTTGTTGGTACACGTTCGGGTCGACCAAGCACGTTGTTCCCGGTCACGTGGCCGACCTGCCTCAGTTTACTACAGCTGCCCGCTTAGTGACGATCGTGCCTATAAGAAATTCCGCTTTTGTGGTGATTTTTTGCATTTTGAACATTAAAGTAATTATTATATATCATGCCACAAGTCCCAGGAAAGTCAGTGGTAAGGCTCAACATATGAAAACCCATGTAAGGATGACCATAGAGCAGAAACAAGAGTACAGAATGTCTCTTCCTCAACAATTAAGAAAATGTGTGCAGCATGGGAAGAATTGCATACCTTTGCTGAAACGACTCGCCCAAATCAAGCTGCAGTAGGTCGTTGCCTTAACCTATTCAATGACACTGTGATGCATCATTACAGACAAATGTTAAAACGAAGGGAAAAACAAATGTCTCTTGACAAATTTGTAGTGAGACAAACAAGCACTGAACCACAACCAGGTCCTAGTGGTATTCAGGCAAAATGTAGGAGAGAGAGTACCACCAGAGAAAACATCACTGCCTGATGTGATAATGGAAGGGGACTCCCCTTCCAAACAGTAACAACTCTCCTCCTCCCCCCTCACCACCATCTTCCATACCCCATCAAGAGCCCTCCATAAAGGTAAGAGAAACTTTGGTACTGTATTGAAGTTAGAAAAAAACATTGTATTCATTATAAAATGTATTTGTATGTTAATATTTTGGAGGGTGGGGAACGGATTAATTCAATTCCCTTTATTTCTTATGGGAAAAATTGCTTTGACTTACGATATTTCGACTTACGATCCGTCTCTGGGAACGGATTAGCATCGTAAGTCGAGGCCCCATTGTATGTACTTTACCTGAATAAACATTTATTTATTTATTATTATTTAATTGGTGGCCACATGCAATCTTAATCAAGAAGCCTGTCAACGAACTCTACAGAATGGTTTGGCTATTATATTTATTTATTTATATACAAGAAGGTAAATTGGATTATTGAGAGTACATATCATGGATGTTTATAATTCTTGCTAAGCCACTAACACGCACAGCGTTTCGGGCAGGTCCTTAATCTAACAGATAATTTTAAGTAGGTAAGTTATAGCAAAATTTGAAGAATAGGTACATTGTAGTAAAATTTAAATGAAATATATATATGAAGTATTTTTACCTGCTTGCATGCTAAAGACAAGGTCTAGTGATATAAATTTGATATAAATGACAAAATAAAGTTTCCATTACCTAGCTTTTCTACACCACATGATGCTAGTTGTATGATGTAATTGGAGAACTCCTCGCTGTCTTTCCAGGAGTCTGAAAATATTCCAAGTATCACATTAAGTTTCAACAAAGTGTACATTGGCTGGAGCATAAATTACCATCCAGGATGTGACCAGCAATCACCAAAGTCAATTATCATTTGCTTAGCCTAGACTGCACTTGTGGTTATTCTTGAACCCATCGCTGATGTAACAATATACATAAACTGTGTAACTACTTCATCAAGACTACAACTTGCATAGTTAAATGAATTTGAGGGTTCAACTCCTGGGCCCATTATGTGCCTCTAATCCTTTTCACTACCACCCACATGATGGGTATGGGGTGTATAATAAATGAACTAAAAAAAAATTTTTTTTTTACATTTACATGAGGAAGCATACATGTGAAATAATGTATGCTCAGTTGTGAAAAAATTTTGTTCTTGAAGTACAGTATTAGAAAAAATAAACAAGTAACTGGCATCATGAGATTTCTTACCCTTAAAAAAAGCACTATTGTATACTGTATTAGGAGTTTATTTGCCTTGAAGACTTTAAATATTATATATTTAAATCACTGCATTAATTTTAGATGGCTCAACAACACTAATAATACTTTATCCATATTAATCGTGTCATCCCACTCATACTGGGATACTTAGAATAATTACATGCTATGCTATTATTATGACATTTTCTTGTGTAAATGCAGAATGTACTTAAATTTGTTGCAAACTAAAAATATTATAGTTCGTGATTGAAATTTTTCGTATTTTTTTTTTAGAGTGCACAGTTTAGTATGTCATAAATAATCGTTATTGTAACATATAATGAGCGAATGAAGCATCATATCGTTACTGTAAAGTGCAATGAGTGAATAAAGCATCATCCTTAAAGATAATTTGACTTTATTCATAAAGATATGAATTATATCTAGTGAATAACCTAGAATCATTATCTTTCCCCCACACCTATAGCGCGAGGTGAGGCACACTCAAACAAGGACACAAGACACCACTAACAGCTGAAACTCCGTGATATACCTACAAGTTTACAATACTACCCCCCGGTTTACCAAGTATTCCCTCAGGAAAGAGGAGTTTGGCCACGTCCTCCACCTCCACGTCCATGACTGCTGACGACGGCGCCGCCGCTGCTGCCCTCTGCACGCCGCTCCTCCCAACCTTCTACAATAACAATAACAATAATAACAACAATAATAATAATAACAATAATAATAATAATAATAATAATAATAATAATAATAATAATAATAATAATAATAATAATAATAATAATAATAATAATAATAATAATAATAATAATAATAATAATAATAATAATAATAATAATAATAATAATAATAATAATAATAATAATAATATAATAATAATAATAATAATAATAATAACAATAATAATAATAATAATAATAATAATAATAATAATAATAATAATAATAATAATAATAATAATAATAATAACAACAATAACAATAATAATAATAATAATAATAATAATAATAATAATAATAATAATAATAATAATAATAATAATAATAATAATAATAATAATAACAATAATAATAATAATAATAACAACAACAACAACAACAATAATAATAATAATAATAATAATAATAATAATAATAATAAATAATAATAATAATAATAATAATAATAATAATAATAATAACAACAATAACAACAATAATAATAATAATAATAATAATAATAATAATAATAATAATAATAATAATAAATAATAACAACAACAATAATAATAATAACAATAATAATAATAATAATAATAATAATAATAATAATATAATAATAATAATAATAATAATAATAATAATAATAATAATAATAATAATAATAATAATAATTACATTATATAACTGAAAAATTGCAACAGATCATATTGCAAATTTTCCACGGTAGGTTTTATATTTTCTTTCGTAAAGTCACTATAATTTAATATATCAATTGAATTGAATTTAATGCCACTATATATAATATCAAGGTCATCAAAACAAGTATTATTGTACAAAAAGTAAAATGCAATAATACTTTATTATAAAACATGTAATATGTAACCAGCGTATAATTTTCTGTATATATTAATAGCAGTATTATTATTGTTATTATAGGCTAATAATATACATATACTGCACTAAAATTAATTTATAAACATGCCGTTTCGTAGATATAACACGAATCACAAGCAACGAGGTTTAAACTCAACAAGACCCTATGTACCGAGGTTGCCTTGCGATGATTTCGGGGCTCAACGTCCCCTCGGCCCAGTCCCCGACCAGGCCTCCTAAGTAACACATATTACGCATGTAGGGCAGAAAATGGGAGATGCCTTTTCACCCATAGGGCTATAAACCCATGGAACCGCTTACCCTCGAAGCCGTACATGCCAAGACAATTTTCAAGTTCAAAACCCTTAGCAGCTATATATGGAGGGACCCCATATATGACAGGAGCCTGACAGCTTAGTGGACAGTGCTCTGGATTCAAAGTCCTGAGGTTCTGGGTTCGATCCCCGGTGGTGGTGGAAACAAATGGGGAGAGTTTCTTTCGCTTGATACCCCTGTTACCTAGCAGTAAATAGGTACCTGGGAGTTAGACAGCTGCTACAGGCTGCTTCCTGGGGGTGTGTAACAAAAATGAGGCCTGGTCGTGGACCGGGCCGTGGGTACGCTAAGACCTGAAATCATCTCAAGATAACCTCTCAAGATAGCCTCTTTGACAAGCCACCGATTTACTGTCCCCGTCTTGGCCCCTATAGAGAGATGGTGGCCCTTCAGGTAAATTCTGGTAATAGCCCTCTGCATGTAGCATCTTCTTGAGGTTATCTTGAGAGGATTTCGGGGCTTAGCGTCCCCGCGGCCCGGTCCCCGACCAGGGCCTCCTTTTTGTTACACCCCCCAGGAAGCAGCCCATAGCAGTTGTCTAACAACCAGTTTCCTGCCCACCTAACCTATCAGAGGACCCTTAACTTACTGTTGTTGAAAAAATAAATCCTAAATTTATTTTCATATTTTTTCATTTTCAAATTACGTCCAAATTCGGCCATACGGGCAAACGGCCAAATGCGACGTTCTTTTTAAGAGGACAGGTTGACCTATTCACTGCTAGGTGAACAGGTGCATCATGATGAAGGAAACTCTAACCATTTGTTTCCTCCTTCGCCGGAGATCGAACCCGGAACCTTGGGACTACGAATCCCGAGCGCTGTCCACTCAGCCGTCAGGTCCCCTACATGGTAGTAAACATGACCTATCGATGGATGTTGCAACGTTCTGTGAGCCGGGTCATTCAATATACATCGTACAGTACTTCTGCTTTTGTTATATCTAAGTGCATCTGTACTACTTTTTTGCCCAAATGTACTTGTAGCGTAATTCTGTATCAAAATAGCAAACTATATATATAGCTGGAGAATTAACTGAGCTTACCTGAGGGCCACTATATCTTTAGTGGTTTCGACGAGGACAGGAAGCCGGCTGCTTGTCACTGGTCCTCCCTCTCCCCCCCCCCTTTATTCATTTGTCGTGATGATTTTATCAAGTTGGATTTAGGAACAGTTTTGGCATTTACGATTTCGGCGGGTAGGCGGCTTCATGGATTTATAACCGTATCGGTGAAAAAGGATTCATGCCAGAAAGGCGTACACTATAGAGTAGAAGGGTATCCGAGATGCAATTTAAAAACAACGCAGCTGTGTGCAGGCGATGAGTCACAATAACGTGGCTAAAGTATGTTGACCAGACCACACACTAGAAGGTGAAGGGACGACGACGTTTCGGTCCGTCCTGGACCATTCTCAAGTCGATTGTGAGAATGGTCCAGGACGGACCGAAACGTCGTCGTCCCTTCACCTTCTAGTGTGTGGTCTGGTCAACAACGTAGCTGTGACATCTAAAGCTCAACCAACAAAAGTAAGATCATTTAATCAGGCTGAGGAAACAAAAGGTGTTCAAGCAGAAAGTGACAAGGTGTGTGAGGAGCATAACATGATCGAGATGCTAATAGATTTGCAAAATAGAACCAGTTTGAAGATAGAGGGTGGGAGAAAATTACAGGCGCCAAATGCAACATTAAAAATGACATTTGATACGGTTCCTCACTGAACTGGTTGTACCTGACGTACAGGAAACAAGCCCCAGTCAAAGAGGTGGTGTCGAGCTTGATGGATGTTGCAAGAGAGACTTCTGGGGAAGGGGAAGGAGACTTCCCCTTCATATAGTCTGGGATAGCTGCACAAATGCAGATGTACCTAAATGTGTTAATAATAATAATAATAATACAAAAAATAATCTGTACATTCCGGAAGTTTATCAGTTCTAGTAGAACAATGTACTGAAGGTGGGAAAGGGAGATCGGAGACCAGAAAGTTTTGTTTTTATTACCGTAAGGCGAAGGCACCTACAGGAATCAGAATGAGGAGTTTGCCCAATATTAAAGTGGCCTTAAACCGGTAATTACACGACTTGATACTAGACCACGACGGACTGAAATGTTGTCTTTTCATTTTGAGATGCGTGGTTTTGATATAATATCTTCAGCCAGTTATTGTCTCATCGTTGTATAATTTTGTTTATTTCCGTTCAACGTTGTCCAAATGCGAACGACAAAGACAAACTATTCATACTTTCAAACTGATAAATATAGATTTATATCATTAAGGCCGAATTATAATATCCGGTGTGTCGATTTTTCGATAAAACAAAAAGGTATTCTTATAATTTAATTATAGTACAATTTACAGTAACTTCTCGCATCTGGCACTCACATGGTCATCAATAAGAAAAAAGAGAGGAAAAGGGATGAGTAAGAGGAGCGGCGAGGAGCGTCCCGGGAGTCCCTGGCATTATTATAGATGGTACGTGAAGAAAGCAGTTCTCCAGTCATCTCGGGGCTTCTCCAGCGCAGCGGGGGCTAAGGTTACAGACGTGTCGGTCGTTCTGTCATGGGCACGAAGGCTCCAAGTCATAACTTCTTATTGGTGAAGTCTTAGGCGGGGATGTGGCAGGAGCAGGCAGATGGCAGCTTGTAGATGTCGATGAAGAGACCCTTGTAGGCATCGCAGGGGTCGAAGGAGAGGAGGCGGTGGTAGACATACTTCTGGGTGCAGTGACTTTTGTAGCAGGGAGCAAGGGCGCGGCACGCAGCTTCAGGGAAGAGACAAGTCTCCAGGCGGGCCGTCTGGGTGTAGTAGTGAACATTGTTAACAATGACACGCCACTTGCCCTCAACATTCTGGGCACGCTTGGGCCTGGCGTAGGCGACGTCGGAGGGGCAGATGTAGCCCTCGGGCCCGGCCCAGTGGGTGATATCATAGGGAGATTTACCAGTGGAGGCACCAGTGTAGTAGTAGTAGTCGAAGGACTCTTCCTGTTTCTTGGTCACATATTCAACCAGATCATCAGCGGACTGGTCGGCCACATCAGCGTATTTCTTGGCGAACAGCTGGTCGGCAGTAATGGCGTTTTTTATATCATATTCAGGATACTCAGGGTCTTCCAAGCAGAAGGGGAGGGGGGAGCCAGCCGCACAGGTAGGAGGTGTTGTTGGGTCACAGTAATTGGGCTTGTAAGATGGCTGGGGGCCGTAGGGGGGTGGAGGGCCATATCTTGGGGTTGGACTATAGGGAGGAGGGGCTGAACCGAGAGCAATTCCAGCGCACGCCAGAACAACCGACTGAAATAAAGTAGTACATTTTAGTATTCATTTGGTAAGATTTCGTTGCTTATAGAATTACGAGTGTTAAAACTGCCATAGTGACAAAGAACACAGAACACTCCAAAGATAAATACAAAAGTGTTGAGTAAAACATCTGCTGTGATCTCTTGCCGATAAGACAGAACAATGAAGCAGAGTTCCTACCAGAGCGAGAGCCATGATGAGGTGCTGATGAGAGTTGTACTGCTGCCTTCCACTGCCACACCTCGCTATATATATACCTGCCGCTGTGTCGACCTTAAGCTTCGTGACGCAGCTCACTACAGAGTATTGCCTTGACTTTCACTTGGTATAATAATACAAGTTTACAGCATGTCAACTATTTATTTGATAACAAAGATAGCAAAAAGCCGATGTAAAATTTAAATTAACAAAAAAAATAAATTGCTTGTACATTTAATAACGGATAAATTAATGTCTAAATTCAACACAGTAAACAAAAATCTAAAAATTTTGTTTCAAGGCATTTTATTTTCTAATGTTACAACCGTTAACGCATTTCTTATAGTCCTATGCTTAAATAACACAAGTCTATAAGAACTATATCTACAAAATAGAATGTCCATTTGTCCATGGTTGGCCCCAGATGCTTGGGGCCAACCTCACCAGACTTCACAGGGTGACGAGTGGGTATAGTGGGACTGTCATAGGGTGGTCGGAGTCGGGGTCAGAAGTGGGTGTATTAAAAAAGATTAACTAAAATCCAAACTAGCTAAATTCCAGACGCCATCCTCACTAAACTTCATAAAACATATTATTTTGTAAGTGATGAGAAAGATGGTTATAATGATGAAAATAGTGTGTTGTGAAGGTGCTTACAGTGATGAGGGTTGTGTGTAGTATAGATGGGTACAGTGCTGAGGGTCTAGTGTGGTGTAGATGTAATGGAAATATGAAATTTTAAGTTTACGTTATTGAAAGTAACCCACGTAATATACATTTCATTTATCTCTTATCAAAGAGTAACTACTATCAAAATGCAAGCTTAATATCCTTCGATAAAGTCTAAATTAAGTATATCTAATATTCATCCCACCTTCCAGTAAGATAGCACATATATCATCTGAGAGTCTATGTTAAGATAAGTACAAAGATTTTATTGATGTAACGCATGTTTTCCTTGGCAGTGCACAAACACAAACACACACACACACACACACACACACACACACACACACACACACCACACACACACACACACACACACACACACACACACACACACACACACACACACACACACACACACACACACACACACACACACACACACACACACACCACACACACACACACACACACACACACACACACACACACACACACACACACACACACACACACACACACACAGAGGTCTCTCGGATGAACTTGAAGAAGGAGTAAACGCTTCAAGAGACGCCGAGTCACACTATCCTAAACTAGGCAAGCTCGAATGAAATGTTTACTGGAGGAATAAAATTAATGCAAATTAATAAAAACAATCTACGTGATGAACAAGCCACAACTCAGAAGATGGAGAAGCGACGACCACTACATGACTTGATAATACCTGAGAGCCACTAACACTAGTGGCCTCGACGAGGAAAGGAAGCCGGCGGCTTGTCGAAGGTCCCCCCCCTCCCATTTGCCTTGATGATCTTTTCCAGCTGTACTTCAAAGGTTAACAGAGTTTTGGCATTTGGCCCAGGACGGACCGAAACGTCGTTGTTGCTCCATCTTCTGAGTTTTGATTTGGTCATCATGTCTTCAGCCACGTTACTGTGACTCATCGTCTGCAAATAATCTACGTGTCCCCCATAAATTATTTTAGATAGAGTGACTGAGAAGGATACGTAGAATAAGTGTATTATGACGCCTCCATAAAGTTAACATCTTGGGCAAGTGATGCTGTACGGAGCTCCAGAAAGATTACAACAACCTAACCTTTCCTAGCACTAGTATAGTACTTACATGTACAATATTAGGCCAGATATTGCGTATATTAGGTCTACGAGGGGTTAGGTTAGGACGTTAGGACATTTTGCGAGGTTGTGTTGGTTGTCTTCCGCGAAGAGACGATGTGCTAGTGCATGCAATAATTCACAGTAAATTGGCTGAACAACTAGCAAACCATTTCTTGCATGAACATCAAAGTGGCAGTTAAGATCCGCCCTGAACTCTTACCTAGTTGAAACTGATGGAGGAAAGGAGGAAGGAGGTGATATAAGGCAAGATTTAAGATGAAGAGCAAGTGGATAAAGACAGCATTTCTTCTCATAAAAGACAAGAATTCTCTGAAATTTAGTTAGAATGAAGTTTTTTTTTAATTCCTCTAGTATTCTGAAATTATTGTGGGAACTATCAGCAGAAAGCGCTAAGCCATTCCGACTATATAGCACTGGAACGGATTAGGATAAGGATTTGGGATGGGACGGGGGGAAGGAATGGTGCCCAACCACTTGGACCAGGGATTCAGTGATTGAACGTCAACTTGCATAAAGCGAGACCGTCGCTCTACCGTCCAGCCCAGGTGGATGGGCCTGAAAGTATGAAGCGTGGACCTGTTTTATGTATGACAGTCCATATTTTATACATTTGCCTTCACATTCGCTATACAGTATGTACTATTAGTTTTGGAGAATGGTTTACACAAATGTAACTATTATCATTATTGGTATTGGATGAAAACTTGAACCGCAATTTCACTGTACAACCATATCTAGCTCTGTGGATATGCTTAACTTTATTAAATTACATTTTGCATTATTAACCATTCATTTATGTAGTGTTTGAATCATGTGAATGACTCTTGGTTGCCAAAGCAAGTTCCATACCTTTGCGTGTTTAGGAACATGTATATCGTTGCTACATGTTGCATTTGATGTTTTGTTTACATCTTGAAGGGGAGAATTTGCAGAGAAGCTAGATGTTGGATATGGATTTTGTGGACTTTGTAAAAGTCCACAAAATCAGACCAGCCACATCTCCTCCGTATTAGAGTCTGAATGTAAGGCATTTCGGGTGTATAGAGTTTAGTTCTCACTAGACTGGTAACTCTGTATTATATTTTGTCTAACAACTCTTCATTCATCAATAAAAAAGAATCACAATTTAGTGTTTAATAGTTTATAATCGATGTAATATGAGTTGTAGAGCACTGGAAACCCCTTAGCATCTTGGTCAGTGCATCTCAAAGAGATCCACTTGAACCCCCCAAAGTAGCTTTATCTCTAACGGCTCATAAAGACATTTTGAGTAGTTGTGTTGGTTGTCTTCCGCGAAGAGACGATGTGCTAGTGCATGCAATAAGTCACAGTAATGTGGCTGAACAACAAACAAATAACTTTTTGCATGAGCCTGAAAGTGGTAGAGTTAGGATCCGCCCTGAACCCTTACCTAGTCGAAACTGAGGGAGGAAATGAGGAAGGAGGTGATATAAGGCAAGATTTAAGATGAAGAACAAGTGGATAAAGACAACATTTCTTCTCATAAAAGACAAGAATTCTCTGAAATTTAGATTTTCAGGAAGCCAACTTAACTACTATAATATGATTCATGCAAGTAACAACTGCAGTGAACAAATCTACAAGGGCCGTGACGAGGGTTCGAACCTACGTCCGAGAGAATCCCAGACAGGAACCCGGACGCAGCGGGAAACCTAAAAGAAACAGCGTGGAGCACGTGCTCTGGAGAAGGCAGTTAATCAACTGAGCTACGATATGGTCAAAAGAATTGACAATGGTAGGTCATGTTGATTTCCTGGTTGCCGTTCTTTTGACCATGTCGTAGCTCAGTCGATTAAGGTGCGTCTGGGATCCTCTCGGACGTAGGTTCGAACCCTCGTCACGGCCCCTGTAGATTTGTTCATTTGATGCAGTGTTACTGTTGTGAAACCACAATAGTGTTACACACTATTGTGGTTTCTGTGTGTAACAACTACAGTATACTTTATGCAAGTGACTACAACAGTATGATGAAGACAAGTAACAACTACAGTATGATGTATGGAAGTGACAATTATATATATGGTCCAAGTGGTCTGCCACCGTTCCTTCCCTCGGTCTACGAACTGCTGCTCTTAATATATCCACCTTTCTTCTATTTTGTGTTATGTAGCAATAATGAAAGTCATTTTCCCAGTAATTACCATACATTCATGTGTGTCGAAGGCTTACCTCTATTTTTGACAAAGTCGAAGAATTTTCAGTTTCTGTTTAGCTAATTCATTAATCCAGTCAATGACTTTGGATATAAGGAGTTTATTCATTGTCTTGTGTACATGGCAGATGTATTTACATTCCTAAATGAACTAAACAAATCTATGCAAGGAACTGGGATGAACACGTTAACGGCCACATATAAAATATTTGCGTTTCGTTAGAAACTTCAAGTTTTTATAAATTGTGTTAAGAAAATATATTTGATTAACTTTTCATGAAAAAAATACTTGCTTCAGAAAATTAATGAATGGTCATAGAAACGGAAGCAACAAAGCTTTTGCCAAAAAAATTCTGCAGTGCAGATTTGCATCTTAGTATCTTTGCAAGTATCAGGATGATACTTGCAAAGTTATGATATTTTGATGTCAAATAACAAAAAGGAAGCAAGGTTTATGTAAATTACGATACAATATTTTTGTTTATTAAATATACAATTTACAGTAACTTCTCGCATCTGGCACTCACATGGTTATCAATAAGAGAAAAGAGAGGAAAAGGGATGAGTAAGAGGAGCGGCGAGGAGCGTCCCGGGAGTCCCTGGCATTATTATTGATGGTACGTGAAGAAAGCAGTTCTCCAGTCATCTCGGGGCTTCTCCAGCGCAGCGGGGGCTAAGGTTTCAGACATGTCGGTCGCTCTGTCATGGGCACGAAGGCTCCAAGTCATAACTTCTTATTGGTGAAGTCTTAGGCGGGGATGTGGCAGGAGCAGGCAGATGGCAGCTTGTAGATGTCGATGAAGAGACCCTTGTAGGCATCGCAGGGGTCGAAGGAGAGGAGGCGGTGGTAGACATACTTCTGGGTGCAGTGACTTTTGTAGCAGGGAGCAAGGGCGCGGCACGCAGCTTCTGGGAAGAGACAAGTCTCCAAGCGGGCCGTCTGGGTGTAGTAGTGAACATTGTTAACAATGACACGCCACTTGCCCTCAACATTCTGGGCACGCTTGGGCCTGGCGTAGGCGACGTCGGAGGGGCAGATGTAGCCCTCGGGGCCGGCCCAGTGGGTGACATCGTAGGGAGATTTACCAGTGGAGGCACCAGTGTAGTAGTAGTAGTCGAAGGACTCTTCCTGTTTCTTGGTCACATATTCAACCAGATCATCAGCGGACTGGTCGGCCACATCAGCGTATTTCTTGGCGAACAGCTGGTCTGCAGTAATGGCGTTTTTTATATCATATTCAGGATACTCAGGGTCTTCCAAGCAGAAGGGGAGGGGGGAGCCAGCCGCACAGGTAGGAGGTGTTGTTGGGTCACAGTAATTGGGCTTGTAAGATGGCTGGGGGCCGTAGGGGGGTGGAGGGCCGTATCTTGGGGTTGGACTATAGGGAGGAGGGGCTGAACCGAGAGCAATTCCAGCGCACGCCAGAACAACCGACTGAAATAAAGTAGTACATTTTAGTATTCATTTGATAAGATTTCGTTGCTTATAGAATTATGAGTGTTAAAACTGCCATAGTGACAAAGAACACAGAACATTGCAAAGATAAATGCAAAAGTATTTTGTAAAACATCTGCTGTGATCTCTTGCCGGTAAGACAGAACAATGGAAGCAGAGTTCCTACCAGAGCGAGAGCCATGATGAGGTGCTGATGAGAGTTGTACTGCTGCCTTCCACTGCCACACCTCGCTATATATACCTGCCGCTGTGTCGACCTTAAGCTTCGTGACGCAACACAACTCCAGTGGAAATTGTTAACTTTCGCTTGCTCCGTTTATAGACATCTTGATCTTGAGTGCGTTTTGTTTGATAATATAATGGTGATGAAGAATTATTAAAAAAACAGTTGTTGAAGGCTTTATATGACTGACTCTTGTCTCAACCAGCGGGATGAGAATGGGATATTAACGATCTAATTAAACAGTACTAAATACAACTGTAAACCGACTTTTCTTTGGAACATGTTAACAAACTCTGTAACGAGTTCATCGATATTTTAACTGAATGTTTATTGGTGTTCAAGTCCTGTGGCTATTTTGTACTTCTGTAATCTTTCGTCAGTCACTCTCAGGGTGGGTATGAAGGCCACTAAAAATGAACTAAACTTAAATATTTAGTTCCTTAGCTTTCATATTCTTTTCAGGAAATACTGCTTCAAACTCTGATTATAGTTTAGCCTTATCGTCCAATGTGTGTGTACTATTTATATTTATTATTTATGCCTGTTGGATAGAGCTGTTAGTTCTTGAACTTCGCCATTCTAGCTGTCTGTTGTCTAATATTCTGAGTCCCCCACCTATTTTTCTCTATCATATCTACTACATATATTTCTCTCTCGCATACACATATATTCTCAGAATGTAGCCCTGTTTAACTACCAGGTACCTATTTACTGCGAGATGAATAGATGCATCAGGTGAAAGAAGCTTTCCAATTGTTCGTCTCGTCCGAAAATCGAAGCTGGGTCCATGGACTCCGAAGTCCGAAAACTGTCCGCTCGGCCCCGAGACACCTTTTGTGTGTCTAAGTAACGCCATTCCTGCTACTTTTCAATTAATGCAATGACTCCCTTTTCTCATGTTCCTTGTTGTTTTTCTATCGAAACAGTGTGTTGAGTTGGAACTTGGGCTTGGAATTCTTATGCTGAAAACGCTCTTCCAGACATCTCTACGGATCATTTCTCTAGTTTCCATCCGTGAGCCATAGTTTTATTATTTCTCATTCTGAGCTTGTCATTGTCTTCCTTTTCTGTAATGTTCTTAGTATTTTGTAGGCTGTTACCAAACCCCTCCCAGTTTGTTTTTGTCTCCAGCGCGGTGAGGTGCAATTTCCTCAACACTTTACTGTAGAACAATCCCCTTGACTACCACGGGAGACATCTCCCGTCACCCAGGGTGCAGCCGCACCTCCACAGATCTCCAGTATCATCTATTGATACTGGTAATGGCACAAAAGGGCCACCACTTACGGGCTATTCATGCCCGTGCCACCTTTTGGGTGGCTTAATCTTCATCAATCATCAACCTTGACTACCGTGAGATGCTTTGTCGTATATCTCGACTTTCTTTCAGTTTCACAGTGCTCTTTCAGGTAGCTTCCAGGTTGGAGCTTCCTTGTGATTTTTTTTATTTATTCATTTATTTATACGTATATACAAGAGTTCTTACATTCTTGTAAAGCCACTAGCGCACGCATAGCGTTTCGGGCAGGTCCTTAATCCTATTTTTTTTCTGGAATACGATCCGCCAAATCGTTTAACCACCAGGTACCCATTCACTGCTGGGTGAACAGAGGCTACAGTTAAGGATTGGCACCCGGTCAATCTTCCTAGGCCAGGATACGAACCCAGGCCAAATCACTCGCGAAGCACGGGGCGAGTGCTTTACCACTACTCCACGGGGACTGCAGGTCTCTGCAAGACTGCAGGTTTCTCACCACGGTTTCTAAAGGTTATCTGTACGAATACGAAACTACCTCTCGGACCACGATCGTGTGCATGTTCTTGAGGAATCATGGTCGCGGGTTCGAGTCCGTCGTACGGCATCGATATTTTATTCATAGGTTCATCACGTTCTTGTGATTTCATTGTACTAGCTGTATATTTTTCAGATATTTATGTTCATTGCTGACATTTTCTTCAGGTGTTCCTCAGGCCTAAGGTTTAGGGACCCAGAAGCCCGAAGCCTCTCGGGTTAGCCAGAGGCTTAGGGGCCGCGCAGGAATATCTCTGCAAAACAAAATATCCAATATCTTTTCGTCTAATATGGAAAGTTGTCCTCCATTCATAATGTACTGTATATGGATGCTATTGCTTCTATTCCTATCACGTAACTTTGATTATATAAGGGTAGCCCTTTTATAGACCATTTTCAATGTGTGTATAGATTATTGTGCATTATACACCAGTATTCCTATGCCTTCAGCTTTTTTTTTTTCATTACATCTGTGTCATACGAGAACATAGATATGGAGAATGTTTTTTCAGGTCATTGGATACTATTAGAAACAGTCCCTGCGGCTGACTCTTGGGCACTATGCACGAAAACAATCGTTTTGATGAGTACTCTCTCACTGTGAACCTCTGTTTCCAATCGGAAAGATGATCTATTATTTATTACTCTTTCCAGTTACTATAGCTTGTTTCTACAGCTGGAATAATTTTCTTGTGGTTGGAGTATGTGCATAAATTAGTATTATACTATTTGAAATTAACTCACAGAAACAGAGTTTTTTTTTTTAGTTTAGTTCATTTATTATGCACCCCATACCCATCCCGTGGGCGGTAGTGGAAAGGGTTACAGAGGCACATAATGGGCTCAGGGACTGAACCCCAAAATTCATTTAGCTAAGCAAGTTACAATCTTGATGAGCTAGTTACAAAATTCAGTATAGGTCGTCACATCAACAATGGGTTCGAGATCGACCACAAGTACAGTTTCTAAATTAAGCAACTGACATGTGTGGAGAGCTAGTGTCACAATTGATATGTTTGTCCTGCACACCGCCCCCCCCCCATCCAGTGGGCAGCGGTGGATAGGTTACAATCACTCTTAGTTACTACCTACAGTTAGCAAACCGGGGATATTTGGCTAAAATTTCTGGTAGCAGGTCATTTTGAATGAAATATTTATACATCGTTGGTACATTGGTTATAGAATTGTCTTTGTATTCACGTATCTTTTCGCACTCCATCACATAGTGACGGAGGGTGTGCGAATAATTTTGTTGACACAGTTTACATTTGGTCAGGTCTACATCGGCAGAAAATGAGAATTCCCAGAGATACTTGTAACCGAGTAGTAGTAACATCTAGAAGTCTGCTGATTTTATTGGATGAACCATAGATGTATGACTCCTCTTGTATGATAATATGATAGATGGAATTACTGGTGTCGATTTCACTTTGCCTCAGATCTACAAGATCTCGTTGAAGTTCTCGGTGTACTGCTGCTCTCAGATTGCTCATTGACAATCCAAGGTTACACTCAACGGCTCCTTTAAAGGCAGATTTTTTGGCTAACTTATCAGCTCTATCATACATTCGGAGGCCAACATGAGATGGAGACCACATGAAATGCACTCTGTTACCATCCTTAATAATTTTGTTGTATTTGTGTTTAGCTTCGGACACGAGCATGTTACAGTTATGTCTTAAAGAGTTGAGAGCAATTAAGGATGATAAGGAGTCACTTACAGAAACAGAGTAATTCAAAGGAACATTATCATATTTTGTTGAAAATATGAATACATTTATTTTATATAGTCCTTGTTAATTTATTTTTTAATGTTAATGTTTAACATTATATTTTTAAAGTGAACCAGAATTCATTAAAATTCTATTCACCATTTAACTTTATTAGTACAAATGTACTAATAAAGGTAAGTAAGGAAATTAATAAAGAGACAATATTAATGGAAAACAAAATTTGTGATTTTTTCTCATTTTAATTAATTATACAATTTACAGTAACTTCTCGCATCTGGCACTCACATGGTCATCAATAAGAGAAAAGAGAGGAAAAGGGATGAGTAAGAGGAGCGGCGAGGAGCGTCCCGGGAGTCCCTGGCATTATTATAGATGGTACGTGAAGAAAGCAGTTCTCCAGTCATCTCGGGGCTTCTCCAGCGCAGCGGGGGCTAAGGTTTCAGACGTGTCGGTCGCTCTGTCATGGGCACGAAGGCTCCAAGTCATAACTTCTTATTAGTGAAGTCTTAGGCGGGGATGTGGCAGGAGCAGGCAGATGGCAGCTTGTAGATGTCGATGAAGAGACCCTTGTAGGCATCGCAGGGGTCGAAGGAGAGGAGGCGGTGGTAGACATACTTCTGGGTGCAGTGACTTTTGTAGCAGGGAGCAAGGGCGCGGCACGCAGCTTCAGGGAAGAGACAAGTCTCCAGGCGGGCCGTCTGGGTGTAGTAGTGAACATTGTTAACAATGACACGCCACTTGCCCTCAACATTCTGGGCACGCTTGGGCCTGGCGTAGGCGACGTCGGAGGGGCAGATGTAGCCCTCGGGGCCGGCCCAGTGGGTGACATCATAGGGAGATTTACCAGTAGAGGCACCAGTGTAGTAGTAGTAGTCGAAGGACTCTTCCTGTTTCTTGGTCACATATTCAACCAGATCATCAGCGGACTGGTCGGCCACATCTGCATATTTTTTAGCGAAGAGTGGATCATCACTAATTGCGTGTTTGATATCATATTCAGGATACTCAGGGTCTTCCAAGCAGAAGGGGAGGGGGGAGCCAGCCGCACAGGTAGGAGGTGTTGTTGGGTCACAGTAGTTGGGCTTGTAAGAAGGCTGAGGTCCATAGCTCGGTGGTGGCTTGCCATACGGAGGAGGAGCTGAACCAAGAGCAACTCCAGCGCACGCCAGAACAACCGACTGAAATAAAATAAAGGGTACATTTAGAGCTAATAAGTATCATTCCATTAGGCATTGAAATGTGAATTTTACAGTGTAACAAGTGATCTATTCTTGCAATATTCACAGAATACTGCTAGAATAAGAATTCCTCATAATAGGTAAGGTAATATAAATTTGAGGGCTATTTCATACCAGAGCGAGAACCATGATGATGTGTTGACGTGAGAGTTGTACTGCTGCCTTCCACTTCCAAGCTTCGCTATATATACCTGCTGCTGCTGCGTCAGCTGCAGGAGTCATGACGCAACTAAACCCAAGAATAAGGTATACTTTCACATACTTTCGAAGGTGTACATAATATTATAGACTATTTCTTGAACTATATATATTATATTTTCAATACCCTCAAATGTTTCGGAGATAACACTTCGTCATCAGTGCTAAAAACAAATTAAACAAAAAATTTGTTAAAACAAATAAAAAGTTGAAATATTTATATAAATCAGTGTTAATTAAATAGAACCAAGCCCTTGAAACTTTAGCAATAGATATAAAAGACCTAACACCCATATTGTTGAAATATTAGTGATACCGGCACTGATAAATAATAAGGTATTAAACATATCAACACAGAACACGAAACATTGGATATAAATTGGATAAGTTTAGATTTAGGAACGATATGGGTAAATACTGGTTCGGTAAGAGGTTTGTCGATTTGTGGAACCAATTAATAGTAATAGTAGGCATCCATCAGTCTCAGGAGACTATGGAGTTGCGCTATGGTTGATGGTCTGGCGTGGCCTCTCCAGAGCACTGTGTAAATTATACTATTTCCATTTGCATATCAACTATTTTGCACATCTTGTACCATTTATGTGCGTTCAATTATATTGTTAAATAAATGTTGGTAACTCTAGCGTCTAGAGAATATAACAAATAGTTCTAAGCCCTAAATAATAATAATAATAATAATAATAATAATAATAATAATAATAATAATAATAATAATAATAATAATAATAATAATAATATTTTATTCAGGAGAAGTACATACATAGATGCAGAGTTATAAACATACTGTTGGATTTATAGATAGAGCTGGTACACACAATACCTAAAGCCACTAATACACATAGCGTTTTGGGCAAGGTTTGGGGGAAAAACACAGACTAAAACTTAATAGTAATTGGGAGTAAAGTATAAATTGTGTTTAAAAAAGAATTAAAAAAAAAAGAAAAAAAAGGGGGGGGGGGGGCCGGGCATATGGCGAACATCAGCAGTTGTACAAGTTGGTCAAAAAACGCATTGTTTAGAATAGCAAGACATGGGTTGACATTTAGGGGGATAAGGGAGGTTACATGGAGTTAATTAGGTAGTACTTAGTTCTACTCTTAACTGGTTGAGAGAGGTACTGCCTTTGACATGGTTAGGGAAGTCATTCCACATTCTGGGTCCCTTGAGTTGTAGAGCATTTCTAGTTTAGTTAGGCGCACTCTTGGAATATCAAATAGGTATTTGTTTGTGGTGTGATGCCCATGGGTTATGTTACAATCTTCTAGAAACTTTTAAGTTAGGATTGACATTGCAGGTCAGAGTTTTAAATATATAGAGTACACATGAGAGGAGGCAGTGACTATTGTCTACATATTCAAGATTTGAGTATGGGTATATGGATCTGCAGCTATATTAGTTTAGTTTAGTTCATTTATTATGCACCCCATACCCATCTTGTGGGTGGTAGTGGAAAGGGTTACAGAGGCACATAATGGGCTCAGGGACTGATTATGTGCCTCTGTAACCCTTTCCACTACCGCGCACAAGATGTGTATGGGGTGCATAATAAATGAACTAAACTAAAACTAATATAGCTGCAGATCCATATATCTTTATATTAACATCATATATTAGCGTTACCCAGCGCCTGAGGCCTGGGTAACGAAGCGTCTGCTTGAAAAATGCTTTCACCGAGGTCCAGGGAGGTGCTGCCATCTGTTGGCCACCTTAGAAATCAGTGATTATTCGTCCCCTAGTCCTCCTCCGCTAAGTGCACTTCCCTTATACTTACCACTGTTTACTGTACTTACATTTTGCAGGTCGTCTAATGCAATGACTTATAATCCTTTTGTTTCTTGTCTTATTTGCAACTAGAAGGAGTAATCAACGCGGTGCTCAGTATACTCTCTCTCCCCTAACCCCTGTTCTCAGCCTCTTCTCTCCTCCATTCCCCCTCTTCCATCCTCTCTCCCCTTTTTCCTTCTTCCCTACCCCTTTCTCCTCTCCCTTCCCACCTTTCCCCTTTTCCTCTTTTACCCACTCTCTCTCCTCTTATACCCTCTTCTCTCCCTCCCCTTCTTCTCTTTCTTGTCCAGGCACCAACCGTGGACAGACATTTTCATTTTTCGGTTGAAGAAATCATCTGAGGACTCAGCCAGCCACCTTTTACCGATTGCGCTGAGGTCACTACTGGGCTTTACCCCCCTTCTTAATAGGGCCAATAGGACCGACCCTGAGCACCCTCTGTTCTTTCCGTACCCGAGGCCATGTAGGCCGCGTCCTTGGATAGAAAAACACAGACAGATGTTCTTTCTTATAGATTAGAGCGAAGAATGGAGCCAACTGTTTCATCCAATGGTGAAACAGTTGGTGGTAGTATATAGTTATACCACCAATTGTTTCCTTGGTGAAACAATCGGTGGTAGTATATTCTACCAAGAATGGTCATAGACATATTTCTGGGTCTATTGATTAGTTCAGTGATGTTGGCCAGGATATCTCTGGCGATGGTCTGTGTGTAGAAACGATGTGAGCTTTGATAAAACAAAAATCTCATCCAAAAAATTACTCCACCTCGTAAACCAATTCTACGGGGTCGAGTGCGTAAAAAATGTAGTGCGTTCAGTAAGAGAACGGGTTAAAATTAAACAATTATCAGAGTTATCCTGACCAACAGCAGCACTGAAATAATCGAAAGACAGCGACAATAGGAGGCTATACATAGCTAAGGCATTATATATCAAACGTTCATCCATCAACAGCCTGTTTACCTTCCTCTAGATCAAGAGAAAATATCCTCACTCCACACCTTCTGACCATTCATATTTACATTGGCATGAAACTTCAAGTAGAAAGAGAGGGAGTGTTATGCGAATTTAAACCTAGAATTCTCAAGTCTTTTCATGCAACTTGAAGCCCTGAACAAATAATTAGAACCGGAGAAAAACGCCGTGAAAAGTTACAGACTCTTTCCAGACAACTGTGTCCATATTATTTATCCCGTACTCATAAATATATTATTTTTGTTGTGATGTGAGGCTAACGAGCAGCGATGGAACGGGAGTCATTCAACGCCAGAAAATAATTATATGTTCTAAATTATCATGATGAGGTTTAGGGAACTTGCTGGTAATTAAGCAGAATAGTGTTTGTCAGGCTATAAATATGATGTTCATAATTTCTATTATAGGATTAAATTCAATTAATGGATTAAATGTAATGTTATGTGAAGGAGGGATAAACAAAATGAGGCAAACGAAGTTTTTTGTTTATTGGAAAACTAATTACAAGAACTCTCAGCATCTCGCATTCACATGTTGTAGTATAAAAAGGTTACTTAGTTGGTGAGAAAGACGATAATTTTAGACTATAAGCACGTGATGAAATTTCCAAGTGGTGGTGTTGGGCGGTACGTAAAGAAAATAGTACTCTGGGCCTCCTGGGAGCTTCTCACGAATCTGAGGGACGTCCCTGTGATGTAGGCGACTCTTGGGCCAAATCAACAGGACAAGTCAGGCGGATAGTTTCAATATTTTAGTTAGGCACATTACTAATAGGGGAGGTAGTGTTCCGGTGTGCATTAACTGGGTGGGAATCAGGTAAAGAAAAAGGTGTAAAGGTGTGAAGATTGGTGATGGATTTGCTCTTAGGCGGGGATGTGGCAGGAGCAGGCAGATGGTAGCTTGTAGATGTCGATGAAGAGACCCTTGTAGGCATCGCAGGGGTCGAAGGAGAGGAGGCGGTGGTAGACATACTTCTGGGTGCAGTGACTTTTGTAGCAGGGAGCAAGGGCGCGGCACGCAGCTTCAGGGAAGAGACAAGTCTCCAGGCGGGCCGTCTGGGTGTAGTAGTGAACATTGTTAACAATGACACGCCACTTGCCCTCAACATTCTGGGCACGCTTGGGCCTGGCGTAGGCGACGTCGGAGGGGCAGATGTAGCCCTCGGGGCCGGCCCAGTGGGTGACATCGTAGGGAGATTTACCAGTGGAGGCACCAGTGTAGTAGGAGTAGGAGAAAGCCTCTTCCTGAGTTTTGGTTACCATGTCGACCAAGTCATCAGCAGACTGGCTTGCCACATCAGCGTACTTCTTGACGAAGAGGAAATCAGCACTGATGGCGCCCTTGATATCATACTCGGGATATTCAGCATCCTTCAGGCAGTAGGTGAGTGTGGAGTTGGCAGCACAGGCGGGAATGGCTGTTGGGTCACAGTAGGAGTTCTTGTAGACAGTATGGCTGTAGGCAGGTTGTTGGCCATAGGGCGGTGGGTGGACTGACCCCAACACCATCGTGGCGCAGGCTAGAATGAGTGACTGAAGAGAAAAATGCTATACAATGCGGTATAAATCTAAGACAATTACAAATAAATCAGTNGCAGTGGAAAGTCAACGATCTTTCCGATATGCCTAGAGCCTATGTTAAGAATATAAACAATTTTCTTTGCGCTTACAGAAATGCACATTAATACATACCTGTGTTTCAGCCATAAATGTAGTAGATGCACTAAGCTGTGAGCTTCCATCAAGGAAAAAACTGCTCAACGTTTCATCAAATTAATATAGCTGTTCTATATCCTTCTCACACTGTAACAGAGCAGCTTTCTGAAGGGAAAGATATGTAGCTGTCAAAATTCTTTGCAGAACATACATCTTAATCTTGTTATATCTATGGTTTACTCCAGCTAGAAACCCATCATGGCAAGATGATTTAATGTCAATTCTTCTGCACAATCTCAAATGCCTTTAAGAGTTGGATTCAGGTAGGAGCATTTTAAACACATTAACAAATTTCAAGTGTTAGATATAAGTAAGAAAAGTATCGAGAAAAGCAGTAAGAGACAAAAAGGCAAGTGGATGTTATGAAAATGCAGCATAGGCCTACTAACAAGTTGTATCGCAGTGAAAGCAGTCTAACACACTTTACATAGCAGTTTCCCTTAGCACTAATGTAGTATAGGACTAGAACAGCAGAATATTTTTACTGAGTAACAATGCATAAAACATGCTCTTTATCAGAACTGACCTGGAATAGTGGAATGAGAAGGTTGCGAAAATCCGCCCCAATGCGACTGAAGGACTGACCAAAGAACATGCACTGAGCCAGGACCGCTTCCAAGTTTGTCCCAACTCCTCGCTGAAGATCTTTCTCCACTATCTTGATGAACTGGTTAACCTATGATGTGCAAAGACATTTTGTCAGTACAGTATTCATCATTTTTATCTTATTCTATAGAATACTAGTCAATCCTGAAACTGTCTGACTATCTTTTTTCCAAGCAGATAATTGTCCCTATTCTTAAATCTTGTTCACTAACAATGTAGCCTTATGTCACTTGGTCTCATAAGGAAAATAAGTCATACAAGAATGAAATACAACATGAAATAGGCAGAGAAACAGCTAACCCTTTCACTGCAGCACTTCTATTTCTGCCCCATACTTTCCTGAGGTCAGGATGGGAATAAAACAATAATTTAATTGCTGCATTTCTTTTTTATGTCTATAATAAGAAAATTACCTGCTCTTTCCTATGGTAAAGAGGTTAAAAAACATTTATGAACAAAAAGATATGTTTGTCTCCATTTTCTTGTAGATAATATGGTCCAATGAAATAACTCAAACTATGCTCTAAATTTATCCAAGGTATTGAATATTGTAAATAAAAAGTACAAAACCTTAAGTTTTTTTTAGGTATGTTACTTATAAAATTAAAACAAAAAACTAACACTTTTTCCTCATTGATTATTGATTCTCATTTTCCTTTTTTTTTTACATATTCAATAAGAAAAAACACCGTTCATATTTACCATTAGTCATTATGACACTCTTAATGGCAAGTCTTGATCAAGAACTAATCACTCAAAAAACTTATTAGGCTAAAAGAGGTCCTTATAACTCCAATGACTGATCTTTCCCAAGATGTAATTAAAAAAGTGAGCAGATGCATCAGTTGTAAAGAAACATGAACCACCGTCTCATCCTGCCCAAGATCATTCGACAGAGCTGACCCCAGTGACCACTGTACATCTGCATCTAGTATCATTTACTTTTATTGCCGCAAAACAATTTCAGCTACCAGGCTCAAATTTTTATTTTGTGAGCATATGTTTGGATGAAGTTTTTCTTATTAAATAATACACATTATAAAGATCATTTACATCAGTTTACAAGGGAAAATACTACATTTATATATACTGTAGTTTATATAATTCTCAGTAAAGCAATTTTTCATATCACAGAGCATGAGCCATAAACTCTAATAAATGTTATACTTGATCCTGCCTCACAAGAATTTCAATATTTTGTCTACTGAGTAACCCCTTTGCACTGCCTAAATACCTAAAATTGCATGTGTTTGGATGAATTGGTCATTCAAACCATTGTTATGATGCATTTTTGTAAAACTTGTACATTGCACTGAAAGCTTTGAGAAGAATGCGCACTCAATAAAGGTTCAATAAATCTAACCGTCTCTAAAAACTACTGAAAAATATTACATACCTTATGCAAAATCCAACCATGGAAGATTGCTTGTTCATTAACTTCAGGATCCCCAAGACTGAACCTTGTATCATCATCAGAAAAGATGGCTCTGTATTGAGTCACAATATCGAAAAGATGGACTCTGGAGGCTTCCACCACTTTAATTATATGTTGATACGCTGTCAAATGGAAAATAAAGAGCATATTTTCAAGTGTAAATCACAGGCTTTGAAAAATGCAGTGAAATCCTAAAACTAATGGATTAATAAAAACCATAGATATTGCAATTACCCAAAAATAATAAATCTGCAGAATACTTTGTTTTAAAGAAACAAATGAAAAATACTATACTGAATATGAACAACTAATATACACATTCTCTTTACTCTATTTCATGAGAGGATGCCGAACAAAGAGTTTTCAAATACATTTCTGGTACTGATTGTCACACTTCAAACAACAACTATATACTTCTTCATACTATATTAAAATATATTTTTAGGGGCTTGCATAATACAGTACAGTAACAGCAAACACATGGATACTTGCCATCCTCTTTAGGTATACCCTTTAAGATACCATTAAACCAAGAGTCTCTGGCTTGTAGAAATTTGAGTCTTAACTCGGGTTCCGTAAACACATCCAGGCGCCTCAGCAGACCTAAAATTTTATCAGAAATTAAAACAAAACCTTTAAACAAAATTATAATGAAAGTACTGTAGTACTGCACATACAAAAGTGTCTCAAACAGTGATACATTATGCATAATGAATACTAGTACTTTTTACCATTCATACTACAGTACAGTATATGTATCTCACACGTGTCCAATTTCCACATGAAAATTCAGAAGTTATTCTGCATCGTATGTAACAAAATTAAAGTACCGAGGTGTGTGCACACAAATATGGGGATAAAAATACAGTACTTTGATTATATTGCTCCAATGGGGAGAGGTACAATAATGAATGTACTGTATAAGTACTGTAGCTTGTTATAAATGTTGTATATGGTACATCAATATTATGTAGCATGTTCAACTTACATGTACCATATTTAATGTAACAAACAATAATAAATAAATATTTACCTATGACTTTGAGGCACTGTGGTAAAGCAAGGGGAGAGCGCAACTGCGCGAGCAGTTGACTCAACATCAGACGAGTTCCTGACTGTACCTCTCTCACAATGCCCTGTGAAATGAGGTGTGCAAGTCAAGCACAAACATTAACTCAGTCTTACAATTTTTCCTATTTCCTAATATAAACCTTATTAAAATGAAAGCACAGATACTTACAGCAATAATAGGGATGTCTGTATGTTTTTTCTCAAGTCTACGAACATAGGCCAATATTTCTAAGGCTTCTTCATAATAGCCATTTCTCACACATGTATCCATTAGTTGTGGCAACTCCAGAATCTGTCAAAAAAAAAAAGGCCATCAGGATATTAGAAACTTGCAGATTAAAATTGTACAGCCAAAGCATTAAAATTTATTAAAATAAAATTTATTAAAATAGCTTTAAAATAGTGTGGCTCATAATCAGACAATTGTTTGAAATCAAGTATTAACAGCCTCAGAATTGGTGTTAGGTAGCTAGCACGGGAGGTCTGGGGGCCCCCCCACACCTGTGGACGGCGGAGAGTACTGTACACACTAAAGTTGAATGAATGGACAAACACTTCAAAGATCCATTCACCTGGGCTGTGTGGATCTCCAACCGTGGACCCCACGAGTGTGAGGGCGAAACTGGGTTATGAGTAGTCTTATAAATTAAAGTTTCCAGAAGCAGCATCCTGCTGCCAAACTGGAATTTTTTACTTTTCTTGACTTCTACTGAAGCTCAGAGAAGTCAGTAATAGTAGTAGTAGTCAGGAAGAGTAAAAAATTTCAGTTTGGCAGCAGGATGCCGCTTCTGGAAACTTTAATTTATAAGACTACTCACAGCGGAGTCGATAGGGCTACGGCCTCACACACGTGCAATTCACGGTTCGAGACCCATACAGCCCAGGTGAATGAAATGTTTATTTCCACGGAAGTGTGGATGGCAATTTACATGAAAGATCCCAACTGCTGGATGGGAACATCCATTGCAAACAATAGCATCTATTTTTTGGCAACAATTACAGTATCTTGTTACTTTTTGCTGTTAGCCCTAGTTATTAGGCTTTTATTAGTTACAAAGATAATGCTTTTGTACAGTTACACTAAAAATAACACTTAAATATTTATGGCTTTCAGGACCACATTCCCTGCTCAACTACACAAAAGTACTTGAGCAGGATAGGCAATTTTCACTGGATGTGAAGATCACAAGGGCAATGAACAAGCAGATTTACAATTCACAGAGTACATTTGTTGAAAATAGCCACAAAAAGAAAAACAAAGAAGCAACTGCTTAAAGGAAATACAAGATAATCAGGATAATAAGACCGAAAATAGTCTTGGAGGATTTTAAACCACCCAAAGATAGAAAAATGCCAAGACAGCCAAAGAAGGAGGGAGATCTCCCCCCCCCCCAAATTCCAGCAAAAGGCTTCACAAGGATCAAATGAACTGATGTGACAAAGTAGGAATTAACCTGTGAATTAAAGCTAGGACACCAAGCAGTGTCCACCATCAGATTCCTAAAAAGACAGGAGACAAGGCCGAGAAATACACTACTCCAATATCCGTGGAGTCTTGAACCATCAAGATACAGTGTTCTGCCAATCCTCAAAGACAGGGATCATCATCAGGAATGAAAGAGGGTCAAGACAATAGGCAAGCAGGGAATGGAACCAGTGGTGAACTGGCCACATAGAACAACACAGCCTTCAAAAGGCCCCAAACAAATCAACATGGGAAAGAAGTAGCTGGACCAATGGTAGGAGGTAAAGCTGTTTCCAACACCTGTATACTTAATTTCAAACAACTGTACTGTATACTTATGGGCCATTACAAGTAAGTTTCTACAAAGACAAAATTAATGTACAGTAAATTTATAATAAAATACTATTGCTACATTTACATAATAAGGAATTGCAGAGAATATGTATTTATGATTCTCCAAAATACTGTATTCAATCTACCATACTTCTCACCTCCAACAATTGTGTATGCTTTGTAAGTGTTAGGGATGTTAGGTGCCGTGAATGCGCTAGAGTCCTTGATGTAGCTAAGAATGCCTCCACTCTCCCCCTCAAATTCGGAAGACACGATGACAGGCCCTCAAGGTGGCTTTCTACTCTGGTAAACTGCATTGGAAGGAAACAGATGTGAATATAATTTCCTAAAGTATTGACTTATTATTACAACAGCCAGTTGCTGTTGTGCCTTCTCTGCTTCATAAGCATAACAAAATAGCAGAAGTAAAATGTTCTTTAAATTCAAAATTATCTTCACAAAATTTTAAAAAATTTGAATTTTGTTAAAAAGTATCAATATCACAGTTTGAAAAGAACCATCAGCGAGTTTTAGTCAAACCGTGAAGACTAAAAGTTAATACTGCCATCATATCGCGAACACTTTCATGCCATAATACAGTAATCTTGCTGTGGTGTATAACAATCAGAACTTTCTGGTTCAACACCTGTTATACAAAGCTTAGATTAATGCAACTTAGTCTGCCCCAGATTTATCAAAATACCGAGGTATTTCATATCTATAGGTAGCATGCATAAATATTTAACCAACAAATATTTGAAAGTACAAAATTATTATGAGGGTAATGTGACCAATTTTTTCTAATCAAATGAATTTTATTTGTATATTACTGTACTTGTACAGTATCATATAGACCAATGACTGGTCAAGCTGTTAAGTATACCAAAAGGTATAAAGCCACTATGCTCCTCCCCTACTCAATGTTTAAGAAAGTAGCTAAGAATTTTTACTTACTGGAATAATAGAAAGCTCCTTATATCTTTTTATTTTTATAATTTGGTTTAATTTATTTAAAAACAACTAAGAGATCATTAGATATGCCAAGCTGTTCTGTTTGACAACTCAAAGCTACTGTAGTACTTGAAGATTATCAAACAATGGAAATAGTGAAACCATACAGAAAATCAGATATAATATTTGGTTGATGTACTATACAAACATTGTTGTCTACCTTCCCAAGAAATAAGATATACAGTACTTACATCTTTATATATAGCTCTGGAACAGTCTGCAGTATGGATAAATGTCTTGTAGTTTGAGTATGCCAAATCTCTTGTCTGATCCAAGATGGCCGATCTCTCTTCCCGAAGATGAGCACCTTCCTTTGCTATATGGAATTATATAATCTTTTAATTTAAGCATGACAGACCAACAAATAATGGTAAAATTGACTCATATTGCTGACCTTATCATAGTATAATGCTGTTAACAACCAACAAGCTCCTCTTAAAAGAAGCTTTNGGCGACGAAAACAGAGGTGGACGTTAGAGGGAGACTCCCCGCACCGGAGGGCGGGGGTGGACGAGGTCACGGCGGCAGCTGATCAGATGTAACTAATATCGGAAAGCGCAAGCAGTACGCCTCCCAAATCACCCACGTGTCATCGGGCACCTGGCCACAGGCGGTGGCCTCGGCTGAGACATCTTATTCGGCACCCTATAAACAAACTCCTTCGTCCGCGACACCCAGACAGTGGACGAGCACCACGGGACGGAAGCACCCGGGCATCCCGATAAGGGCCAACACCGGACCTCCACAGGGCACGACCCAGCAGCTGGGACTAGGCTTCCCCAGACCGGGGCAACGAAGGAGGGGAACCGCAGGGGAAACAGGCGCGGCATCGACCCACCACAGGGCACAGGAGCCGAGGCCCCCCAGCCACAATCTTTCCGCAACATCACGACGAGGTCCCGATCATCAGGGACAACCCCCCACTGCGGAGATCAAACAGCAGGTGACGCGGAGGGGGGGGGGCACAGGTAGCAACTTCGGAGCCCCTCACAGCACCAACATCCTCGGCGGGGGGCGCCAGATCACCATACTCCCCAACCATCTCCCAAGGAACACACGAAGGGGAGACACACTCCGCGCCCGCCGCGAACGCTTCGAGACAGGCCGCACCACACCACTCCAGCAGGCCCCGCCGCAGGCACAGCCACCATCTTCACATCCACACAGGTACACCCGCACCGTCCGAAGAATCCACAGAGGCCACATCACCCACACTGTCCGCATCATCCAGGGAAACAGCCTCAGAACACCGACGCGCACGCTTCTGCAAAGGGATTGAAAGAGCAGAACTACAGTCGTCAACACACACAGGCACGGCAGGCACCTCACCTTGCCGAAGCCCCCCCCCCCTCCAAAACAGCAGAACCCGCGTCCCCGGGAGCCGGTATCACATCCACAGGCTGGGGTGGGACAGGAGCCTTCACCGGACATCCTGCACTACACGCAGCGCAGGCGACGGCCCAACACCCACACACACCGGCTCAACAACCCCAGGGGCCACAGCAGTCACCTAACGTGTCGCACGGGCCGTAGAACTCGCCTCAACAGGCGGAGCAGCAGACAGGCAATCAGGCGCCTCAGGCACAGCACCCACACCGTCCTCAGAACCGTCCGAACGCAACAGGGGCGGAAAATCCTCCGCACGAAGAACATGCACCCGACCAGTTGCTCCCACGTCGCAGCCAGATGACCCTCGTGACCACACCGATAACAGGTGCGCGGTGACCCCGATACAGGCAGCGGAGCGTGTAACCCAACACGGACATCGACGACGGGACACTACACCTCAGCGACATCGTCAGGGTGCGGGAGCCGTCAAGCATACCAACACAGTGCCCGGCAACGACCTTGTTCCAACGAACACTTAACACTGTCCCAAATCGTTCAAACAGGAGGTTAAAAAATCGTCCTGAAATTCGAAGGGGGCACCATGCACCGCCACAAACGTCAAGGTGACACTAAGATTCACCACCTTAACTGAGCCAGCAGTATCAGGGAGAGGGTAAACACGCCCCTCACATCGCTCGAGAAACGCCTGAAAGGCAGCCTGGAGGCGGAACTTGACCACAGCACGGTGGCCCTGAAGCAGCTGGATGCCCACCAGGTCAGACAGCTGCACACGCAGCACGTCCACCAGGGCGGCACCAACCAATGGATGGTCCACCGGCACCGTAAACGCGAGACCAGCCGACAACGTCCTCTTCATTGGAGGGCGAGACGACCCCATGGCTGTCAAACGTCACCCTGTCAGCGGCAAACCACCACCAGCAGGGCAAACAAGCAATCACCCAACGTAAATACTAGCCAGGAGCGGAGAGACCTCATGAACGTCCGACCTGGCGGCGGTCACCACGCAACTCTGCCTCATACCTCATTTACCATGGGGTTATCCATACCCCGAAAGGGGTATGGAAACCCCCAGTTAAGAGTCCTTTGACAACAAACATTCACTATTATATTTACCCGTAACTTTTCCATACTGCCCTTCAAGGAAACAAACTTACCAATCCTGCGAGCACATTCTGAATGCTCCCTTTGATTTTAAATTACCTTCAAATTACTAAGCAGCAGGAATTAGGCTATTCACTACTATGCTTTCCCGTACCACACAGCCGAAGAAGTCGTATAGCATACAAGCACATAGCTAACAAAATCAAATTTGCCAACACTTATCCACTACTGAGATAGTTCGGCTTAGCCGAATGCTGTAGTATCATATACGGTTATGGTAGTTTAGTTCATTTATTATGCACCCCGGTGATGCAGCTGGATTCGTTCTCGACTCACAATAGGGAATTTTGGGTTTGAATCCCGGCCAGAACAGATATGGTTGGGCGCGTTTCTTATTTCCTAATGCTCTTGCCCCTGTTAACCTAGCAGTAATAGGTACCCAGGAGCTAGTCATCTTTTTTTGTTGTGGAGTTGCATCCTGGGGGGGGGAGGGAAGGGGGGCAGTAATTCGATATTTGGAGGGGGGCAGTAATATACAGGAACATCAACTAAATTTCGGAGACTTGAGGCAAAGTGAAATTCACACCAGTTACTCCATCTATCATCATTCTATTATGCATGAAAGAACCGCACGTCTATGGGTCATCCAATAATGTTAGCAGACTTGTAGATGTTACCACTGCTAGGCTTAGGCTCGGCTACAAGTACCTTTGGGAGTTTGTAACATCTGCTGATGTAGATTTGACTAAATGTAAACTCTGTCAGCAGAACTATTCGCATACTTTGCGTCATTATATAATGGAATGTAAAAAAATTGCGGAATTTAGAGATAACACCATCAATAGTGTCCAAGAAATGTGTAAGTACTTCATTCATAATGATGTGCTGCCCGAAATTTTAGCGAAGTATCCAAAATTTGCTTACTGTAGGTAATGCATGCACATCACTGTAAAGCTGCCGCCCAGTTGGGTGGGTGTGCAGCAAGACTAGTAACTGTATGACTCACTATAGATGTAAAGTGCCTTGTATAGTGACTGTTGTGAGCGTCTTGTAATGTCACTTGTGACACCTCTTTGTGTCACTTGTGACACAAAGATTATTGATGTGTGTATTGTGTGGGTGATTAGATATGTATGTGTATGTATATGTGTATACGTATATATATATGTACATGTATGTATGAGGGTGTGTACATGTGTATACAACATTGATAATTTTGTAACTAGCGTCAAACATTGTTATTTGCTTAGCTAAACGAACTAGAGGGTTCAGTTCCTGAACCGATTATGTGCCTCTGTAATCCTTTACACCACCGCCCACGGGATGGGTATGGGTGCATAATAAAGAAAAATTGAAATTGGGCTGCCTGTATCTCTACGCAATAAATTATTAATATATTAAATTTTATGAAACCATGTTCAAAATTTTAACCTTGCCGCAGTCAGTATTCTCTATGATTCAAGTATGTTTATTGAGACAAAAAATACATATCAAAGGGATAGAGTAGCTTAGGCTATTTCTACCCCCCCCCCTTTTCTTCTATGATAATCTTCCGCTGTCATGTAAACAATCCTAGCCTTGAAATAGCCAGCATTTCTGCATCACCTTGAATCTTCACGCAGTATTATCAGTGACAACATAAAACTGGGGTGGCCAAACGTCTTGCTTTAGGAAGGACACTGTTCTTCGTCCTTCGCCACCTCAAGAAGGCCGTTAATTTGTTCTTTTTGGGGTCTGTTTAAAAATAATTATAAAGGTACATAGGCTACTTCCTTTAGTTTGTGAAGTTAATTTTGTTAGCATATGCTATTCCAACGGAAGATTAATATTAATTTCTTCCAATTCTTTATTTTACTCTATGAATGCATGCATATAATATATACAGTACGATTAAAAAAATGCTCTTGAAAAAAATACCACAAAATAGCATTCATCACATTATTATGATATTTGACAAATAAACAATAAACAAACTAAATGCGTGGTTTGGTCATCATAAACAATTCTTTTAAATATATTTGTATATTTTCATGAACATTTTTTATATCTGAATCATCATAAAATATGTTTGATTTAGGTTAAGTCATCAGGCTTAAGACTTTAGTAATTAATTGGTCAAATAGAAGGATTTGGGAATTCATGTATTTTATATATTATAATATAATGAAGTAAAAATGCATATTCATTATATATATATAGAATATGATGCACAACTTGCCTAAACACACAAGTGAAGTTATACAACTTTAGAACACTTTCCCACCAGGAGACTCAAACCCTAGCCAGCACAGAAGCCTTCCAGCAACTGGCATCCCTGGAAACACAAACTGAAACTGTCTCTATTTTCCGCTAGTTACAACTTGTAATAAAGTTGTTGCATCTTGGCTTAACGTGTTTATGACGTATTAGAACGTTGTTACAACTTGCTATATTGGATGTTATAACTGGTTAGGAGGTGTTAAACGTGTTCGAACGTTGTACCAACGTCGTAGTTTCGGTGTGTGTTTGGCGGGATAGCAGGTACGACTTTAAACCACTGCACCACGCTTTAACCCATGCGTGGTGCAGTGGGTTAAAGGCGTACCTGTTATGCCAGTTGCTGGAAGGCTTCTGTGCTGGCTAGGGTTTGAGTCTCCTGGTGGGAAAGTGTTCTAAAGTTGTATATAGAATATATGCCTATTTGTGTCAGACCACGAAGGAAGTATTAAGACAGTAATTTTGTTAAGTACTTTCGTATTTAATAATACATCTTCAGAAGGATAGTGATCGTGATTAACACACACACACACAGGGACCAGGCGGGACCAAAGAGCCAAAGCTCAACCCCAGCAAGCACAAATAGGTGAGTACACACACACATGCGAAGAAGCTTGAGTCCCAAAGCCGGTATGCAACCAAAAATTTCTCACCCTTGAAGGATTCGAACTCCGACAGCCGGGGATCCATGCACCTTAACGTATAAAGTATTATACCGCTAGACTACACTGACTGTTGAAAAAGATTTGAAGTTGTGAGATCCTTAACCCAACCGCCGACAGCACTCGGTGGTCAATTTTAAGGTACAGACATGCAAGGTGATTTCATCGAATCACCTTGCATGTTGGGGGCCATGTGAGTAACACAAATGCGAAGAAGCTTTTCATGTTGATATGCCCTACATGCTGGGTCTTTCATTTGTTAATATTAAAAAGCAGTTGCCTTAGTGGCAAATATGTGTGGGACCTTAGCATACCAGTCCCGGGGAAGGTTGGTATATACTTGTTTGTATACGCCAGGCACCTTGGGCTAGCCTCATCCAAATTTGCAAAGGAACTGGCCTGGGTTATGGGATGAACATATGCTGGGAGGAGTTTAAATGCCTTTAGAAATATTAACAACTATAAACACACCGACGCTATTTTGATAGCATGTTTCAAGGAGTCAAATGTGAAATATGACGTGTGATTAACGTGGAGTTGTTTGGCATAACACTATAATCTATACCCATATACAGTAGTTGTTTCAGTGGATGTTAATTAATAATATATTTTCTGGGAAAAGGAGGAAGGGGTGATAGATGAATATATAGATATACAGACAGATAGACGAACTCGGTCAACTCCGGGTAACGACCCCCCCCCCACCCCTAAGTATACACTGCCAATCACAGTTTTAGATAATTTCTTAATTTGTTTATAACGGATCCCAATCCCATCTTGAGGGTTGATACGTTTGACAGATCGTTCAAGTATATATTTTTATTTTCTTACTGGCATCTTAGATGATAATAGGAATTTTGTATTCTGATACAGATGATGCTAAATAATCTTCCAAGCATAGTGCCTTCTTTGATAATTACTCACGTAATGGGTTCCGGAAATGCACTCTAAAGTTCTTTTAGCAACGTTACGGCAATGGAAGGTTTTACGTAGCAGAATCTGATAAAAATATTAATCACACATGTACATATACACACATATAGCTGTATGCTATATGTACTAGTCGATGATAAGAGAACAAAGGCACTGCATACAGCAGTGTCTGGGCTGCTGCCCTTGGCTTCATGAGCTACTTGAACTCATAAATCCACTGTATCTGTGACATCTTGTATGACTGATCCAAAGTTACCCCTAGAGTGGAATAGACATCACAACTACCACCCTTGAACCGGGAGGCAGTTCATTAAGTGAAGAGAAGTTTGAGGATTCTCAACAGGTGCACTGTAGCATAATTTCAGGATTATTTCTAGGTACATTGTAGTAAAATTTGCATTCAACATAACAACCATGATATATGATGATAGTGAATAAAACGGTGAAGTTGTATGGGCTAGGCAAATATTTTGGGGGAGTGGGTAGCACCTGATACAATGCGAGTTTGAAGCACTAGGTAGGAAACTATTAGGATGAAATTAGGTACTTTTTGGTTTTACTTTTGAATAAGGGGTAGGTTGGACAGTTTTTTTAATTCGTTAGGGAGCGAGTTCCATAGACTGGCTCCCTTTATTTGCAAAGTGTTTACACATTTAATTTGATTCTAAGGATATCAGTTATATTTATTTCTGGTGTGGTGATTATGGGTTCTATTACATCTTTCAAGTTAGAGTTTCAGATCAGGATTTGCATCTAGGAACACGGTTTTGTATATGTAAATGGCACATGAAAATGTATGGAGTGAGTTTATGCTTAGCACTTTCAGAAATTTAAACAGGGGGCTGTTTGTTGTCTGAAAACAGTTTGTTATTGTTCTGATGGCAGATTTTTGCTGGGTGATGATGGGCTTGAGGTAGTTTGCAGTGGTTGAACCCCATTCACAGACACTGTATGTAAGATATGGATAGATTAGCGCATAGTATAATGAAAGGAGAGCAGAGTGGGGAACATAATATCTGATTTTAGAGAGTATACCGACCGTTTTTGAGACTTTTTTTAGTTATGTGTTGAATGTGGATGCTGAAGTTGAGTTTCTTGTCTATGTATAGACCAAGGAACTTTATATCATTTTTATTGCTAATGTTAACATTGTGTATCCGAAGCCGAATTGTATTTGTTGATTTACTTCCAAATAAGATGCATGTCTTTTATGTTTAGTGTGAGTTTGTTGGTTGACATCTATAAGTGGGCTTTTTTTAATTCATTATTTACAACATTATTTAATGTATGTGGGTTGGGGTCTGGGTAGATGAGGTTAGTATCGTCAGCAAATAATATAAGTTTAAGAATGTTAAGAGACATTAGGCAGATCATTGATGTACATAAGAAATAGGAGAGGTCCTAGGATGTTGCCCTGTCACTCCTACAGTTAATAGTAGAGTGGGAGCATTTATATAATTGATGGCTACATATTGATGTCACTAAGATCGAATATAGTTCAGGGCAAGGCCTCAGATTCCATAATGAAGTTTAAGTAAGAGGTGATTATTGCTTACAGTATCAAAGGCCTTTCTCAGGTCAATGAAGAGGCCAATTGGGAACTAATTTTTCTCAAGGGCAGTGTAGATTATATCAAACTAATTAATAATTGCATCATTGACACTCTTTTTGGGAACGGAAGCCAAACTGGCAGGGATTTAGTATTCAGTTGAAATTGTTGAATATGTGGCATGTCATGTCTTGTGAATTGCCCCTTAAGAGTGAAAGTAGCCTGTGGAATGTATATCTTCATCAAGTATTTTCTAAACTACGGTATTTAAAATGCAGGAGTATCTTTCAAATATTTATTAAACAATTTAGCATGTAATTTTTGTTGCAAACACTGGTAAAGCAGTCATCGCTTGTATCCACTGAAATAAAATTAAATATTAAAATATTCGAGGACAGTGCAATGAATAAGGGAAGAATCAGGTTCAAAGGTCAAGGATAAAATATTGCTTGACATGACATGAAATACAGTATTACAATAAATCTGATGAATTATGATTTAAAATGTAACATCTTTAGTATTGTAAATAGTAAGAAAAGTAATTGAACATACAGGTCGCAAAATGCTGAGGTTATTCATTTCTGTCATTAAATGGGCAATTTGTTTATTTACAAAAATATCAATATAAGGTAAAGTAATTCTTGAGAGAAAGCACTATGCCATTATGACTATAATACTTGAAAGGGATACGAGAGTAAATATATAGGACAGGATGGAGGAAAAGTAAGTAAGTAATTATCAAAAGAAGGCACCAAACCGGGAAGGCTATGTAGCAAGGATGGAGGAAAAGAATGGAACCCAATCACTTCGATGGTCAGGGACAGAACGCCAACCTGCAAGAAGCGAGACAGTCACTCTACCGTCCAGTCCAAGAGGTTGGGCTAAATATTAATATAAATCATACCATTTTGAAGATGGTGTTAAAGCTAATGGTGAAACCACCTGTGTAAATTCGTATCAACTTGGTGGATTTTGATCTACTGATAGTGCCAGTTCTACTGGTGATATTGGGTCTAATGAAGGTGCTGGGTCTAATATTGGCGTTGCAGTTACTGACTGTCCAGAATCCAAGGGTAGCGGGGCACCTACTGTTTCTGAATCTGTTAGTGACACTGTTTTCTCAGATGACACTTTACCTAATGGTGATTCTGTATCTACTAATGGTACCTTGTCTAATGGTTTCACTGTTCTTACTGGGTCTAATGGGGCCACTGTTTCTACTAATGGTGCAGGCTCTAATTGTAGCTTTAGATTTAAGGGTTGTGATTCATCTAATTTTGGTACTCCATCAGTTAGTTCACCCAAATCCAATAGTGGTGATGAATCTACTGGTGTGATTGATACCTGCACTTCAGGTGTTGCCACTGGTTTGTCACTCGATAATTGTCTTCCTTGCTGTGTATCCTCAATATCAGGAATGGCATCATTATCCAGGGGTTCATGAGTAGCAGCATGACTATTGTTATGTTGAGGGCTAAAATCATGCTGTTTGGTTACCACTAATGATTCTTCCATATGGTTACATTCATGGTCCAGGTCTGAACTCGATGGCATTTCAGAGATCTTGTCTTCAATAGCATTTGCTGGACAAGCCTGGGAGTCTTTAGTCGTGGTTACATTTATTGTGTCTTGTTCCTGAAGCAGATCAGCATCAGCAGAATAGTTATCTTCTTTCTTAGGCAGAAGATGCTCAATAGGTGCTAGTAGCTGCTCTAATTTCAGCAGACCAAAATTCTGGAAGTTATACGCAAATTAAATTTTTATTTCTTCAAATTAGGACAGGAAGCAGACAAGACACGTAAGGACAATGGCTTGCTACATGTTACCTCAATGCAAAAGATTTATCTTATAAAATGATGCAGAAATTTTAATTGATGATCAGACTTGGAATTTCAATTCTGAAAAAACAATGGCCTCTACCTGTTGACAACTTGACATATTGCAAAATACTTTAAATTAGTTTTTAAATACTGAAATTTCCACTTTATTTTATTTCTCCTCTGCCACTTTACCTAAATCAGACTTTAGTGTAATATAATATGACACTATCTACAACTAGGCTCACAGCCTTCCAACTTCAAGGCCTGGTAACCGAAGTCCTTCAAGAGGACTTCGGTTACCAGGCCTCTACATGCTCATGTTTTCAGTACGTATGTCACTAAAATGCTTTCCCAAACTCAGAAAGTGTACTCAGAAAATTAGGCTCAGGCTCAGAAATTTAACATCAGGGGACTACATGGCCCAATTATGAAGGAACCTTCATTCTACCTCATATGTATGCTTTGAAAGTCAATATATGCATTATCCTAATATTACATAGGAAACAAAGAAATAAAAATCAAGTTATTCCAAAAGGGGATACTTAATAATATAGATCTTCTCACCTCTCGTTGAAGTTGTGTTACAGGAACACCAGTAATGAGAGAGATATGCTGGAGTGGGTATAGAAGACGAAGGCAGTTGTTGACATGGGGAAGGAGACCCTGAGCAACCACAGAGCACATTCGCTGAAAAGCTTTCTCCTCTCGAGATGTGAATCCAGAGCTTTCCAATCTATGGAGCTCTGTTAGAGCAGCAATAATCTGGAAAATAAATTAATACAAATGCTAGAGGGCTACCATTCCTTTTAGAATCCATAAACTAATTTATTTACTCTAAGATAAAGATGGCCAAATGTTTACCATTTTTATAACACTTCTTTAGAACTCAAAGTTAACCCATTCTTTTCTCTGACTCATCAAACTGTAAGCTGTTGTATCTTTTCAAGTACCTTAGTAAGAGACTGTTGGAGAAGTCTGTTGACATCAGGAAGAGTAGCAACAGGACAGCACTGACGTAATGTGTTAAATGTCGTTACCAACCCATTCATGTAATGTGCCAAAGGTGGAAATTCCATCAGAGTGAGAGGAGGCCTGGTTTATCCTGATGGAAAATACAACAGTACATTTATGTATAACAATATCCAATAAATATATGATAATGCTGTATTTTTACTTGTCTAATTTTGTCTTTTACATTATAATTTTCTTTGCACATTTACTCTGTTCCTAGTTAAATATCTGTAACAAAATGTTTTGAGTAGGAATCAATTCACACATTAACATAGCAACAGTATTGAGTAGGACAAGACAAGCATTTGTCCATTCCTTTATTCCATATTTTTGAAACTCGTTAAATTCATTAACAAGAAGTATTTTGTAAACTATTTAGTTACTAGTTCACATGAACTTCCTATTTAAAAAAAAAACTATAAGTCATTATTAACCCTTGAGCAGTGCCACTGTTTATAGTGGACAACTAGGTGTACATGAAAAACAATTAAAAAATATTTTTCTTCTAAGGTTGTTCACAAATGCATTTCCTGATCCATGGGAAAAAAATCAACTTACTTTGGCTGTGGTGAAGCCCAGTCACGCAATTCAAGAGCATTTATGCAGCATTCACCCCGTCAATTCAGCCTTGCTATGCGGGCAGGAATTGCCACAGATTTTTTTTTTTTTGTAAACTGCTAAGAACTATATTGTGGATAACATTTCATTCACTTGGACCCTCAGAGCCTCAAACTACAGACCACAAAAGCAGAACCTGCAGTTCTACGCACCGAGCCATCAGCACCCACAATAAGAAACGATCCCAGACACACCCATCTGCTGTCCAACTGGAACTTTAGGCCTCCCCTGGGGTGCCAGCTTTGCATGGAGGTATTAGGTGATCCACATCCTGGTCATATAAATTCATAACCATTATATTGTAGATAGTAACATTTCATTCACTTGGCCCCTTGGAGCTTCGAACTGCAGGTTGAAGTAATGAACCCTCACACCCAGGAGGAGTGCTCACAATTTTTCCAAGATGCTATCTGCTGCCTTGAGGCCTAAAAAAGATGTGAGCACCATGTACATGTGGAACTTTTGTATCTAACACTGTAGTTTTAAACATCCCCAGCCGTCTCCCCTAGATTACAGATATTTAGCGATATCATCTCCAGCCGTGTCACGCAGTGGAAAGTCAACGATCTTTCCGATATGCCTTAGAGCCTATGTTAAGAATATAAACAATTTTCTTTGCGCTTACAGAAATGCACATTAATACATACCTGTGTTTCAGCCATAAATGTAGTAGATGCACTAAGCTGTGGAGCTTCCATCAAGGAAAAACTGCTCAACGTTTCATCAAATTTAATATTAGCTGTTCTAATATCCTTCTCACACTGTAACAGAGCAGCTTTCTGAAGGGAAAGATATGTAGCTGTCAAAATTCTTTGCAGAACATACATCTTAATCTTGTATAACTATGGTTTACTCCAGCTAGAAACCCGTCATTGGCAAGATGATTTAATGTCAATTCTTCTGCACACATCTCAAATGCCTTTAAGAGTTTGATTCAGGTAGGAGCATTTTAAACACATTAACAAATTTCAACTGTTAGATATAAGTAAGAAAAGTATCGAGAAAAGCAGTAAGAGACAAAAAGGCAAGTGGATGTTATGAAAATGCAGCATAGGCCTACTAACAAGTTGTATCGCAGTGAAAGCAGTCTAACACACTTTACATAGCAGTTTCCCTTAGCACTAATGTAGTATAGGACTAGAACAGCAGAATATTTTTACTGAGTAACAATGCATAAAACATGCTCTTTATCAGAACTGACCTGGAATAGTGGAATGAGAAGGTTGCGAAAATCCGCCCCAATGCGACTGAAGGACTGACCAAAGAACATGCACTGAGCCAGGACCGCTTCCAAGTTTGTCCCAACTCCTCGCTGAAGATCTTTCTCCACTATCTTGATGAACTGGTTAACCTATAATGTGCAAAGACATTTTGTCAGTACAGTATTCATCATTTTTATCTTATTCTATAGAATACTAGTCAATCCTGAAACTGTCTGACTATCTTTTTTCCAAGCAGATAATTGTCCCTGTTCTTAAATCTTGTTCACTAACAATGTAGCCTTATGTCACTTGGTCTCATGAGGAAAATAAGTCATACAAGAATGAAATACAACATGAAATAGGCAGAGAAACAGTTAACCCTTTCACTGCAGCACTTCTATTTCTGCCCCATACTTTCCTGAGGTCAGGATGGGAATAAAACAATAATTTAATTGCTGCATTTCTTTTTTATGTCTATAATAAGAAAATTACCTGCTCTTTCCTATGGTAAAGAGGTTAAAAAACATTTATGAACAAAAAGATATGTTTGTCTCCATTTTCTTGTAGATAATATGGTCCAAATGAAATAACTCAAACTATGCTCTAAATTTATCCAAGGTATTGAATATTGTAAATAAAAAGTACAAAACCTTAAGTTTTTTTTAGGTATGTTACTTATAAAATTAAAACAAAAAACTAACACTTTTTCCTCATTGATTATTGATTCTCATTTTCCTTTTTTTTTTACATATTCAATTAGAAAAAACACTGTTCATATTTACCATTAGTCATTATGACACTCTTAATGGCAAGTCTTGATCAAGAACTAATCACTCAAAATGCTTATTAGGCTAGAAGAGGTCCTTATAACTCCAATGACTGATTTTTCCCAAGATGCAATTAAAAAAAGTGAACAGATGCATCAGTTGTAAGGAAACATGAACCACCGTCTTATCCTTCCCAAGGTCATTCGACAGAGCTGACCCCAGTGACCACTGTGCATCTGCATCTAGTGACATTTACTTCTATTGCCGCAAAACAATTTCAGCTACCAGGCTCAAATTTTTATTTTGTGAGCATATGTTTGGATGAAGTTTTTCTTTATTAAATAATACACATTATAAAGATCATTTACATCAATTTACAAGGGAAAATACTACATTTATATATACTGTAGCTTATATAATTCTCAGTAAAGCAATTTTTCATATCACAGAGCATGAGCCATAAACTCTAAATGTTATACTTGATCCTGCCTCACAAGAATTTCAATATTTTGTCTACTGAGTAACCCCTTTGCATTGCCTAAATACCTAAAATTGCATGTGTTTGGATGAATTGGTCATTCAAACCATTGTTATGATGCATTTTTGTAAAACTTGTACATTGCACTGAAATCTTTGAGAAGAATGCACTCTCAATAAAGGGTTCAATAAATCTAACCGTCTCTAAAAACTACTGAAAAATATTACATACCTTATGCAAAATCCAACCATGGAAGATTGCTTGTTCATTAACTTCAGGATCCCCAAGACTGAACCTTGTATCATCATCAGAAAAGATAGCTCTGTATTGAGTCACAATATCGAAAAGATGGACTCTGGAGGCTTCCACCACTTTAATTATATGTTGATATGCTGTCAAATGGAAAATAAAGAGCATATTTTCAAGTGTAAATCACAGGCTTTGAAAAATGCAGTGAAATCCTAAAACTAATGGATTAATAAAAACCGTAGATATTGCAATTACCCAAAATAATAAATCTGCAGAATACTTTGTTTTAAAGAAACAAATGTAAAATACTATACTGAATATGAACAACTAATATACACATTCTCTTTACTGTATTTCATGAGAGGATGTCGAACAAAGTTTTCAAAATACATTTCTGGTACTGATTGTCACACTTCAAACAACAACTATATACTTCTTCATACTATATTAAAATATATTTTTAGGGGCTTGCATAATACAGTACAGTAACAGCAAACACATGGATACTTGCCATCCTCTTTAGGTATACCCTTTAAGATACCATTAAACCAAGAGTCTCTGGCTTGTAGAAATTTGAGTCTTAACTCGGGTTCCGTAAACACATCCAGGCGCCTCAGCAGACCTAAAATTTTATCAGAAATTAAAACAAAACCTTCAAACAAAATTTATAATGAAAGTACTGTAGTACTGCACATACAAAAGTGTCTCAAACAGTGATACATTATGCATAATGAATACTAGTACTTTTTACCATTCATACTACAGTACAGTATATGTATCTCACACGTGTCCAATTTCCACATGAAAATTCAGAAGTTATTCTGCATCGTATGTAACAAAATTAAAGTACCGAGGTGTGTGCACACAAATATGGGGATAAAAATACAGTACTTTGATTATATTGCTCCAATGGGGAGAGGTACAATAATGAATGTACTGTATAAGTACTGTAGCTTGTTATAAATGTTGTATATGGTACACCAATATTATGTAGCATGTTCAACTTACCATGTACCATATTTAATGTAACAAACAATAATAAATAAATATTTACCTATGACTTTGAGGCACTGTGGTAAAGCAAGGGGAGAGCGCAACTGCGCGAGCAGTTGACTCAACATCAGACGAGTTCCTGACTGTACCTCTCTCACAATGCCCTGTGAAATGAGGTGTGCAAGTCAAGCACAAACATTAACTCAGTCTTACAATTTTTCCTATTTCCTAATATATAACCTTATTAAAATGAAAGCACAGATACTTACAGCAATAATAGGGATGTCTGTATGTTTTTTCTCAAGTCTACGAACATAGGCCAATATTTCTAAGGCTTCTTCATAATAGCCATTTCTCACACATGTATCCATTAGTTGTGGCAACTCCAGAATCTGTCAAAAAAAAAAAAGGCCATCAGGATATTAGAAACTTGCAGATTAAATTGTACAGCCAAAGCATTAAAATTTATTAAAATAAAATTTATTAAAATAGCATTAAAATAGTGTGGCTCATAATCAGACAATTGTTTGAAATTAAGTATTAACAGCCTCAGAATTGGTGTTAGGTAGCTAGCACGGGAGGTCTGGGGACCCCCCACGCCTGTGGACGGCGGAGAGTACTGTACACACTAAAGTTGAATGAATGGACAAACACTTCAAAGATCCATTCACCTGGGCTGTGTGGATCTCAACCGTGGACCCACGAGTGTGAGGCGAAAGGGTTATGAGTAGTCTTATAAATTAAAGTTTCCAGAAGCAGCATCCTGCTGCCAAACTGGAATTTTTTACTTTTCTTGATCTTCTACTGAAGCTCAGAGAAGTCAGTAATAGTAGTAGTAGTCAGGAAAAGTAAAAATTTCAGTTTGGCAGCAGGATGCCGCTTCTGGAAACTTCCTTCATAAGACTACTCATAGCGCGAGTCGATAGGGCTACGGCCTCACACACGTGCAATTCATGGTTCGAGACCCATACAGCCCAGGTGAATGAAATGTTTATTTCCACGGAAGTGTGGATGGCAATTTACATGAAAGATCCCAACTGCTGGACGGGAACATCCATTGCAAACAATAGCATCTATTTTTTGGCAACAATTACAGTATCTTGTTACTTTTTGCTGTTAGCCCTAGTTATTAGGCTTTTATTAGTTACAAAGATAATGCTTTTGTACAGTTACACTAAAAATAACACTTAAATATTTATGGCTTTCAGGACCACATTCCCTGCTCAACTACACAAAAGTACTTGAGCAGGATAGGCAATTTTCACTGGATGTGAAGATCACAAGGACAATGAACAAGCAGATTTACAATTCACAGAGTACATTTGTTGAAATAACCACAAAAAGAAAAACAAGAAGCAACTGCTTAACCCTTAAAGTGCGCATCACATCATATGACGTGCTAGGCGTTTCACCAGTCAACTGCTCTTCACGTCATATGATGTGTTGGAGTACTACGCAAGATTTAAACGGCCCGCGGATACACGGGTTCACCACACCTTCATCAGGGCTCTTGTAAACAGACGCCATTTAAAAAAAAATTGTGGGCCAAACTCCCGGGTGTTAGGGCCTCAGTATCGCGTAAGCTACCAAGCCTGATGCACGCAGCATGAGCTCACAGCACTGCTGTTCAGCTTGTGACCACAGCATCGCCTAAAAATGCCAAATATACTTGTTCATGCTATTATGTAGCGATGATATTATTACAGAGGACCCTGACTGTGATAAAAGTGACCAGGTTCTGATAATAGCAGGATTGCGATGATATTTAGCGCTGTGCGCCATGGAGGGAGGAGTAATGCTGTGGGAGGGAGGGTGGTGGCGATGTTTTCTGACTGTGTGTGGCCACCTTTTATTGACTGCACTCAGCATACCAGCTTAGTGGTTCGCTATAGTGAACACCAAATGTAGATACTTATATATAACGTGTGTATAGAGGGTATATAACAGCAAGAGAAGGTTTGGAGCTGCCATTTTGGTGAGGGCGGTGGCGTGTCTGCACGACACCACCGTGCAGACGACGGTGTTGTTTACTGGATACCACGATCGTCTTGGGCACCATACCAGTTATTTGTACAAGTATGGTGAAATAAACAGGTAGATATTTATTTATATGTGTGTATATAGCGTAATAACATCACACAGTATTGTTGGAGGAGAAATATTAGTGCGAGTGGCCTTGAGGGAGGCAGCCATCAGCTGACTGTGTTAGGTCCTATGTCTTTGTGCATTTACTCACCATACAAGCTTAGATGTACAGTTATGGTGAACAAAACATGTAGATACTTATATATACCTCTGTAATAGTGAATTATAGCAAAAACAGTATTGTGGGAGGAGAATGTGGGCGAGTCAGATGACTGGAGTGAGGGCGGGAGTGGCTGGCTGGTACACGGCGGTCACTCCTCGTTACTTTTTGACTCATAATAGCTACTTAGTGGTTCGTTATAGTGAACAAAACATGAGATACTTATATATAAACTGTGCTTATAGTGTAATAACCGACAAGTTATTTGTTCACTGATTGATGAACATAAACTGAATCAA
>WNGS01165523.1:36289805-36301817 GCA_020271785.1 Procambarus virginalis | reverse complement strand
ACGGTCGCCAGTTTGACCCGTCAACTCCTTTACGGCCGCCAGCTTGCCCCGTCTCCCGCCAGCTTGCCCCGTTTCCCGCCATGACCGCCAGCTTGCCCCGTGTCCCGCCATGACCGCCAGCTTGCCCCGTTTCCCGCCATGACCGCCAGCTTGCCCCGTTTCCCGCCATGACCGCCAGCTTGCCCCGTTTCCCGTCATGACCGCCAGCTTGCCCCGTTTCCCGCCATGACCGCCAGCTTGCCCCGTTTCCCGCCATGACCGCCAGCTTGCCCCGTTTCCCGCCATGACCGCCAGCTTGCCCCGTTTCCCGCCATGACCGCCAGCTTGCCCCGTTTCCCGTCATGACCGCCAGCTTGCCCCGTTTCCCCGACCATGACCGCCAGCTTGCCCCGTTTCCCGCCATGACCGCCAGCTTGCCCCGTTTCCCGCCATGACCGCCAGCTTGCCCCGTGTCCCGCCATGACCGCCAGCTTGCCCCGTTTCCCGCCATGACCGCCAGCTTGCCCCGTCTCCCGCCAGGGCCGCCAGCTTGCCCCGTCTACGCAACTGCTAGTCAGGCATTTTGCACCAACAAATTCTCGCCAGAGCCGCCCATCCAGTGGCGACAGAAATGTTATAAGTCAATACTCACATCCTCCTAGCCTAAGCAGAGGTAGAACTTGCACCCTGAAGCATTTCACAAATAGTCATTACTATAAGAAATCCTAGCATTTATTCAGTTATTACCTTCTGTATCTTAACATATACATAATCATTAGTCTCAATACCTTAGCATTTCTGTAATCATCTGTCAACTCAATTTCATTCGTAATCGAATCTCAAATATACACCATAATCTATTGCAGTTTCTGTTCATATCTCTACTAGCATGTCCACCCCCACCACCACCAGCTAGCAGTTACAAACCCAATAAGATTTCAACTTAAGATTCAACAGAGCAGAAGTTGTTAAACACATAGTTCAGAATCTTACTTACTTTATACGAGTCATAAGTACTCATACTCCGTCCAAGTAAAACTGAAACAAGCAACACTTAAGTGGGCCAGCCAGAGGTTTAGACCCCGCGCAGGAATATCCCTGAAAAAATAAAAATAAAATAGGCCTATCATAGGTATCAATATGACTTCAGAAATGTCAACAGCATAATTGGTTTTACCTTACATATGAATAGCTAGACACAACAGCCTAAATGAAATAAGGATTTTGTCGTATTTATTTATATAAAAACGCTAAATCACAAGGAATAGTTACTAGTGAAAGTTGTCCGCATGCACAGCGGGGAATACTATAAAAGATCACTGTCAAATACATCAAAATTCGGAACGAAATATACAACTGTTGATGGTTGTCCGGACTCTGTAAGCCTAAAACTCCATCAGTACCAAGGGTCACTTATGTTCACTGCTCCCTTGCTTATGTTATATGTAAACCGCTGAATATTATCCTGTGGGGGGCCTCACTAGCAAAGACACAATAAGATGATATGCTAATATTATTGACGGAAGGTCAACAAGAGGTATAGGCAGCAAGAGACTCACCTGCATCAACCGGTCCGTTCGGAGGCACGACGGCGAATGAAGACGAGTCGTGAGGTTTCCCGGGTCAGACGTCGCAGCCTCGCGGATTAATACAGTCGAGGAAGCTGCAATCAAATATATTGTTTTAAAATGTTTATAATAAATCGATTTCAAAATCTGATACAACAAATGTTTTTGGCTAAAACTTTATTGATAAATATTATTTCATATGATTTTTACTCGCATATTATTTCATTTTGGCATGTCATTTGATATAGTTAATTAAGTGTAACAATTTATATACAAGCAGAATTTAGCACAGATTCATGCCTCATATTTGTTGTTAATTACCTGGAAATTAAAAATTTAATCTGTGACTGTTTCGATCATTATAAACATAATGACCGCAGTATCCAGTTTCAAGTCTACACAAAGTAGTACCTAATTTTCCCGCTTTTCTGCCTTGCGTCGCCCACCATGTTTCCCGCGTCAACTGCCCCCCCACAGCCCGGGCCGCGACGGCCCGTCATGTCACCTCTCCAGTCAGGGCTACCAGTTTACCCCGTCGATACTCCCTCCAGGGCTGTCCGCTTGCCCCTCTTCTTTCGAACCAGCCTGCCAGCTTATCCTGTCAACTTTTTAGCTACCGACTCCCCCTTCTTCATCAATAGTTGCCAGGGCCGCCATTGTGCCCCAGTCAAAGCCACCAGATTGCTGTCAGTTCTTCTACCATGGCCGCCGTGAGCTTGCCCTGTTAGCTCTCCCGTCACGGCCGCCAGCTTGCTCCGTCAACTGGTGCTATACAGCCTTCCCGGCTTGGTGCCTTCTTTTGATAATTACCTACTTGCCCCGTCAACTCTCCCGCCTGGGCGGCCATATTTCTGTACCTGTAAATTCTCCTACCAGGGCCTCTAGCTTGCCCCGTCTTTCCCTCTAGGGCTGCAAGCTGTCCCGTCAACTCCTTTTAGGGTTGCCAGCTTGCCCCATCAACTCCTTTTAGGGCTGCCAGCTTTGCCCCGTCTCTCCCGCTAGCGCCGCCAGATTGCCCCATCAACTCTCCTGTCATTCTCTCCGTCAACTTTCCCACCAAAGCCATCACTGCCGCCAACTCTCCCTCCAGGGCCGCCATTTTGCCCTGTCAGAGCCGCCAGCTTGGCCCGTAGATTCTGTCAATACCACCAGCTTGGCCCGTTAATTCTGTCAATACCACAAACTTGGTCCGTTAACTGTCAAAATTCCACCAGCTTGGCCCGTTAACTGTCAAAATTCCACCAGCTTGGCCCGTTAATTCTGTCAATACCACCAGCTTGGCCCATTAATTCTGTCAATACCACCAGCTTGCCCTATTTCTCCCGCCAGAGCTGCCAGCTTGCCCCGTCAGTTCTCCTGTCAAGGAGAACATCCTGACCCCCTTCCAAGTGCTATATAGGCGTAATGGCTTGACGCTTTTCCCTGATAATTCCCGTCCCGTCCCGTCGGCTCTCCTGTCACTGCCGCAAGCTTGCCCCCGTCAACTCCTGCTAAGGCCGCCAGGTTGTCCCGTCAATTCTTTTGTCAAGGGCACTGGCTTGCCCCTTTTCTCCCGCCAGGGCCGCCAGCTTGCCCTGTTAACACTTGTCAGGGCCGCTAGCTTACCCCGTTGACTATACTGTCAGGGTCGCCAGCATAATGACCCGTTAACTCTCCTGCCAGACCCACCAGCTCGCCCCGTCAACTCTCCTGCCAGGGCCACTGCTTAGTCTGTCAACACTTTTGCCTTGATGGCCAGCTTGCTCCACAAACTCTCCACCAGGGCCACCTCGCCCTGCCCAACCCGTCCTCCTGTCAGCTCTCCCGCTAAGACCACCATTTTGCCCGATAACTCGTCAGGACCACCAGCTGGCCCTGCTGTTAAGCCATTTTCTTCCCCGTCATATTTTTCCCGAGGACCGCCAGCTTGCCCCGTCAACCCTACTTCTAGTGAGGCATTTTGCACCCACAAATTTCTCGCCAGAGCCGCCCATCCAGTGGCGACAGAAATGTTGGTCAATACTTATATCTTCCTAGCCTAAGCAGAGTAGAACTTGCACCCTGAAGCATTTCACAAATGATAAGTCATTACTATACGAATCCTAGCATTTATTCAGTTATTACCTTCTGTATCTTAACATACATACACACACTAGCACCCACACACTAATTAATATTGTCAATAATGAATTAAAAAAAATCCACTCATGGATGTCAACCAACAAACTCACACTAACAATGAAAAAGACTTACTACTACATTGTATTTGGTAGTAAATCATCAAATCAAATTCAACTTCAGATAGACAATGTTAACATAAGCAATAAGAACGAGGGAAAGTTCCTAGGCCTATACATAGATAAGAGATTGAACTTCATCACCCACATACAACACATAGCAAAAAAGTTTCAAAAACGGTTCGAATACTTTCTAAAATTAAATATTATGTTCCCCACTCTGCTCTCCTCTCATTATACTACACACTAATCTATCCCTATCTTACATATCGTATCTGTGCATGAGATTCAATCACTGCAAATTACCTCACGCAAAATGTAATTTGCTTGATTTACATATTTATGGGGTAATAGTGATGATTATCTCATCACTCAGCAAAAATCTACTTCCAGAACTAAAACAAACTCTGTCTTCAGACAACACGCACCCCCCCCCCCGGTGTATAAGTCCCTTATCATGCTAAACAGACACTCACTCCACACATTCTCATGTGCTATTTACATGTACAAAACCTTGTTCCTAAATGCTAATCTTGATCTTAAACTTTTCCTTGGTAGGTGTAATAGAACCCATGAGCACCACACCAGAAATAAATACAGTATCTCTTTGATATCCAGTCAAATTCAATCTGTGCAAACACTCCATGCAGATAAAAGGACCCTGTCTTTGGAACTCACTCCCTGACGAATTAAACAATTGTCCAACCTATGCCCTATTCAAAAGTTAAACCAAAAAGAACCTAATTTCTTCCTCATAGTTTCCTACTTTGCGTTTCAAACTCACACTATATCTTTTACTATATCCACTTCCCCAATATTAGTACTTAAGACATATCTTTACCAGTGTATTCACCTCTGTCAATTTATATTGTAGTTATTTGTTGAAATAAAACATTGGTCCCCGTGGCAAAGTGGAAACACACTCGCCTGTAGATTCGCGAGCGCTTTGGCCTGGGTTCGTATCCTTGCCGGGGAGGATTTACTTGACGCCAATCCTTAACTGTAGCCTCTGTTCACCCAGCAGTGAATGGGTACCTGGTTGTTAAACGAGGTTGTATTCCGGGAAAATTAGGATTAAGGACTTGCCCGAAACGCTATGCGAGCTAGTGGCTTTACAATAGTGTAAGAACTCTTGTATAAATAAATTAATAAATTAAAAAAAACCTTGCTACAATGTAGCTTTTCATCTTAACTTATATGTTAGATTAAGCACTGCCAAAAACGCTACGCGTGTTTGTGGCTTTGCAAGAATGTACCAATACCAATCTTATATAATTTCACCAACCCATTGTACCTTGTGAATAAATTATTACTATTATTATTATTAACATATCCATACTCATTAGCTTCAGTACCTTAGCATTTCTATAATCATCTGTCAACTCAATTTCATTCATGATCGAATCGCAATATACATCATAATCTATTGGAAGGATTCATTTACATGAGATTATAAGATTAGGATACAAATATATCTGGCAATACGTTGTTGTCAGTGAAAAGATAAGGAGTGTAAATCATGTAGTATGCCACCATAATGTTCTAAGGTTTGGGCGTGTACTCACCTAGTTGTACTCACCTAGTTGTACTTGCGGGGGTTGAGCTCTGGCTCTTTGGTCCCGCCTCTCAACCGTCAATCAACAGGTGTACAGTTTCCTGAGCCTAATGGGCTCTATCATATCTACACTTGAAACTGTGTATGGAGTCAGCCTCCACCACATCGCTTCCTAATGCATTCCATTTGTCAACCACTCTGACACTAAAAAGTTCTTTCTAATATCTCTGTGGCTCATTTGGGCACTCAGCTTCCACCTGTGTCCCCTAGTGCGTGTGCCCCTTGTGTTAAACAGCCTGTCTTTATCGACAGGGTTGATAAAGACAGCTGTTTAACACAAGGGGCACACGCACTAGGGGACACAGGTGGAAGCTGAGTGCCCAAATGAGCCACAGAGATATTAGAAAGAACTTTTTTAGTGTCAGAGTGGTTGACAAATGGAATGCATTAGGAAGCGATGTGGTGGAGGCTGACTCCATACACAGTTTCAAGTGTAGATATGATAGAGCCCATTAGGCTCAGGAAACTGTACACCTGTTGATTGACGGTTGAGAGGGGGACCAAAGAGCCAGAGCTCAACCCCCGCAAGCACAACTAGGTGAGTACAACTAGGTGAGTACACGCCCAAACCTTAGAACATTATGTATTAGTGTCAACTTATTGATAACTATAGAAATAAGGAAATAAGTAGTATACCACATCAAATTGTTTGGATGTGTGATAATGGTATGATAGGATACTTAGGAGCTAAAAGAATTTTTCTCCACATTGTAACACTATATGCCGTGCTTGCTATATTAACCTGCAATGTTAAATAAGATTCTTGTACTGTACTGTTTTTTGTCTATTTGTACTCACTGAATTTGTGCGCCCCTTGAGGGACTTGAAGTAGCCTAAGCTACTCTATCCTTTTGAAATGTATTTCTTTCTTGGCTCAATAAACATACTTGAACTTGAATCTATTACAGTTTCTGTTCATATCATCTCAACTAACATGTCCAACACTACCACCAGTCCTGTCATAGGTACCAATATGACTTCAGAAAATGTCAACAGCTTAATTGGTTTTACTTTGCATAAGAATATCTAGACACAGAGCAGCTTGAATTAAATGATAAGGGTTTTGTCGTATTTATTTATATAAAAGGGGCAAATCATAAATGCACACAGTATATACTAGTGAAATGTTTATTGTTTTTATGCAATCAAAACATGGATAACGATGATAGCTAATTAAAATCTAATATCACTTGTTTAAAATGTTTGGAGATAGCCTCATACCTCTTCTTCTCGAGAATAGGTGCAGTTTGCATGAAGGATTTACCTTCCCGATGACTGCACCAGGACAAATGTAGGGAGACGCGTTGACGTTAAGGAGGAGAAGCAAGTCAAAAGTGTTAGATGTGACGGGTTGTAGAGAGAAGAGTGGCGACGAAAACAGAGGTGGACGTTAGAGGGTGACTCCCCGCACCGGAGGGCGGGGTGACGAGGTCACGGCGGCAGCTGATCAGATGTTAACTAATATCGGAAAGCACAAGCAGTACGCCTCCCAAATCACCCACGTGTCATCGGGCACCTGGCCACCAGGCGGTGGCCTCGGCTGAGACATCTTATTCGGCACCCTATAAACAAACTCCTTCGTCCGCGACACCCAGACAGTGGACGAGCACCACGGGACCGGAAGCACCCGGGCATCCCGATAAGGGCCCAACACCGGACCTCCACAGGGCACGACCCCAGCAGCTGGGACTAGGCTTCCCCCAGACCGGGGCAACGAAGGAGAGGGAACCGCAGGGGAAACAGGCGCGGCATCGACCCCACCACAGGGCACAGGAGCAGAGGCCACCCCAGCACACATCTTTCCGCAACATCACGACGAGGTCCCGATCATCAGGGACAACCCCCCACTGCGGAGATCCAACAGCAGGTGACGCTAGGGGGGGGGGGCACAGGTAGCAACTTCAGAGCCCCTCACAGCACCAACATCCTCGGCGGGGGGCGCCAGATCACCATACTCCCCACCATCTCCCAAGGCACACCACGAAGGGAAGACACACTCCGCGCCCGCCGCGAACGCTTCGAGACAGGCCGCACCACACCACTCCCAGCAGGCCCCGCCGCAGGCACAGCCACCATCTTCACATCCACACAGGTCACACCCGCACCGTCCGAAGAATCCACAGAGGCCACATCACCCACACTGTCCGCATCATCCAGGGAAACAGCCTCAGAACACCGACGCGCACGCTTCTGCAAAGGGATGGAAAGAGCAGAACTACAGTCGTCAACACACACAGGCACGGCAGGCACCTCACCTTGCCGAAGCCCCCCCCCCAAAACAGCAGAACCCGCGTCCCCGGGAGCCGGTATCACATCCACAGGCTGGGGTGGGACAGGAGCCTTCACCGGGACATCCTGCACTACACGCAGCGCAGGCGACGGCCCAACACCCACACACACCGGCTCAACAACCCAGGGGCCACAGCAGTCACCTAACGTGTCGCACGGGCCGTAGAACTCGCCTCAACAGGCGGAGCAGCAGACAGGCAATCAGGCGCCTCAGGCACAGCACCCACTCCGTCCTCAGAACCGTCCGAACGCAACAGGGGCGGAAAATCCTCCGCACGAAGAACATGCACCCGACCAGTTGCTCCCACGTCGCAGCCAGATGACCCTCGTGACCACACCGATAACAGGTGCGCGGTTGACCCCGATACAGGCAGCGGAGCGTGTAACCCAACACGGACATCGACGACGGGACACTACACCTCAGCGACATCGTCAGGGTGCGGGAGCCGTCAAGCATACCAACACAGTGCCCGGCAACGACCTTGTTCCAACGAACACTTAACACTGTCCCAAATCGTTCAAAACAGGTTAAAAAAATCGTCCTGAAATTCGAAGGGGGCACCATGCACCGCCACAAACGTCAAGGTGACACTAAGATTCACCATCTTAACTGAGCCAGCAGTATCAGGGAGAGGGTAAACACGCCCCTCACATTGCTCGAGAAACGCCTGAAAGGCAGCCTGGAGGCGGAACTTGACCACAGCACGGTGGCCCTGAAGCAGCTGGATGCCCACCAGGTCAGACAGCTGCACACGCAGCACGTCCACCAGGGCGGCACCAACCAATGGATGGTCCACCGGCACCGTAAACGCGAGACCAGCCGACAACGTCCTCTTGATTGGAGGGCGAGACGACCCCATGGCTGTCAAACGTCACCCTGTCAGCGGCAAACCACCACCAGCAGGGCAAACAAGCAATCACCCAACGTAAATACTAGCCAGGAGCGGAGAGACCTCATGAACGTCCGACCTGGCGGCGGTCACCACGCAACTCTGCCTCATACCTCAATATTTGGGTACCATACCCGAAAGGGGTATTACCATACCCCGAAAGGGGTATTACCATACCCCGAAAGGGGTATTACCATACCCCGAAAGGGTTATGGAAACCCCCAGTTAAGAGTCCTTTGACAACAAACATTCACTATTATATTTACCCGTAACTTTTCCATACTGCCCTTCAAGGAAACAAACTTACCAATCCTGCGTTTCACATTCTGAATGCTCCCTTTGATTTAAATTACCTTCAAAATTACTAAGCAGCAGGAATTAGGCTATTCACTACTATGCTTTCCCGTACCACACAGCCGAAGAAGTCGTATAGCATACAAGCCACATAGCTAACAAAATCAAATTTGCCAACACTTATCCACTACTGAGATAGTTCGGCTTAGCCGAATGCTGTAGTATCATATACGGTTATGGTAGTTTAGTTCATTTATTATGCACCCCGGTGATGCAGCTGGATTCGTTCTCGACTCACAATAGGGAATTTTGGGTTTGAATCCCGGCCAGAACAGATATGGTTGGGCGCGTTTCTTATTTCCTAATGCTCCTGCCCCTGTTAACCTAGCAGTAAATAGGTACCCAGGAGCTAGTCAACTTTTTTTGTTGTGGAGTTGCATCCTGGGGGGGGGGGGAAGGGGGGCAGTAATTCGATATTTGGAGGGGGGGCAGTAATATACCAGGAACATCAACTAAATTTCGGAGACTTGAGGCAAAGTGAAATTCACACCAGTTACTCCATCTATCATCATTCTATTATGCATGAAGAACCGCACGTCTATGGGTCATCCAATAATGTTAGCAGACTTGTAGATGTTACCACTGCTAGGCTTAGGCTCGGCTACAAGTACCTTTGGGAGTTTGTAACATCTGCTGATGTAGATTTGACTAAATGTAAACTCTGTCAGCAGAACTATTCGCATACTTTGCGTCATTATATAATGGAATGTAAAAAAATTGCGGAATTTAGAGATAACACCATCAATAGTGTCCAAGAAATGTGTAAGTACTTCATTCATAATGATGTGCTGCCCGAAATTTTAGCGAAGTATCCAAAATTTGCTTACTGTAGGTAATGCATGCACATCACTGTAAAGCTGCCGCCCAGTTGGGTGGGTGTGCAGCAAGACTAGTAACTGTATGACTCACTATAGATGTAAAGTGCCTTGTATAGTGACTGTTGTGAGCGTCTTGTAATGTCACTTGTGACACCTCTTTGTGTCACTTGTGACACAAAGATTATTGATGTGTGTATTTGTGTGGGTGATTAGATATGTATGTGTATGTATATGTGTATACGTATATATATATGTACATGTATGTATGAGGGTGTGTACATGTGTATACAACATTGATAATTTTGTAACTAGCGTCAAACATTGTTATTTGCTTAGCTAAACGAACTAGAGGGTTCAGTTCCTGAACCGATTATGTGCCTCTGTAATCCTTTACACCACCGCCCACGGGATGGGTATGGGGTGCATAATAAAGAAAGAAATTGAAATTGGGCTGCCTGTATCTCGACTCAATAAATTATTAATATATTAAATTTTATGAAACCATGTTCAAAATTTTAACCTTGCCGCAGTCAGTATTCTCTATGATTCATGTTCAAGCATGTTTATTGAGACAAGAAAATACATATCAAAGGGATAGAGTAGCTTAGGCTATTTCTACCCCCCCCCTTTCTTCTATGATAATCTTCCGCTGTCATGTAAACAATCCTAGCCTTGAAATAGCCAGCATTTCTGCATCACCTTTAATCTTCACGCAGTATTATCAGTGACAACATAAAACTGGGGTGGCCAAACGACTTGCTTTAGGAAGGACACTGTTCTTCGTCCTTCGCCACCTCAAAAGGCCGTTAATTTGTTCTTTTTTGGGTCTGTTTAAAAATAATTATAAAGGTACATAGGCTACTTCCTTTAGTTTGTGAAGTTAATTTTGTTAGCATATGCTATTCCAACGGAAGATTAATATTAATTTCTTCCAATTCTTTATTTTACTCTATGAATGCATGCATATAATATATACAGTACGATTAAAAAGATGCTCTTGAAAAAAATACCACAAAATAGCATTCATCACATTATTATGATATTTGACAAATAAAGAATAAATAAACAATAAACAAACTAAATGCGTGGTTTGGTCATCATAAACAATTCTTTTAAATATATTTGTATATTTTCATGAACATTTTTTATATTTTGAACTCATCATAAAATATGTTTTGATTTAGGTTAAGTCATCAGGCTTAAGACTTTAGTAATTAATTGGTCAAATAGAAGGATTTGGGAATTCATGTATTTTATATATTATAATCTAATGAAGTAAAAATGCATATTCATTATATATATAGAATATGATGCACAACTTGCCTAAACAACACAAGTGAAGTTATACAACTTTAGAACACTTTCCCCCCAGGAAACTCGACCCTAGCCAGCACCGAAGCCCGTCCAAGCAAACTGGCAGACAGGTAACACTTTAACCCCACTGCACCACGCTCAAACCCCTCGCGTGGTGCAGCCGTGGGTTAAAGGCGTACCTGTTATGCCAGTTGCTGGAAGGCTTCTGGGCTGGCTAGGGTTTGAGTCTCCTGGTGGGGAAAGTGGTTCTAAAGTTGTATATAGATATATGCCTTCATTTGTGGCAGACCACGAAGGAGACGTATAAGACAGTATTTGTAAGGTACTTTCGAATTTAATAACTACATCTTCAGAAGGATGTGATCGTGATTAACACACACACACACAGGGACCAGGCGGGACCAAAGCGCCAAAGCTCAACACCCACCCAGCAAGCACAAATAGGTGAGTACACACACACATGCGAAGAAGCTTGAGTCCCAAAGCCGGTATGCAACCAAAAATTTCTCACCCTTGAAGGATTCGAACTCCGACAGCCGGGGATCCATGCACCTTAACGTATAAAGTATTATACCGCTAGAATACACTGACTGTTCAAAAAGCATGAAGTTGTGAGATCCTTAACCCAACCCCTGACAGCACTCGGTGGTCAATTTTAGGTACAGACATGCAAGGTGATTTCATCGAATCAGCTGCATGTCTGGTGGCCAATGTGAGTGACACAAATGCGAAGAAGCTTTTCATGTTGATATGCCCTACATGCTGGGTCTTTCATTTGTTAATATTAAAAAACAGTTGCCTTAGTGGCAAATACTGTGGTGGGACCTTAGCATACCAGTCCCGGGGAAGGTTGGTATTCTACTTGTTTGTATACCGCCAGGCACCTGAGGGCTAGGCCGCATCCAAATTTGCAAAGGAACTGGCCGGGATTATGGGATGGACATATGTGCTGGGCAGGCCGTTATATGC
>WNGS01165523.1:36265041-36282071 GCA_020271785.1 Procambarus virginalis | reverse complement strand
ACAGTAATTGGTTCACAAGCAGCACTGCCTGAGTTTTGATTCCCATGGCAGAACGGACACTTGTTTCCTGTGAATACCTAGCAGTAAACAGGTATACATGTAAGTACTGTACTCCTAAAAAACTGAGAATACCTTCGATACATCAAGAGCCATTAAATCAGTTCACATCCAAAATTGCATGGGTTTGATTCCCATGACAGCATATGACATTAATACAGGCACATTAACCTTTACTCAGTGCCTTCATACACCTAGCAGCAAATAGGTAAATATGAAATTACTCAATAAAACCCGAGAATATCCTCAAGTTTCAACAATTGAGTATATGGGCATTTGTGTCAGTTCACAACCGAAATAGCCTGGGTTTGACTCCCATGGCAGGACAGATACTTATTCGGGTACACTTCCTTTCACTCGGTGCCTATATACATTTACCAGTAGATGAATATGAAGTTACTCCCTAAAATCTGGGGAATACCCTCATTGCCTAACAATTTTCATCATGGGCCATCAAGTCAGTTCACAATCAAAATGGTCTAGGTTTGATTCCCACGGCTGGACAAACACTTAATTGGGCACGTTTACTTTCACTCAGTGCCTATGTATACCTAGCAGCAAAAATGTCAGTATGAAATTACTCCTTAGAACCTGAGAGTACCCGGAATGTTTAAAAATTATCATTCCCAGCCATCAAATCAGTTGAAAACCGAAAGAACATGGTTTGATTCCCATGGCAGGATAGGTATTTAATCAGGCATGTTTACTTTCACTGGATGCCTGTGTATACCTAGCAGTAAAATAAAAATTTTATGTAAAAAAACAAAATGCCCTCAATGTTTAAAAATTTACAACTCGAGCAGTTTGTTTTAATACACACACAAGCAATTAAAAAAGCACATGAAAAATTGACTTTTCAGTAATGAATGTAACAAAATAATATCTTAATTACAAAACAAATTCAGCTGCAAATAATAAATAAATACAATATTTACAAAGGTAAAGAAAGATTCCTAAACATATACAAACTTTCGTACACATATACAAACTTTGGCAATGTTCAGTAAAAGTGAAAAAGTAATAATTTTATACAACAGTAAACAATTTCAACATTTAATATTTAACAACATTTTGTGTAAAACATTAATATAATTCATAGTAAGTGTTAAGGTACATTACAAAAATTTTTATATGTATAAAACATTGATAAAATTAGCTAACTAATAATCATAAGTTGGCCATGGAATACGTACATTAATGTGATATTCCAAGCTCGACAAAAATAGCTAACTAATAGTTGCAAGTTGGCCATGGAATACCCTAACAACAATGTGATATTCCATGTTCACCGGCCCACCACGATGAGTTCTGCAACTATTGGGCCGGACCAGGGTTAATCGTCCGTCGAAAACACTATTTCGACGTTACGTGGAACCCTAAACCACGCACCAAAGGTTACTTTGGGATTCCCGATGATAGCTAGGTTATCACCGTGAATCATGCTCACCCGAAGGTGATATGCTCACGGCCACCAACAAGGAGTGACGGGGTTGGTGAAAATAAAAAATAATGCAAAATTTAAAATAAATTAGTGGTTAAATAAACAATAACGAAAATTTTTAAGTGTCATACATGGATAACCATGAGAATCCAAGGATATCACATGCATGTAAAATGTTGTAAACTAAAAATAATTAAATATAAATAAGAATGTGCCTCCACGTTGAAAGGCTTTTTGTCAATGACAAGGTTATAAGCATAAAGCTTAAATTATTGTGATAACTTTTCACAATATAGGATGTATGTCATTTGAGGGAGCAAACAAATTATTTCTCTAAAATGATATCCCAATAGTGAGAAAGTGCTTGTGTCCAAGCCCATACAAGTTAAAACCATGAGACAATGGGAAAACCATGTCTCACTGAAAATAGAGAAGCATCACATGGCACTTCTTAAAAAAACTGCCGGCCATATAAAATTATTAGCTCCAAGAAAATATTATTGAAGCAAAAAAGCTTAAACACAACCATTCAAAGTCTTAATTTTAAAACCAGTGGGTAAAATGTCAAGAGATTCAAAAGCTAAGCTTTACCAAACCTAGTTGGCACATTGAATCCTGTGGCACAGTAATTTGGTTCACAAGCAGCAATGCCTGGGTTTGATTCACCTGGCAAGACAGACACTTAGTTTCCTGTAAATACCTAGCAGTAAACAGGAATACATGGAAGTACTGTACAGTACTCCTAAATAACTGAGAATACCCATGATACATCAAGGGCCATTATATCAGTTTACATCAAAAATGGCATGGGTTTAATTCCCATATCAGCATAAGACATTAATTCAGGCATTATGGATTGTAAAAAGCTTAAACCCAACCAGTCTGTCAGAACATTATAACCAGTGGGTAAATTGTCATAAGATTCAAAAGCTATGTTTTACCAAACCTAGTTGACACATTGATTCCTGTAGCACAGTAATTTGGTTCACAAGCAGTAATGCCAGGGTTTGATTTCCATGGGAAGACAGACACTTGTTTCCTGTGAATATCTAGCAGTAAACAGGCATACATGGAAGTACTGTACTCCTAAAAAACTGAGAATACCCTCGATACATCAAGAGCCATTAAATCAGTTCACATCCAAAATGACATGGGTTTGATTCCCAAGGCAGTACTGTATAAGATATTAATTCAGGCATTACAAAAATGCCTGAGTTTGTTTCACTTGGCAAGACAGACGATTGTTTCCTGTGAATACCTAGCATTAAACAGGTATACGGTACATGGAAGTACTGTACTCCTAAAACTCCGAGAATACCCTCGATACATCAATGGCCAATAAATTGGTTCACATCCGAAATGGCATGGGTTTGATTCCCATGGCAGTACACGACATTAATTCAGGCACATTAACCTTTACTCAGTATCTTCATACACTTAGCAGAAAATATGTAAATATGAAATTACTCAATAAAACCCGAGAATATCCTCAAGTTTCAACACTTGAGGATATGGGCATTCGTGACAGTTCACAACCGAAATACCTTGGGTTTGACTCCCATGGCAGGACAGACACTTATTCGGGCACACTACCTTTCACTCGGTGCCTATATACACTTAGCAATAAATAGATAAATATTAGGTTACTACCTAAAATCTGGGAAATGCTCTCATTGTTTAAAAATTTTCATCATTGGGACATCGAATCAGTTTACAACCAAATTCGCCTGGGTTTGATTCCCATGGCTGGACAGACACTTAATCAGGCATGCTTACTTTCTCTAAGTCCCTACGTATACTTAGCAACAAGTAGGTCAATATTAAATTACTCCTTAGAACCCGAGGAAATCCTCAATGTTTAAAAATTAACATTCTCAACCAACAAGTTAGTCCAAAACCAAGAGAGCCTGGGTTTGATTCCCATGGCACTTAACCAGGAATGTTTACTTTCACTGGATGTCTCTGTACAGGTAGCAGTAATATGAAAGTATTCATGTAAACAAAATGTCCTCAATGTTTAAAAATTTACATCTTGGGCAGTTTGCTTTAATACACACACGCCATTAATTAATGGAGCACATGTAAAGTTCATATTTCTGTAATGAATGCAACAACAAATTAAATACCTTAATTACAAAACAGCTTCAGCTGCAAATATTAAATAAACATATAATTACATATACAGTAATACAAACTTTGACAATGTTTAGTAAAAGTTCAAAAGTTTGAAATGCAGTATACCAATAAATATAGAGAACCAATAAATAAAGAACACCAGAACCATAACCAGCTCAACATTTCGTATTTACAATAATGTATGTGAACCATTAACATCATAGTAAATAGACTTATAGTAGAAGGATTTTTAGGTTCAAAGAAACATTGACAAAATCAGGTAACTAATAGTCATAAGTTGGCCATGGAGTACCATTACAATAATGTGATATTTTATGTTCAACAAAATTAGTTAATATGTAGTCGCAAGTTGGCCATGGAATACCATTACAATAATGTGATTTTCCATGTTCACCAGCCCACCACGTTGAGGTCTGCGACTATGGGCTGGTCCAGGGTTAATCGTCCGCCAAAGCTCTGCTTAGACGCTCTGTGGAACCCTAAGCCAGGCACCAAATGTTACTTTGGGATTCACAATGATTGCTAGGTTATCAATTTGAATCATATTCACCCAAAAGTGAAATGCTGGTACTGTATCATGCAGAAGGATTGACAGGTAAAAACAAAAATTAATGCACCAATTAAAGACAAATTACTGAGTAAATAAACCTTTTAAAATACTTGAGAATGTCCTCATTGTTAAATTATTTTTTTATCATGGATCACTGAAACGGATCACCATTGAAATGGCCTGGGTTTGATTTCCCTGGCAGCACAGACATTAATTTAGGGACATTAACTTTCACCCAGTGCCTATATACTCGTAACTGCAAATAGGTATATACGAAATTATTTCTTAGAACCTGAGAATACCTTCAAATGCTTAAAAATTTTCATCCTCCACTGTCAAGTCAATCCTTTTACTGTACCTGCATGATAGTAAAACTGACCAATCCGAATAAGTTTGTGTCTGATTTCCATGGCAGGACCGACACTTATTGAGGCACTTGTTTCCTTTCAAAGATTCCTCTGGATACATGGCAGTAAATAAGTATACAGGACACTTAAATAAAAACTGAGGGTACCCTTGAAACATTATTGGATATAAATCATTTCACATCTGCGATGGCTTGGGTTTCATTCCCATGGCAAGACAGACATTTATTTGGGCATGTTGGCAATCATGCAGGGCCTTCATACACAGCAGCAAATAGGCATATATGCAATTACTCCTTAAAAACTTGAGAATACCCTCACTGTTTAACAATTTTCATCATGGGCCATCTAATGAGTTCACAACGTATATGGCCTGGGTTTGATTCCCACGGCAGGACGTGTCTTTGTTCACCTAGTTGTGCTTGCGGGGGTTGAGCTCCGGCTCTTTGGTCCCGCCTCTCAACCGTCAATCATCAGGTGTACTGTATGTAATTACGTAAGTGTTGTTACATACAAGGAAACCTAAGGAAATCAGATGCGGGTAAAATACTATAAAACAAAATTATTAAATATAAATAAATATGAAAAGATAAAATTACTACTTAACAACTTGAGAACATTCATATTGTTTAACATTTTTTATCATGGGCCACTGAATCAGTTCACAATTAAAATGGCCTGAGTTTCATTACCATGGCCGGACAGATAATTATTTGGGAATGTTGTCTTTCATGCAGTGGCTACATATACCAAATAGGTGTGTGTGTGTGTGTGTGTGTGTGTGTGTGTGTGTGTGTGTGTGTGTGTGTGTGTGTGTGTGTGTGTGTGTCGCTGTGTGTGTGTGTGTGTGTGTCGCTGTGTGTGTGTGTGTGTCGCTGTGTGTGTGTGTGTGTCGCTGTGTGTGTGTGTGTGTGTCGCTGTGTGTGTCGCTGTGTGTGTGTGTGTGTGTGTGTGTCGCTGTGTGTGTGTGTGTGTGTCGCTGTGTGTGTGTGTGTGTGTGTGTGTGTGTCGCTGTGTGTGTGTGTCGCTGTGTGTGTGTGTCGCTGTGTGTGTGTGTCGCTGTGTGTGTGTGTCGCTGTGTGTGTGTGTCGCTGTGTGTGTGTGTCGCTGTGTGTGTGTGTCGCTGTGTGTGTGTGTCGCTGTGTGTGTGTCACTGTGTGTGTGTGTCGCTGTGTGTGTGTGTCGCTGTGTGTGTGTGTCGCTGTGTGTGTGTGTGTCGCTGTGTGTGTGTGTCGCTGTGTGTGTGTGTGTCGCTGTGTGTGTGTGTCGCTGTGTGTGTGTGTGTCGCTGTGTGTGTGTGTGTCNATAAGCAACAGGGCTCTATCAAGGAACATATAATCTCTTCCCACAACCAAACCATCACCAGAGAAATCTTAACAAACAACACAGAAATCATTGATAGATACAGCGACAGCAGGCGGCTTGACATCTGCGAGGCACTACACATCAAGAAGTCAACACCAGCAATCAACAGCCAATTAATGCACAACTATATTCTACCCACTTCAAGACTCCGCTCCAATATAGAAGCATCAAGAAATATGGGCCAATAGGCCGTCTGCAGCTACAGATCTATTCTTCCCTTTAGCTTATACCCATTGTTCCGTGTTCTGTGTTTTGTTGAAAGTTTGTTTTCACCTCATCTAAAACCATTGTAACATGTCACCTCACCCAAATGCAGGTATATAAAAAAAAAAAGAAAGTCAAAGCTGTTTAAACACCAACCATGAGGCTTACTGGAGCATGAATAGTGGGTGCTCAACATTGCAAACAGAATTATATGCCCTGAAGGAGGCAATAAAATATGCAATTGAGAATAATTTACATGATGTCATCATTCATACCGACTCTAAATCTTCGCTCCAGGCATTGTTATCCAGTCAGCACAGAGATAATATACAACTCCTCACAGAAATTCAACATATGGGAAAAGAAGCCCATAATCGAGGGTTGTCAATCACCCTAAATTGGATACCAAGTCACATTGGCATAGATGGTAATGAAAAGGCAGACTCACTAGCAAAAACTGCCACTGCTCTACCTGTTGTACAGGTTCAAATACCTCCAAGTTTCTCACAGATAAAGGAGCAAATCAAGAAGAAAATATTCTCAACTATCAAAGGTCGTCACAGAGCCAAAGTAGCGGAAGGAAGATCCACTGCGATATGGTACGAACAAGCCACTGGCTACTCTCCTCTTTCAAGCCTGGCAAAAAGATATCCAGAGACATTGCAGTAGCGATACACAGACTCAGGCTTGGTTACAAGTGCTGCTGGGAGGTAATGAACCCAATAGTTAAAGTGTCACATATGTGAAACTGAAGCAGAGGCGCCACTGTTGCACTACTTACTGGAATGTGAAGCTACTGAACCCCTGCGCATCAAACTCAACATTAATCCAACGACAGCAGCTGCATTAGATGCACATTCCACCGCGACTACAATGATTAGAAAAGCCGTTGAGGAATGGGACTCATTAGTGAGCATTCTGCATCTACATCCACCACCAAGATAAAGTTAATAAAACAGGATTAAAACCAGTGCACTAAAACAGAAGCGATAAATAAACAGGAAAAAAGAGAAATCCCCTACTCCATTATAAACTTAGACCCAAATATCACAGGAAAAAGGTTATCATGTATAACCAAACTCAAATACGGGCTCACCATAGCTCGTGCTACACGGACACTTCGTCCTGAGTAGCTAAAACTTTAACAACAACAACAACAGCTGTTTAAACGACGGGAGACATCTCCTGTCCACGAGGCTAACCATAGCCCGTGCTTCTTGCCCAGCTCCTGTGCCAGGTAAGTTACGGGCTCATCATAGCCCGTGCTACTTGGAACTTGTTCCGAGTAGCTGAATCTATAACAACAACAGCTGTTTAAACTCTGTTCAGTTCTAGTTGTTGTGTGTGTGTAAACTAAAGTCTTTGAAAATGTAATAAGTTTTACGAAACGCGCTTAAGTGTCGCGTCAGACTAGAAATAAAAATGAATTTTGGAGAATTGATTTTTCATTTACCATCAACAGTAAAAAGAAACATAAGGAAGATCGAGAAAATTCGTGTTAGAATTATTAATCTTCCTTTTTCGGTCATATATATATATACATATATATATATATATATATATATATATATATATATATATAGTCACGGTAATCTGCTTCGGCAGTAGATCCTGCCTATTCCTTTACCGCCTATTCACCAACATATTTACATGCTCCAGTATAAGGAATCAACGTTTAGCAACAACAACGTGCTCAGAAGCCTGTGTTGTGATGCTACAGTCTTCTGCCCAGAAGCCCCTCCACCCTCAAGTACCAGAGACACTTGGACATCCTGCTGCCTGGGGCAAACTCCGCTCGTCGGTCGACCAGCCACTAACCGCTTATTTAAGACTGCCGGTGGTAGTTACCTGCACATCAGTGCCATCTACACTAGGCCTGGTCACATATATAAGCACTGGCCAGTCCTCAGAATACTTTTTGTGCTCTCAAGCAGTAACATATACTGTAACCTTCCCAGGATACAGTAGATGCGTAGCTATTGTATATTGTATTCTTTGCACCTCTCTTTTGCCATTAACGTAACTGTCCATATTATATTTCTTTTGCATATATATTGTGGTATTGCGAAGTGGATAATTGGATTAGTTTTTTATTGAAGTAAATTTTGTTATATTAAATGTTTAAAGTTTTTAATTCTTTTGAATTTTCACCCACAGCGCTCACATAGTAAAGAGGTCAGAAGCACTTATTTACTTTATTTTACTTTTTATTTTACAATGTGGGCATAGTTACAAGGATACCAACCAAGTATCACAAGACCATTTAGAGATTACCTCAGCCAACTAACATAGACTGATTACTCTGCTTGTGAGCATTTTGACAAAACGTTTTATATTTTTCTGGCAGATAAATTGCAAAGCAATGTTTTTCTTTTTACAGCGATATAAACCAAGCTTGCGCGCAGTTCCATATTGTTAAGTTAAAAAATAAGAGGAATTTTGAAATTATATACGGATGTTGAAATTTCATAAACATTTGTATATTCAGTACTATTATACATATGTATCAAAATGCATTTTAATTTTCACCTATACTCTAGCAAATTCATTTATTAAAGTTTTGACATCAAATTTTTAGATTTTAGTATACCTAGCAGCAAAAATGTCAGTATGAAATTACTCCTTAAAACCTGAGAGTACCCGGAATGTTTAAAAATTATCATTCCCAGCCATCACGTCAGTCAAAACTGAAAGAACATGGGTTTGATTCCCATGGCAGGATAGGCATTTAATCAGGCATGATTACTTTCACTGGATGCCATTGTACACCTAGCAGTAAGATGAATTTTTTTATATAAAAAAGAAAATGGCTTCAATGTTTAAAAATGTACAACTCTAGCAGTTTGTTTTAATACACACACAAGCAATTAAAAAAGCACATGAAAATTGACATTTCAGTAATGAATGTAACAAAATAATATCTTAATTACAAAACAAATTCAGCTGCAAATAATAAATAAATACAATATTTACAAAGGTAAATAAAGATTCCCACACATCATACAAACTTTGGCAATGTTCAGTAAAAGTGCAAAAGTAATAATTTTATACAACAGTAAACAATCTCAACATTTCATATTTAACAACATTTTGTGTAAAACATTAATATATTGCATAGTAAGTATTGCGATACGTTACAAATTTTTTTATACGTAAAAAACATTGATGAAATTTCCTAACTAATAATCATAAGTTGGCCATGGAATACGTACAGTAATGTGATATTCCATGCTCGACAAAAATAGCTAACTAATAGTTGCAAGTTGGCCATGGAATACCCTAACAACAATGTGATATTCCATGTTCACCGGCCCACCACGATGAGGTCTGCAACTATTGGGCCGGACCAGGGTTAATCGTCCGTCGAAAACACTGCTTCGACGTTACGTGGAACCCTAAACCACGCACCAAAGGTTACTTTGGGATTCCCGATGATAGCTAGGTTATCACCGTGAATCATGCTCACCCGAAGGCGATATGCTGACGGCCACCCACAAGGAGTGACGGGGTTGGTGAAAATAAAAATTAATGCAAAACTTAAAATAAATTAATGGTTAAATAAACAGTAAAGAAAATAATAAGTGCCATACATGGATAACCAAGAGAATCCAAGGATATCACATGCATGTAAAATGGTGTAAACTAAAAATAATAAAATAAAAATAAGAATGTGCCTCCATATAGAAAGGCTTCTTGTCAACGACAAGGTTATAAGCATAAAGCTTGATCTATTGTGATAACTTTTCACAATATAGGATGCAAGTCATGAGGGAGCAAACAAATTTAGTTCTCTAAAATGATGTCCCAATAGTGAGAAGGTGCTTGTGTCCAAGCCCTTACAAGTCAAAACCAGGAGACAATGGGAAAACCATGTCTCAATCAAAATAGTGAAGCATCACATGACACTGCTTAAAAAAACTGCAGGCCAATTAAAATTATTAGCTCCAAGAAGATATTATTGAAGCAAAAAAGCTTAAACCCAACCAGCCAAAGTCAGAACTTTAAAACCAGTGGGTAAAATGTCAAAGAGATTCAAAAGCTAAGCTTTACCAAACCTAGTTGGCACATTGAATCCTGTAGAACAGTAATTTGGTTCACAAGCACCAATGCCTGGGATTGATTTCCATAATAGAACAGACGCTTCTTTCCAGTTAATACTTAGCAGTAAATAGGTATATACGGAAGTACCGTACTCCTAAAAAACTGAGAATACCCTTGATACATCAAGGGCCATTAAATCAATTTACATCCAAAATGGCATGGGTTTGATTCCCATGGCAGCATAAGACATTAATTCAGGCATTATGGGTTTGTAAAAAGCTTAAACCCAACCAGCCAGTCAGAACTTTAAAACCAGTTTGTAAAATGTCAAGAGATTCAAAAGCTAAGTTTTACCAAACCTAGTTGACACATTAATTCCTGTAGCACAGTAATTTGGTTCACAAGCAGCACTGCCTGAGTTTGATTCCCATGGCAGAACGGACACTTGTTTCCTGTGAATGCCTAGCAGTAAACAGGTATACATGGAAGTACTGTACTCCTAAAAAACTGAGAATACCTTCGATACATCAAGAGCCATTAAATCAGTTCACATCCAAAATGGCATGGGTTTGATTCTTAAGGCAGTACTGCACAAGACATTACAAAAATGCCTGAGTTTGATTCTCATGGCAGGACGGGCACTTGTTTCCTGTGAATACCTAGAAGTAAACAGGTACAGTATACGGTACATGGAAGTATTGTACTCGTAAAAAAACGAGAATACCCTCGATACATCTATGGGCAATAAATCGGTTCACACCCGAAATGGCATGGGTTTGATTACCATGGCAGCATATGACATTAATACAGGCACATTAACCTTTACTCAGTGCCTTCATACACCTAGCAGCAAATAGGTAAATATGAAATTACTCAATAAAACCCGAGAATATCCTTAAGTTTCAACAATTGAGGATATAGGCATTTGTGTCAGTTCACAACCGAAATAGCCTGGGTTTGACTCCCATGGCAGGACAGTTACTTATTCGGGCACACTACCTTTCACTCGGTGCCTATATACATTTACCAGTAAATAGATGAATATGAAGTTACTCCCTAAAATCTGGGGAATACCCTCATTGCCTAACAATTTTCATCATGGGCCATCAAGTCAGTTCACAACCAAAATGGTCAAGGTTTGATTCCCACGGCTGAAAAAACACTTAATCGGGCACGTTTACTTTCACTCAGTGCCTATGTATACCTAGCAGCAAAAATGTCAGTATGAAATTATTCCTCAGAACCTGAGAGTACCCGGAATGTTTAAAAATTATCATTCCCAGCCATCAAGTCAGTTCAAAACCGAAAGAACATGGGTTTGATTCCCATGGCAGGATAGGCACTTAATCAGGCATGTTTACTTTCACTGGATGCCTGTGTACATCTAGCAGTAAGATGAATTTTTTTATGTAAAAAAACAAAATGCCCTCAATGTTTAAAAATTTACAACTCGAGCAGTTTGTTTTAATACACACACAAGCAATTAAAAAAGCACATGAAAAATTGACATTTCAGTAATGAATGTAACAAAATAATATCTTAATTACAAAACAAATTCAGCTGCAAATAATAAATAAATACAATATTTACAAAGGTAAATAAAGATTCCCACACATCATACAAACTTTGGCAATGTTCAGTAAAAGTGCAAAAGTAATAATTTTATACAACAGTAAACAATCTCAACATTTCATATTTAACAACATTTTGTGTAAAACATTAATATATTGCATAGTAAGTATTGCGATACGTTACAAATTTTTTTATACGTAAAAAACATTGATGAAATTTCCTAACTAATAATCATAAGTTGGCCATGGAATACGTACAGTAATGTGATATTCCATGCTCGACAAAAATAGCTAACTAATAGTTGCAAGTTGGCCATGGAATACCCTAACAACAATGTGATATTCCATGTTCACCGGCCCACCACGATGAGGTCTGCAACTATTGGGCCGGACCAGGGTTAATCGTCCGTCGAAAACACTGCTTCGACGTTACGTGGAACCCTAAACCACGCACCAAAGGTTACTTTGGGATTCCCGATGATAGCTAGGTTATCACCGTGAATCATGCTCACCCGAAGGCGATATGCTGACGGCCACCCACAAGGAGTGACGGGGTTGGTGAAAATAAAAATTAATGCAAAACTTAAAATAAATTAATGGTTAAATAAACAGTAAAGAAAATAATAAGTGCCATACATGGATAACCAAGAGAATCCAAGGATATCACATGCATGTAAAATGGTGTAAACTAAAAATAATAAAATAAAAATAAGAATGTGCCTCCATATAGAAAGGCTTCTTGTCAACGACAAGGTTATAAGCATAAAGCTTGATCTATTGTGATAACTTTTCACAATATAGGATGCAAGTCATGAGGGAGCAAACAAATTTAGTTCTCTAAAATGATGTCCCAATAGTGAGAAGGTGCTTGTGTCCAAGCCCTTACAAGTCAAAACCAGGAGACAATGGGAAAACCATGTCTCAATGAAAATAGTGAAGCATCACATGACACTGCTTAAAAAAACTGCAGGCCAATTAAAATTATTAGCTCCAAGAAGATATTATTGAAGCAAAAAAGCTTAAACCCAACCAGCCAAAGTCAGAACTTTAAAACCAGTGGGTAAAATGTCAAAGAGATTCAAAAGCTAAGCTTTACCAAACCTAGTTGGCACATTGAATCCTGTAGTACAGTAATTTGGTTCACAAGCACCAATGCCTGGGTTTGATTTCCATGATAGAACAGACACTTCTTTCCAGTTAATACTTAGCAGTAAATAGGTATATACGGAAGTACCGTACTCCTAAAAAACTGAGAATACCCTTGATACATCAAGGGCCATTAAATCAATTTACATCCAAAATGGCATGGGTTTGATTCCCATGGCAGCATAAGACATTAATTCAGGCATTATGGGTTTGTAAAAAGCTTAAACCCAACCAGCCAGTCAGAACTTTAAAACCAGTTTGTAAAATGTCAAGAGATTCAAAAGCTAAGTTTTACCAAACCTAGTTGACACATTAATTCCTGTAGCACAGTAATTTGGTTCACAAGCAGCACTGCCTGAGTTTGATTCCCATGGCAGAACGGACACTTGTTTCCTGTGAATGCCTAGCAGTAAACAGGTATACATGGAAGTACTGTACTCCTAAAAAACTGAGAATACCTTCGATACATCAAGAGCCATTAAATCAGTTCACATCCAAAATGGCATGGGTTTGATTCTTAAGGCAGTACTGCACAAGACATTACAAAAATGCCTGAGTTTGATTCTCATGGCAGGACGGGCACTTGTTTCCTGTGAATACCTAGAAGTAAACAGGTACAGTATACGGTACATGGAAGTATTGTACTCGTAAAAAAACGAGAATACCCTCGATACATCTATGGGCAATAAATCGGTTCACACCCGAAATGGCATGGGTTTGATTACCATGGCAGCATATGACATTAATACAGGCACATTAACCTTTACTCAGTGCCTTCATACACCTAGCAGCAAATAGGTAAATATGAAATTACTCAATAAAACCCGAGAATATCCTTAAGTTTCAACAATTGAGGATATAGGCATTTGTGTCAGTTCACAACCGAAATAGCCTGGGTTTGACTCCCATGGCAGGACAGTTACTTATTCGGGCACACTACCTTTCACTCGGTGCCTATATACATTTACCAGTAAATAGATGAATATGAAGTTACTCCCTAAAATCTGGGGAATACCCTCATTGCCTAACAATTTTCATCATGGGCCATCAAGTCAGTTCACAACCAAAATGGTCAAGGTTTGATTCCCACGGCTGAAAAAACACTTAATCGGGCACGTTTACTTTCACTCAGTGCCTATGTATACCTAGCAGCAAAAATGTCAGTATGAAATTATTCCTCAGAACCTGAGAGTACCCGGAATGTTTAAAAATTATCATTCCCAGCCATCAAGTCAGTTCAAAACCGAAAGAACATGGGTTTGATTCCCATGGCAGGATAGGCACTTAATCAGGCATGTTTACTTTCACTGGATGCCTGTGTACATCTAGCAGTAAGATGAATTTTTTTATGTAAAAAAACAAAATGCCCTCAATGTTTAAAAATTTACAACTCGAGCAGTTTGTTTTAATACACACACAAGCAATTAAAAAAGCACATGAAAAATTGACATTTCAGTAATGAATGTAACAAAATAATATCTTAATTACAAAACAAATTCAGCTGCAAATAATAAATAAATACAATATTTACAAAGGTAAATAAAGATTCCCACACATCATACAAACTTTGGCAATGTTCAGTAAAAGTGCAAAAGTAATAATTTTATACAACAGTAAACAATCTCAACATTTCATATTTAACAACATTTTGTGTAAAACATTAATATATTGCATAGTAAGTATTGCGATACGTTACAAATTTTTTTATACGTAAAAAACATTGATGAAATTTCCTAACTAATAATCATAAGTTGGCCATGGAATACGTACAGTAATGTGATATTCCATGCTCGACAAAAATAGCTAACTAATAGTTGCAAGTTGGCCATGGAATACCCTAACAACAATGTGATATTCCATGTTCACCGGCCCACCACGATGAGGTCTGCAACTATTGGGCCGGACCAGGGTTAATCGTCCGTCGAAAACACTGCTTCGACGTTACGTGGAACCCTAAACCACGCACCAAAGGTTACTTTGGGATTCCCGATGATAGCTAGGTTATCACCGTGAATCATGCTCACCCGAAGGCGATATGCTGACGGCCACCCACAAGGAGTGACGGGGTTGGTGAAAATAAAAATTAATGCAAAACTTAAAATAAATTAATGGTTAAATAAACAGTAAAGAAAATAATAAGTGCCATACATGGATAACCAAGAGAATCCAAGGATATCACATGCATGTAAAATGGTGTAAACTAAAAATAATAAAATAAAAATAAGAATGTGCCTCCATATAGAAAGGCTTCTTGTCAACGACAAGGTTATAAGCATAAAGCTTGATCTATTGTGATAACTTTTCACAATATAGGATGCAAGTCATGAGGGAGCAAACAAATTTAGTTCTCTAAAATGATGTCCCAATAGTGAGAAGGTGCTTGTGTCCAAGCCCTTACAAGTCAAAACCAGGAGACAATGGGAAAACCATGTCTCAATGAAAATAGTGAAGCATCACATGACACTGCTTAAAAAAACTGCAGGCCAATTAAAATTATTAGCTCCAAGAAGATATTATTGAAGCAAAAAAGCTTAAACCCAACCAGCCAAAGTCAGAACTTTAAAACCAGTGGGTAAAATGTCAAAGAGATTCAAAAGCTAAGCTTTACCAAACCTAGTTGGCACATTGAATCCTGTAGTACAGTAATTTGGTTCACAAGCACCAATGCCTGGGTTGATTTCCATAATAGAACAGACACTTCTTTCCAGTTAATACTTAGCAGTAAATAGGTATATACGGAAGTACCGTACTCCTAAAAAACTGAGAATACCCTTGATACATCAAGGGCCATTAAATCAATTTACATCCAAAATGGCATGGGTTTGATTCCCATGGCAGCATAAGACATTAATTCAGGCATTATGGGTTTGTAAAAAGCTTAAACCCAACCAGCCAGTCAAAACTTTAAAACCAGTTTGTAAAATGTCAAGAGATTCAAAAGCTAAGTTTTACCAAACCTAGTTGACACATTAATTCCTGTAGCACAGTAATTTGGTTCACAAGCAGCACTGCCTGAGTTTGATTCCCATGGCAGAACGGACACTTGTTTCCTGTGAATGCCTAGCAGTAAACAGGTATACATGGAAGTACTGTACTCCTAAAAAACTGAGAATACCTTCGATACATCAAGAGCCATTAAATCAGTTCACATCCAAAATGGCATGGGTTTGATTCTTAAGGCAGTACTGCACAAGACATTACAAAAATGCCTGAGTTTGATTCTCATGGCAGGACGGGCACTTGTTTCCTGTGAATACCTAGAAGTAAACAGGTACAGTATACGGTACATGGAAGTATTGTACTCGTAAAAAAACGAGAATACCCTCGATACATCTATGGGCAATAAATCGGTTCACACCCGAAATGGCATGGGTTTGATTACCATGGCAGCATATGACATTAATACAGGCACATTAACCTTTACTCAGTGCCTTCATACACCTAGCAGCAAATAGGTAAATATGAAATTACTCAATAAAACCCGAGAATATCCTTAAGTTTCAACAATTGAGGATATAGGCATTTGTGTCAGTTCACAACCGAAATAGCCTGGGTTTGACTCCCATGGCAGGACAGTTACTTATTCGGGCACACTACCTTTCACTCGGTGCCTATATACATTTACCAGTAAATAGATGAATATGAAGTTACTCCCTAAAATCTGGGGAATACCCTCATTGCCTAACAATTTTCATCATGGGCCATCAAGTCAGTTCACAACCAAAATGGTCAAGGTTTGATTCCCACGGCTGAAAAAACACTTAATCGGGCACGTTTACTTTCACTCAGTGCCTATGTATACCTAGCAGCAAAAATGTCAGTATGAAATTATTCCTCAGAACCTGAGAGTACCCGGAATGTTTAAAAATTATCATTCCCAGCCATCAAGTCAGTTCAAAACCGAAAGAACATGGGTTTGATTCCCATGGCAGGATAGGCACTTAATCAGGCATGTTTACTTTCACTGGATGCCTGTGTACATCTAGCAGTAAGATGAATTTTTTTATGTAAAAAAACAAAATGCCCTCAATGTTTAAAAATTTACAACTCGAGCAGTTTGTTTTAATACACACACAAGCAATTAAAAAAGCACATGAAAAATTGACATTTCAGTAATGAATGTAACAAAATAATATCTTAATTACAAAACAACA
>WNGS01165523.1:36245484-36259461 GCA_020271785.1 Procambarus virginalis | reverse complement strand
AAAACCTATATCCAGAAAGTGCAAAATTGGCTGTAGTAGTAATAAACAAACAAAAAAAAAACTATACACTCTGGCTGCAAACATAACCTTTGTGGCACTGATCCACCACATTGTGGCACTGATCCACCACATTGTGGCACTGAGAATATATCTATTTTCATTAACAAAAATATTTATTAAACTATTCATCTTCAACAATTTTATACCTTGGTATAGTTAAAAATATATATGCATTTGATTTACGTTTTTCTTAGAATCTAAAACTGCCAAGATTCAACAAATAAAATAGAATTGGTATCTTCCACGTGCCTTTTATGCTTCCATACGAAGTCGTCACATTGGAATGAAAAACTGGCATTAATTGGCAAGACAAACTTTGTACATGAAGCAAATGGAATATATCCAAAACAAGTTAATGAGGCATGTCCACATACAAATTCAGAATGATAGTTACCAACTCAAAATTTCATTTATATAAAAATGTTTATTCCAGGCAAATATTATGCCCTATAATACAAGAAATCAATACATCAACTACCAGATTAAACTAGTCTTTAAAAAGTGCCTGAATAACACCAGATAACTTTCATTTTTTATATAAACATCTCAATATGATACTATAGTACTTCTTGGGTCATTCATTAAAAATGAGCAATGATCGATGAACTTAACTACGCAAATCATTTCTGCACACTGCTTTAAACAAAAATGATTATCACTTAAATGCACCTCTGCTTCATTTTACAATATAACCATTTATATAGATAAAACATACATTAACCTTTAGCCAGGTTTTCCTGTTAATAGTAGTAATTATGGCTTGAAATACAATGTGCTATACATGACGTTAAGAAATACGGTACATCAAAGTAACTTTGCCATGAGTTTAGCAGTAACATAATGGATGGTTTCAATTACTGATTGTCTACTTCAACCTAAGCTTTACCTTTGACTCTCGCAACAAAACTGATCCTTAGGAACCCTTTGTAACATTTATAACTAACTCTTTTATAAAACAAAAGAGTACAGACATTACACAATATTGGAAGACAGATTATACATAAGCTATATTAATAAGCATATTACTGAGTACTGTACTGTGAACTGGAATGCTTTGGAAGAACAAGTATATAATTTACAGCAAATGAATGCTTTTTTGTATGTAGGAAAAACTTTTAAACTATATTAATGTAAATAATGATTCCTTGTGTTTACATAACCAAGTCAGAGGCATTTAGTAACAATATAAACAGCAATAATAAACATGCAGCAGCATTATGTTTACTAGTTTTTCCATTTGAAAAATAAATATAATATGCACTTTTAGCTGCTATCAAGAACTTCTCAACAATGATAGGATATTTTGCCAAGACACCAATTAGCCGAGCAACTATCGTTCATCAAAGACCTTAACTTTGGAGGACGAAGTGCTAAAGTCAGGATAAAAGTCGGCCTCTCCCCCTTATTACTTATTCTTTTGTCAAGATAAAAATTTTCCCTGATAATACCAAGGACACGGATGCACAGGATCTACATTCAAACACTAATTGTATATGCTCTGAAAGCAACCTCACTCTTATATGGCTTATTAGATTTAAAAACCATGTCCCTTGCCTCAAATCTGAAGATGCTAATTAGAGTACCTATGAACCTTTATCATGCAATAAGATGCAACTCTATACACACTGTCAAACACTGCAATAACTACCGTTGTCAACAAAAAAATATACTAGTGTGCAGGTCTGAAAATATCCCCAAGAAACTGAGCATTTCAGTCCTTATGTGCTTACAAATAATGACGTCCACCAATTTTAATTATGAAAAGACATATATAAGTGATGGAGTCTATGCATCAGCATTAAGAAGTGTGTCAACACACACTAAGAAACCAAGTCTTTCTAGTAGGAGGAAATACAGAATACAAATTGGTGCATATCTTAATAAGCGATACTGAATCATGGAAGGTTGTTCAATTACTTTACTTGTAAGTATTTATGTATCATGAAAATATTAAATAATTTTTTATTTCTCACGGAATAAAAGCACAAAGTAAACGTACATACACATCATTACATGTTAAAATTATGTCACTTTAGCTGCATGATACAACTGTCCATTAGCTTGGCAAATAATCACCACCACAGCTCTTAAATTTTGCCATATATTGGCAAGATACTAACAAATATTTAACCAGACATCCACCTTTTAATTTTTTTTCACACTAAATTTTTCATTAATCAATACCAATGAAAGGTCTCCAGGTATTCACATACTTTACAAAATCCATGAAATTGTTAAATTTAGAAAATAACGGAAAGGTTTAGTACACAATTTAGCGAATCAACAAGATACTCAAAACAAAAATAAAATTGCTACATAATTTCATATTTAATATTATCAATGCCCCCTATCTATTGGTTTGGGAGAGGTAGGGGAAGGCTTTATGGAAACATCCCAACATACTGTTGCTTGAAGCAGCCAAAACTGTATAAAGATACTGAATATGGCTTAGTTTAGGAATGGAGTAAAGTACATATACATTGAACCAGAACACTTAAAACAGCCATGTTTATTAAATCTTATTATTTATATCATACAAGTCTATATCAGAATTGTGAAACATCTTTGTTATGTTGGGAATAACATACAGTATATTAAAACTTGTTCCTATAAATGTCCTTTACTTAACAGGACCAGAAATCTATTTGTTGCCATTTATCACTAATGCATTTTGTAAATTAAAATCCTCATTTATATTTAAAAGAGGCAACACCCCGCAGATTGCACTATTTTAATGGTTTTATGCCATAATTTGTTCACATCATACTACAACAAGACTGTGCATCTACCCCTCCAATAACCTCAGTTGGGTCTCCGCAAAACTTACGAGGTGTAAGAGATGGAGATGCTGGTGGTCTGTATGAAACTGTATCAACACGTACAGATGAAGCCGTAAATTCTGGATTTCGTCCATGAGTTCGAGGGTCATATTCCGGTGCAGTGAGAGAATATGTACTTCCAGCAGAGGCCAGAGTATATGAACTCTGTGATGCACGGGACATAGCACGCTGTTTCTTTAAGTCAGCCAGTGTTCCAGGCGAGAACGGATTGACAGTAACAGTGACATGAATGTCTATTTTACTCCCTCCTTCTCCACTGTGAGTTACCATTCCTCCTCCTCCAATTCCATTGGCTCCATTAGCATTGGTTTCAATTATGTCCTGCCGCGTTGTAGATGAACTTCGAGGGGGAGGAATGGGAGGCGAGGATTGATGGCCTTCTAATCTATCTTTTGTAGGGCTACTGGTTTTCACTTTAAACCCATTATTACAAACAAGACTGCTGCTGTCACTACCCGATCTCACTAGTAACTCTTCTGTCTTTGCAACTGTTGCTGAAAAAATTAATCAAATAAATACAAACCACACTGTTTAAATTTTAAAAACAAACAAAAGAGAGCACTATGAGTCTATAGAAAAAATAATTACTTAATTTTCCACTTTCATACAGATAGGGAAGGCATTTGACAGATAGAAGTATACAGGTTAAACAAAAATTGCATCAAGGATATTCAAACATTCATTCCGTTTACAAACTACTGCCACCAAGCCTTGTTCCGTACCACTTATGTGCTACTTGCATGAACCCTGCTTCCTCGTCCTTAACACATCCAATGTCTACCCATTTTTGGGGGCTTCCTTTCCTCCTATTCTTATATTCACTAATACACACACCAGTTAATCACTGTCCATTCATTCAACATGGCCAAATAATTTCTATATACCTTCAGATAGTAGACACTTCTGATGTCTGTTTTCCTGGAAGCTTCCTTCTAAGGGTATGGCCACAACAGAATAACCCTCAAGCCACCTCATCTAAACTATGATCTTCCTACCTGCTCCATTTTGCTTTGCTCTCCACCTACCAGCAACAATGTACTTCTATCATGTAGTCTCCATTGCTCTACCCCACGGTTCGAAGTTTTCATAGCCAATTCCTCAACCATTTATCTGGCATCTTCTGTACTGCTCACAGAAGTTTAGCAGAACTTACTATCTTAACTCTTACTTAAGAACTTACTATCCTTGCAGCCAAATCAACCACTCTTCAAAACATTTCCTATTAGCAGGAATCTCACCCCAGGCATTGTAGACAGGAGCTATCACAACAACTTAGACTATTTCCAGGAGAGCACACACATTCGTGTCTGTTAATGTATCACTACCCTCTTTTATATCACTAAACAGTAGATAGCAGATTCTATATTGTCGTTCTTTAAACATTCGTCGAGAGAGAATCCTGTGATAATTTTTAATTAAATAAAAATTCTAGAGGGTGGGTAAAGAAGCTTTTAATGGAGAAATGGAACCTGGGAAAGGCCACTCTGATGGAACTGTCTAGAGATGGACAACTTTTACATATACATTTACTGCCTATCTTGGCATATGGCACATTTTGAACATGTTGTTGCATATCAGTATAATATATTTGAATGTAGTAAATTTAAAGAATGCTAACCTGGTAATAAAGACACTTGATTTTCTTCCTCCTCAGGAATGGTGTTGGTTTTTCCTGCGTCTTCTTTTTTCTCATTCTCTCTCTCTTCCTTCTTCAACTCTTCCTCTTCTTCCTCTACTAAAAGATTGTCCCTAAAAATAAAAAAAGCATGAAGAATTAAAGTTTAATACGCTAGAAATATAAGAATTCTAATCTCAACATCACACCCATCATAAATCTATTTCCCAATTTCCATGATGTGAACATGCTCACTCTGTGAGGAGCAAATGCCTCAGCGATTACTTTTGAGTGATTACTTTTCCGAGAGGAACAGTAATTTAAGGTGAAGGGTGAAATAACAGTAGCATGCTTACTCCACACCACGGCACCAATTTTGGCAGGGCTCATGCCCTGAACAAGGAGGGATGACTGAATACAGATTCTTAACTGCTTGCCCCTGTTCACCCAGCAGTGATTATGGACCTGGTTGTAAACCAATTTACGAGCCATGTTTCATGGAATTTGCTAAAGTCACGCTAACCGACACTCACTTAGGGCTGTTGTTATTGCTGATGTTGGCAGGAATAACAGCTGGGAATGAAGTCAGGGGAGAGCCCTCTCCTCCTTCCTTGACTGCTCGTAACCCACCCAGTGATGGGGAATCTTCCTGCTGTAAAAGTTAAAACACTTTACAATGGCACTCATACTTTAAAACTAGATTCATAAAGTTTAATTAACATATACACTTGCAGAAGCTATGCTCTGTTATAAATATTTCCTATAGGTCGTTCTACAAGAGCACTTAAATTCATTTTAGTTAATATATACAAAATCAGTAAAAGCCATATGTCTACAGAGAGCCTGAGCACCAGTAAGTGGGCAAAATTATACAGTGTGAACAAATGTTGTGAATGAAAGTGAGATACTGTAACATATGGATATACAGTACTCCATGAACCCCAAGCCCTGGCGAAAGTTTTCAAACAAATGTAAGCTAAAAGCAAACAAACAACTGAAGGCAGCCTTAATCGATTAACTCAGTGTTACAAAAAAACTGGTACTGTACCAAAAATATTCTCTGTTCAGTTAAACAAAAAAGTTTGGACATGTAAAACTAATTTATTATAAGAGTTTCACTTATTTTTGATATAGGCAAAATAGCTTTGTTTCACTACAGTGACCAATTTTTCACAGTGTTCGACTATGTAAGACTATAGCTACCAGTAGACAATTTTTAAATATTTTTTTAAGCATGGGTATAGGATAGGATATATATTTGTCTGTATCATTAGTTGTTTAGGTATGATTGAACATAGATCTGAAATAGAGGTAACCTGGCATTTTCCATATTATTAAGGAAAATTTGCAATTTAAGTCATTCATTTGAGTGTTCCTAAAGATGGCCACAGGAAATGTGTAACATTAGCATACCTACACTTCATCTGGCATAATGATCAAGGCAAGAGTTTTTATACCCTCATTCCTATAGCACAGTTTACCATAGATGAATTCAACATTTTAGTACATGCTTACCAAAGGTTTCTTTTTATGTTCTAACTGAAGTCGTATTCTTGCCTCCTCTTGAGCTTCTTTCTTTGGCGTCAGTGTTTTTTCCCGAATAGATGTCCGGCGTACAGATTGTGTGCGTGTGTTTGAGTGTGTACGACGAACCTGAAAGGAAAATATGTTTGAATTAAATACATAATTATTTACAGTTTTAGATAATTGCATAATTGTCATTATTACAGTTTTAGCAACCATTATTTACTTGAGCTATGAAATAAAGATGGTTAAATTATAAGGTTTCTTCCTCGGCTCTTAAGAGAAAATAGGAGTATTTGTTAAAATAAAGGTATATGCTGACAAGCAGCAGCCTCTGAAATTGTTATACACTATATGAGAAAGTGTACTAAATATTTTGTGATGCAGCAACATTAATATATAGTCAAAAACCAACAGTGAGAAAAAGGAATAACCTTGTAATTATCAAAGAAGTGTTAATTTTGACTATCAAGAAAACTCTGCTCTAATTACACACTATATAGTGCACTCATTAAGTGTATGGTATATGCAAGCATGTGTTTAATATAAAATATAATACTACTACATAATGCTACAAAGATGAACATTAGGTATACAGTATTGTGTACCAAGATTCTACTCACTTTTAGGCGAATAAAAATCAAAGATTCTCAGAACAATAAGAACTTTTTCAAACAATATAAGGAGCAGCAATCTCACCCTTTTAGTCTGATCATGAAGCCTCTTAGTCTCTTGTTCGCTGATGAGTTGCATGATTCTTTCTCGCAGCTCTGCATCCTCACATATGTCTGAAGAACATCAAATAATGTACAAATCAAATAGGTTATATTTCCTTACCTTTTCATTTTTAGCAAAGGTTAATGCAGTACACACACAAATTATGTGATATAAAAATATTTAAACTTCATTGACTTTATGTAATAACACATTCACAAATATTTTTTATATAAATATGGCCAAGACACAATAGTTACAAGATAAGCAGCACCTACAAACAAAATGAAATATATTAATCTTAAAAAAGATTAGAATTCTTCAAATTTTTAACATAAAAGCTTTGCTCTTTTCATAAACTAAAGATAATTCACTCATTTGCTTGTCGACTTCCCCCACAACTTTAAATACAGTACCTGCAAAACGCCTATTTGCCCATATCAGGCAGTTTTCATTTATATCCACCCCAAATTTATTGATATACCTGTACATAATTAACCAACATTAACATTGGACTTGTTTACTGGATGAAGAACATATAGTCCTGGTCTGCCATCAAGTGGGGTCAAGACAACAAAATCACAGTCAAGTATAACGTGTTGATCCTTCTCGTGAAGTTGTACAAACTTACCATAGGGAGTCTCTTGGTTTTTAGTACGAGCATGAAGATTTGCCCCATTCTGGACCAACAGCTCTAAAACATCCGGCTGAGGAAAGAAAGCTCAAGTTCAAAAGGCGTATACTGTAGTACAAGAGTCAAAGGAGCTAAATACTGTAATGCAACTTTTAAAAGGCTAAATTTTAACTACAATTAATAAAGAAAAAAATATTATTTGGCCTAATATTTAGGCCAAATAGGAGTAATTAGAATATGTACAATTTTATTAATGAAGACGATGCAGCTCTTTTTCACAGCGAGAGATTTAAGTTGAAAAAGTCTTAATGTCAAATGTGTGCATGGGGAAGCGGGGACAGAATGTAAACTACACACACACGGAATATATGGAAAGGACTGCAAGAAATAATTACAGTACACCAAACTTACATGTCCCCAGCAGGCAGCTGCATGAAGAGGCGACCAGTCATCATGATCTCTTACTTCTGTTGGCACATTTTGGCTCAGAAGGTATTCCACCACTCTGACATACCCATTTGCTGCTGCTACGTGAAGCTGATAGTTAGGGAGAGAATCGGGAAATAAGAATAGTTACAACGATTGTATTAATTTTCTGGAAAACACCTTTCCTCATCTATACCTCAATTAACCAGATTAGGTGTATAAATGATTTTGAATTTAAAATGCCAATAAAAATAAATTAACATTTTCATGCTAAAAATTTATTTGGGAATCACCGGGACATTAACACTATCTGTAACTTAGGACCGGACTCTCGTCCATTATTTTTCTCTTCAATCCTAACTTTGGACCGGACTTGCATCCACTACAAAAAATATTTGTATAAAATTCATTTTTTATCCAATCGACCTAGGGATAGTATCAAAATAAGCGCCTTTAGAATGCACACAATTTGATACCAAAATGAAAGACGTAACATGAAACTTGATGTCCGAACACTTGTATGATTATAAACAGGTTTTTGGTCAAAATTTTAAAATATTTGTTAAAATTCTATTTATGTTATATAATTCTATTATGTTGGGACTAGTTTTAAAATGCACGCCTTTACATCGCAAACAATTTGATACCAAAATGAAAGATGTAACACAAAAATTTGTCAGAACACTGGAAAGATATAAATAATTTTGTGATGAGCTTCCAGAATTAAAATATTTGTTAAAATTCCAGTTATTGCTCTATTATTATGGGACTAGCTTTAAAATACGTGCCATTTTATTGTGAACAATTTGATACCAAAATGAAAGACGTAACACGAAAATTGATGTTATCAAACTGAACGAGTATACACATTGGGTTGCAGTGTACAAATTGGTGCTCGTTCACAGGTAACTTTAGGCTTTTCTGTTGGGAGTCACGCCAGGCTTTTGGACATTATATTTATACACACCTGTAGGGAATTTAATTGCGAACACAGCGATACCAAAACGAGCGACGTAGCACGAGAATTAAGGTGAGAAAGCTGAAACGAGTATACACATTTAGGTGTCACCGCGCACTTGCCCGCACGCTCACCCGCACGTCGGGTGCATGACCCTTAATTTGACCGCGCGCCTGCCCTGTGAGCGATAGTGTTAAGTGTTACTGAACCCTATAGTTCTAGTATTTTGTTAAGTCTAAAGCTAACAATAACAATTTATTTTTTATTTTTTTTTATTTTTTTTTATTTAATTAATTTTATATAATATTAATATATTAGTATATTTTATTTAATTCCAATTACTGTATTTGAAACACTGAAACCACAAACACTAAATATTAAAATACAGCACAACACATACTGGTGTTGCTCCTTGGTGATCACGAAACATCAGGCTTTGACCCTCACTCTTCATACATTTCAGATCAGTGAGCATTTGTGTTTCAGTAGCAGAGCGAGTCTCATCGATAAGTCGTTGGGTGACCCCACGGCGAGCCATCTCGCTTTCAATGTAATCAAGAGTAGCATCATCTTCACATATATCATATGGCATGTTGCCATCTGCATTCACAGCAAGAAGATTGGCACTCCTGCAAAATAATTAGTATATTTATCAACTAGCCTATTAAATAATTTTCAGTTTCTCACACATGAAAAGCAAGGTGGAACCCAAATCTTTAAAATTTCATGGTTTTTCCAATTGCCAACTAGTACTTTATATACACCTATGTCATCAAGTGTAAACTATTTCTAAACTGTATTGTATAGAAACACTTTTTTGTATTATGTGCATAACTCATCCTTTCCTAATTTCCCCTCTATCAAGGAATGGGGAAGGTTCCATTTAACTTGTAACACAAAATTATCTCCTAATCATATTTTGCCTCCACTTCCATGGTCACGATTTTGCTCTGCTTGCCCACACCTATATGCTTTCATAATGTTAATCCCTCCTCATGTACTGATATCACACACATTTGTCAAACTACGTTGAAGTTCCAAATATTGCACGATTCTTTTTCCAAAAATGCCTTTCTCCTGCAGGTTAAGGTTAGTCTCTCGGTAGGCTCCATGGTCCAGCTCCACTCCAACTGCTCCCCAGCGATTCATTGTCTGAATTGCAAGGGGTCCCTTTGGTCTTTTCCTTGTGATGCTAGATTATGGATCTTTTGTCTTATGGAGTCTAGGGGGTTTGGCTCTCCATGTGGTTCACTTTTGGGGTGTACCCAACATTCTGGCAAACTGTCTCTCATTTGATTTGACTGTCGACAATGTGTCCTTCCACTGGCTTTGCGAGATGCATGGTTTTCCTGAGGTGGACCTCTTCAAATTGGCATGAAACTGGCAGCTTCTGGTTTATGTGGCTCCGTTTCCCAATGGCGAGACTCTCATAGTGGATGCCTTTCGACTTTACTTGAATTGGTCAGGGTTTTATCAACTCTTCACTCTGATACAGCTCTTGCTACAGGTCCTGTCCAAATGGAAGACATTCCTCCAGCAGGATTCTCCTGTTGGCTTCCTTTTGGCTGTCCCAGGTGTTGTTTCCACATTTTCCAAATAAAAATATTATTGTGATGTTAACAATTTACTTTAACATTTTTTAATGTAAATGATAAGATTCACAGACTGCATAATGATGTACTGCAAGTGATATTAGAATTTGAAGACATGCTTGAAGGCAGTACTTTAAGAATAAGGACAACATTACTTTTCAAAAACAAAAATCATGATGCTACTGCAATTGGTCTCAAGACTTCTGTAATAACTTAACTGCAATTCAAACAAGCTAGCCATGCAATAAAATTGTTTTAATATTGCATCTGATTTTTTGTTAACTATACTGTACTTTTTTTTTTTTTACAATTGACAGACTTTTTAATGATACTCTACTTGGATTTCATACATCATATTTCCAAGTGACCAGAATTATAATATTAAATATTTAAAGTACTGTAATTCAGTAGAGGTGTCCTCATTTTGATACCAATGATAGACAAAATTAAAAAAGCTGATCCAGTACACCACAATATCCCAAGGCATGACCCACTCATTTGTGGTAGAATGGTCTAATATGAGCCAACTCCAGAACCTGAGTAATTGTGTAAGGAAGTGGTACCTATATTAGCCAACATGTACTGCACAGTAAAAGAAGGCATGTTGGAATAATATATTTTATTTATATATATTATATTTATATATATATATTATATATATATTTATACATATATTATATTTATATATATATATATTATATATATATATATATTTTATACATATATTATATTTATATATATATATATATATATATATTTATATATATATTATATTTATATATTATATATATATGTATATATAATATATATATATATATATATATATATATATATATATATACTGTATATTATATATATATATATAATATATATATATATATATATATATATATATATGTATATATATATATAATTACATTACTATAATATGTAGATTCATTATGGAAAATTAATAAGTTCCATATGCAGTACATGTACTTAGCAAGATTTAAAATAAATTTTAATAAAACCTATTACAAATAAAAACTTGGCATATATATAACACACAATATATTCACCAAAACCCACTTGGCAATAAGGAATTTGGCAAGATGAAGATGGCCACAGGTAGCAGCTGCATGAAGAGGTGTCCACTTCTCAGAGTCCTGTGCATTTACATCAGCTCCATGGTGAACCAATAGTCTCATCATTTCTTCAGAGTCATCAATGCAACACTGATGCAAAGCTGTCAAACCATCCTCATTTGTTGAATCAGGATTTACACCAGCTTCCAGAAGTGCTTGCACTGTTGAGAAAATTACACATTAGCTAGGGTAATGTTGCTGGTTCACAGCCACTTAAACTATTTATTGTATTGTGTGTGAACGAGAGTTATAAAATATATAATGAATACCATTTTGTAGATTCATATTGAGTAAATTAACAAGAAATTTTTATATGAAGCAATACCACAATCAAATCTCTAAATGGAATAATAGATAATATTTCCAAAATACAGTACAGTATGTTTAAGTTCCATCAGTATAAATAGGTGCAGTATATTATATTTATATAATACCCACTTTCCTTTGCAATATACTGTAGTATCTTTAAACATTAAAATATTAATTTGAATTATAATCCAGTTTCTGGTTACCTAGTGTTGGAGTCATCCAACACTAATCTAAATTTGTGTTGGAGTCATCTATGCAATTCTCTAATGATAGGGTTACCTGCTGATGCTGGATTACTTTATGTTAATACTGTATTACAAAATATTACAAAAGAATTCAATTGGCAATAGTCTATTAGATGTAAACTGTGGTATGAGCAATTGTAACAAGACGATTGCCAGTAATACACAATGGCACCCAAAAAGACTTAAAAGACATACATCCTTCTAGGCAATATAGAATGAAACCAAAAATATTGCCACGAGCACTTCAAATATAATTCAACATACTGAATCAAGAAAGGTATCCAATTCAAATTTTAAATATTATAATATTCAGTTTTAAATTTTTGTATACAATTTTCATGTAAATCTACGAGAATTAAAAATTATTTGTAATATATTTAACGGGTCATATTTGATTTAATTTTTATAAATTTTGGTTTTCAGGCAGACCTCAAACAGGCCTCAAATTCTACAATGAGTAAAAATATTCATTACTACACACACAATGACAGTGACACTTTTCAAGACCCTAGATGGGTTGGCAGTTCTCAACAGATACTGGCAGACACTGCCAGACATACTCTAGGATTAGTTACCTGGAGGAGCAAGGATTTAGACACCATTGAAGAGGCTACCTCCTGTTATATCACTTGTTTTACAGTGAAAAACAGGTGGGTACCAACAAGTGATGTTGGGAAGATGTTAACCATTATATCAGTACTGACTGTATTATTTTATATGTTTTCATTGGTTTTTAATCATTTCTATTTACTTTTTCTTCAAATGATGTACAGTACAATATTGTGAAACCACAAAGTAACAGTTTGCAGATAATGCATAGTCAGTCTAATGAACTTTCCCCATTTCCTATTTTGTTGAAATGAGAAATGCCATGGGCATAAATCATTCTTGATTACTATACAGTTCATAATTTAGTGCCAGTGCTATACAGCACATTTATTAGTGTAAATTATAGAACAGTCTTGTGAGCACATTTTGGTACCAAATAAATAAATACAAATTTGAATTATAAATATAAAATATTTAAATATTTAATTTAAATATTTTAAATTAAATTATAAATTTAAATAAGTTATTAATTTTAAATATTTAGATTTTTTATTTTTTTTTAATTTTAAATCATTAAAAAAAAAATTTCAATTATAATTTAAATTTAATTTAAATTAATTTAAATACTTAAATATATTTTATTTAAAACAAATATTTAATTTTAAATATATTTTACAGTTTTATGCACTACATGCTCAGGCTCACTCCACCAGAAATCTTCAGTTATCTTGTTTCACTAAATACCGAATTACAGTCCTGAACATCAGAATATATTTCTATTACATCTGGCTTTCAAGTTCACCAAGTTCCATTTGTGTGAGAGTCATGTACAGTGTAGTCAATACTAAACTGTATAATTTATATGAATGAATAATATACAGAACTGGAATAATGTGCAGAATATTTATATACATGTACACATATGCTTGCAAAGGCACCTACCCCACCCACACAATTCTGTATATAGTAAATGAAAACTATGTTAAAGATTAACTAACCTTCCTCGATGTCGTTTCTGGCTGCAGCTTCCAGTACATTACATTACTGATAAACATGACACTCTTCCTGTTCTCTCTTCTCCTCTTTGTGCCTCATTTTGTGCAGTTTTCTCTCTTTTGCTACCAGTTATTTCCCTTTCTTTTCTGTGCCATTTCTTCATCTGCTGCATACGCCGACGTCTGCCAACTCAGCCTCTCCTGAGTGGACAATTTTTCAATGTATGCCATTTCGGCAATGAGCTCACTGTGTCCATTGTGCGTTTTTTTTGTGTTACTTATAAATTCAGAAAGAGATAGCTTGTTTGGAATGCATAAAGTTTCTATGGAATGTCTCTTCAAGTTACTTCCGGAACTAGAGATAGAGAATCACTACAGTCATGACTCAAAAC
>WNGS01165523.1:36227970-36238706 GCA_020271785.1 Procambarus virginalis | reverse complement strand
GGGTAATCCTGGGATGTATGAATACTACGAGGAATTTGTGCAATCCAAGTTGAGAGTAGTATCAGTCAGGGAAAGAAGATTGGTTGGTGAAATAAAAGCCCTGCTTAGGAGAAATAGGTAAGTTTAGATTTTGGAAAGGTCCGCATGAAGCGGTGATATTATAACTTTGTGTATTTAGACACTGATGTGGATGTAAAAAAAAAAAAAAAAAATTGTAGAAAGTACAATCTAAAGTATGTGGGGTGTTAAGAGTCAAAATTAGGAATAGAAAATTTAGCGAACAAAATTTAATAAACTGCAGATTGAGGAGAGCACATAGAGATTGTATTGGCATGCTGAAAGAATGGATGTGATAGTGATGATGGTATAAAGTAATTTGAGAGTAGGAAGAGGAATGGCATGAATGAAGTAGGCAAACATGAATAAGAGTGGATGTAAGGAAGAGGAGATCGAAAGAGTGAACACAACGTTGGAAAGAATTTTTTCAGTGTCAGAGTAGTAGACAAATGAAATGCATTAGGAAGTGATGAGGTGGAGGCTCACTCCATACAGCATTCCAGTGTAGATATGATAGAGCCCAATAGGCTCAGGACCTGTACACCTGTTGGTTGAGAGGCGGGACCAAGAGCCGAGGCTCAACCCCGCAAGCCAATTGGGCAGTACAGGATGTGGTAAGGTCAAGACTGGGTGAAAACAGCTGGATAAAAGGGAGTAAGAGTAAATGTATTTGTATATAATGTATACATGATAATTTATAAGGAGCATTGTACACTGGCCGAATAAAACGGAGTTGCTGGAATGTGGTAGTATTCGGTTGAAATTGTGCTGTACTATATTTTGAATAATACAATGAGTGGACGAGTGATATTTTTAATGAATTATTATTTAAATGTCTATAACCTTTCCTCCTAGGGTAATAAGTGTCCACCCCATGGAAAGGTAAATGAGGTAATAATTATGTATATAATGAAATGTGGTAATCATAAATTAGTTTTCCCAGTTAGTGCAGGACTGCTGAATACAGTATTTCTAGTACTGTAACTTCATACATATACAGTATACTGTGTTTATATATAAAAATTAAGCCCTAAAGAACAGTATTTAATTTGCTCAGTTTCATTGCAAAGGTAGCATTTTGTATTCAACTATTTCCAGTCTTCTACATTCTTAACTACCTCTACCTACACCCATTTGCCTCCAAAATTTTCCATAATTATATTTGTTTACGTTTGATCAAGAAATCTTATTGTGAGTGTGTCAGGGCAACTGTGACATTGTTCATTTAGTAATTTGAAACAAGTAGCTGTATTTAGGTTTGGACTTGGAGGTAATAATGTTGGTACAGGTCAAGGTTATTAGTACTAGGAAATCCATGGTTGTGTTAAGGTAATGAATGTACAAACTTTGAAACCGAAGGAAAAACCATTACTGATTAATAATGTACTAATGAAGGATTGATGTTAAGTTACTAAATTTGTTGTTAATGAAGATTCACACAATTTATCTTCTTTCTTCATATTATGTAAAGTATACATTAACGTTCCACATTTGTGTGTTTGTAAACATTAATTGTAGCTTGATGTTAATGGGAGAGCTGTTAGGATTTTGTGCAACAACCAGGAAAAACTATATATTGGTTGAGTTGGTTTACTCATTTATTCACAATCAATTTTTGTTTAATTTATATCTTAAGTCAAAGAACATGGTACTCTTAGCCTCATCCTTAGGAGTCTCCAGCATGTGTCGAGTCTTCACCAATAGCATAATGGTCGCAAAGTGTTGGTGAACCAACATTTATCCAGATAATGCATTAATATTTCTGTGATAAACATAACTTTTATAATGACATGGTGAAGCAAGCATTGACTATTTAGGTTACAGAATTAAATATTACTAACTTGTAATTTTGGAAGCCAATAATGCGCCAATTTATAACGCCACCATTGATAAGTGTATAACCTTCAGAAGCATAAATGTGCACAAATACAGTAAAGGTTTATTCATATGTGAGCCATTGCTGGATAGTATAAACTATGATTAATCAATCTATAGTTTTGTTTCATTCCTTGTTTTATCATGTTCTCCAAGGGATGCCTTAGTCGATGCCATGTGACATTTAGTGTTTGTGTCAGTTTAACAACGTGACCCATAGGGTTCGAGAGTTACACTTTTATTAATGACACCCATGTGTGTTTGTTCAGCTGTCTAAACTAGATTATGGCTGTTGCGCACATTAAAAGTAAAGGTCCTGCTTGTGAAATTTTGTAAAGCCCACATCAGTGTAAAGGCTTCTACCCCCACTTAAAGTAATGAAATGCATTTACTTGAAAATTTTCACTGCTAGTTGTGCACTACTGCTGTTTACTAATGGGTCAGTCTTCTGATGACATTGGCTGGTCCATTATTTGTTCCTGATGAAGTCTACATGTGCTGCCTTTTACCAGAGACTAGCAGTTTCATAGCATAGCTTTATGCAATTATATACTCTATTCACGAGTTACTTTTCATATGCCAACATTCGTTTCTCATTGTGGGGTTAACTTCCAGTGCCTTCGTAGCCCTGGAGCCTTTAAACTCGTCCCATTCCATGATCATTCAACAATGGTATTTCCACTAATGATCTGTTGGATAACATTCATGCCTATCCTATCTCTCAAACAGATTCCTTACTCTGTTAGGTGTTATGGATAACAAATGTGCACTATTAAATATGATCTAACACTGTAGCCTTACTCATGCTACTATAGCAGGTGAGATATGGTCTGGCTAGATTATGTATTGGATACATATGATTATCTCATCGGCACTTGATGGAAGAAAGGCATGCACCTTACTGTCAGAGCTGCACTGACCCACTTAGTTGTGCACTCTTTTAGAATGTCCCAATTTTTTTAGGATAGTTGAAAATTTTGCGAGTTGAGAATACATGCCACCACTACAAGATTTGCTAACTGGTCTTCTAGGCTTAGCACCACCTTTTGATAATTACTTGTGCATTTGTTTACTTATTAAATGGCAAATATTTCTAAGAAGAGCATCCCCTTGTGTATATAAAAAAAGTCTTATGAAGGGATAAAACAATTTAATGTACAAGGCAATTTGTTCCAGATTGTATTTACAGTAAGAATTTTTACGAATGTTGTCTTTTTTATCAATATATCTGGGATCCTTATTGCAAGTGATATGTACAAAAATGTGTTCAAGGCAAGTACAGTAATATCAATATACTGTACTTTGTTATTTATATACCAATTTAGCCTTTCATATCAACAAATGATTACAGCTGGAGAGTGAAGGTGCTGGCTGATAAGTTTGAGGATTCATACTGGTACAGTCAACAAAAAAGGTAAAAGTTTTGATTGCAGACAAAAAAACTAAAACAAAAAAATTGGCCTCAAATTTCTACAAGGCTGATAAATAGGCTTGGTTCAGCAGTTGTTTAAATGAAGACTAACTTTTTTGCATGCATATGAACATTGTACTGCAGAAATGAGTACAAGTACAAATAAGCATGGGTCCATTGTATAGCTTCAAAGGATTAAAAAAATACCATAATTGAATCCAGTCTTATTGGCCCAGTCATTAAGTACTGTCATCTTGTGGCAGTTAGTAAGAGCTTAACTTAACAATACTAGAGATGTCGCATTTGATTAGAAGGGACTTTAGTGTTTGACCCTTTGAGAGGGGACTCTAGGTTGGACTCTGCACTACTTCAGCACCTCCCCCTACACCAGTATGAACAAAGAACAATGTTTCATATGATACATGTTTCACAATTGCAACATGATCTTTTGAATGCTCTTTTCAGTCGGTGGTGATGTATACATTTATTAATAGTGTGCAATCATCCTGTATTTATAAAAAATGCCAGTTTTCATCTAGTCTATATGTTAGAAGGAAAAATATAAACATAAATGGCATAACCTAAATCTGAATATAATGCTGAAATTTTTAATTAAACACTACAAATGATTCCATGTGCTGCTTAGCCATAACTTTTTTTTTTTTTACAGTGCACACTACAATTTTGATACTTTAAGTTTAAACTGTATAGTACTATTAATGTTTAGAAAATAAAGTTGTGACAAACACCCACATGGAAGTTTTATAGTTTAGATAGGCTTAGTTGCCCATGAGAATGCCACTTGTATCATGGGGCGATTTCACTTCTCAAACCTCAACTCGAGAGCAGCTGTCTAAAAAAAATTATGGATCGGCTTCACATGTAAGAGGAGTTCCCATAGGGAACACGGCATCACAGATGTAGTAAATACCTAGGCTGTTACTGTATTGGGGCTGGAGTGGGCACAGCCATGAGTGGGGAGTCCATTTCGTTCATAGGTGCTGGCTGATTCTGAACATCCTGGAACTCCTGCACTCTTGTCTGAAACTTCTCATAGAGTGCCTGAATTGCTTCACCCTAAGAAAAAATCAAATGTTAGCAACTAGTATTGCACATCAGATACTGATATACCAGAAATCTTATACTGTATCTGTATATGCAAGACATTTGCAAATAGATCACAGCATTTAATAAGATTCCATCAACTCTTATAAAGTGAATAAAAAGATTTGTATAAAGTATTTGATCCACTTCTGCCTTGCTCATTAGTAATTAAATTCAGTTATATCCTGAACTCTTCCAGTTACTGTTCTGGCATACACTGCAAACTACACTTTGCCTTTATTAGGCAAATTGTTGAAACTCCTTAAATTTCCTTCCCTTGACGGCATTTTAGATTTACTACATAAACTGGTACAGGGTATATCTCATCACAGATTGCAGCATTCCCATACTTTAGCACTTACCTCTTTTCATTGTCCAATTACCATTTAATAATATTCTACACAACATCAATAAAATGAGACAAACCTCAAGATATTTATCATGGCTTATGTAATCACAAACATTGTACTATCAACAAATAGGCAATAAAATGGATACTTTCCTCTATTTCCTCCACTAGCACAGTGTTATGGTGTTTCTCTACATCGCCTACTTTACTTGCATTTAAAATGTGCACTAATAATACATAATTTCATTTCACATATCTAACTCTGTAGACATTATAATTAATTTCTGGCACACTGTATATTCATTATCATTTTTTGAGTTTTTTCCCACTTTACTATTATAATCATCCACAAAAATTATTTTGTAACCTTTTGATATCATATCAATCAATATAAACTACTCAAAAATAGTTATTTTAATCATACTTTTAACACTTCTAGCATATGTAGTCACCACAGCCACCTTTGCCTCTTTTCAGCTAAAATTTAGCATACTGTACGTGCATCTTGAACAGTTGTACCACGAGTGCAGTTCATTGCCTCATACTGCTCTTCATTTATTTAAAAGTCATACTCCTACCATTCTCTCAACCTAGTTCTTAAAATTCTTGCCCAATTTCACTCTTTGTTCTTATTTCTTCTAAGATTCATTTCCTATAAACCTTGCACATCAAACTTTCCATTCTTAAAATTTTTCATTAATTTTATCCTCTTTTGGTCTTCGTTTACTTTCCTCATGTTCCACAAGCAATAAGATATTTCCTTTTACAAAATAACATATAATTTTGCTTATACATTCTGAAATTTTCTTGACAAAATCAACAGATTATGTTTTTTTAGAAATGAAGATGGATATAGCTACATACCTGATGAGGTCCAGGTTGAAGAACTTTTTGAAGGGTGTCAAGGCGAGCAGGTGGAAGCTTTGGGTGAATGTACCACACTAGTTTCATTACGTGTCGCATGACATTTTCCCGGTTGATATTTGTGAAGAAAAATTCATCAAATACTACAGTGCAGAAATCCTCTGTTGTGAAGTCATCTGACATGGGGATCAATGCTGCAACCTGCAAAGCAAAGAACTTTATTGTATTAATAAAAATGTAAAGTAATTAAGTATTTTTAGTCCCCATGACGAACCACTAACTGTCTTAGATATTAATTTGGCTTAATGCTTTCTCCTGATAATTGCCTTGCCTTACATTTTAATTCAATTTTCATTAATTAATTAAATTTATAAAACCTAATATTAATACCTGTATATACAAAATCATTATAGGAAGCTTATTTCATATAATAATAATAATAATAAGGAATAAAGGTAAATAATCAAAGGACTTGGTTCAATCCATCATTACGGCTTTTAAAGTGATGCAAGTCTGAATCATTTATCCAGCATAATTTCCTGGAATGGCTTGTGAAGCCTTATTGTTTTGTATATAGAGCTCAACTTACCCTTCTACACCGAATTACGGTTCATCTTATGGTTACCCTAAGCTAACTACTGACCTTCCCAGGAATGTAACCCACAACCATTGCCTATGTACTTATTTACTGCTAGGTGAACAGACTCATCATGTTTAAGAAAATACTACCCAAACATTTATGTCCTGCCATGGGAATTGAACCCAGGATCTTTCTGCTGCGACCCAACTGCATCACTGCCAGTGAATGTTGCACTCTTTATTTCTCATCATATTATGCTTTCATTATTTTATTCCATCTTCCTAAAATGCTGTAAGAAAATATTAAATCATAAAAGTTAATCTTCAAATTCACTATGAAGTTATGGTGTAAATGTGAACCTTAGAAAAGTACACATTCATTACACATTACTCAAATCTGTGTATCTGCCATAGTGGTACATAGTTAACAAACATAGCATGATTTTACCTGTGAAAGGATGTGGCATTAAATGCTATGAATGAGTGGGACTGGATGTATCTCTCATACAATCATTAATACAGAAGCTCATTACTTGTAACAAGTTACCTTTTGAGAAGGTGTTAAACTGTCTGTCTGTATCAAGTTAAGTGTGTCATGGGACATAACCAAATGTTCTATCTTCACATCACATGTTTATAATATGGATACCCAGCAGGAAAAACCATAGTTCATCCCCAGATGCTCACTAGCATTTTGAGCAACAGTGACAACATTGCCTAACTTGGTGTTGTGGAGAAACAGTCTTGATTTCCTTTTCCAGTAGAGCTCCAAGCCACTACCCTGACCTGGCATCATCTACAAGATGTCCCTTATCAAATTTCTGCCGTAAACCTTATGTGTTTGTGCCCATTTTGGTAAATGGAACACAGACAAGCCCACTTTCCCTAATTTACCTCATTTGTTCAAAATACAATATATAAAATAACATTGAAAAAGAAGAATTTATATGCTTCAAGTTTTGCAAAACATGATCAACTAACCAAGGAATGAAGAAAGGTGTCTTGAAAAGCTCTGTCTTGGTGACACGTTGCAAGTGTTCCCAACACGCGCATGAGGGCAGTTTTGTCCTTGCGAGTAGCAGTATGGAGGGTGTAATACATAGCCAATATGCAAGCAACACTACTCTCCTGGAGATAAGCTTGGTAAGCATCTGGAGGAGGACCTGTTGATAGCATAATTCATCATGAGTTTTGTAGTAATGGGTAATTCACTAGAAACTGGTCAAGTAATAATTAATATTACCATCTGAAAATTTTTGACTTTTATATAAAGCATTGCACTGACTCATGACCTAGCATTTATAGTATAAGCAGGTGCTGTGCACTGCAATGTAAAATCCAAAGTGGTTTACTCAAGAACACATGCTATTAGAATTTTTCAAATTCAATTAATGAAATTCTAGTATAAATCTTAATTTTTTAAAGAATTTATTTTGCACAACAGTTTAGGAAATTTCAGAGTTAAAAAGATATAAAGACTGAGACTTCCACAGCCGTGTTATTTGGGTGTTTCCTTATGAAAAATCTGTCCTTTGTCCAAGACACATGACTCGGGTCCTGATCTCAGGACCTGTGTCCTGAGAACAGATTATGCAGTCAAGCAAGGGTGACATACCGCATGGTGCCAGAGGGAACCTGCAAGTATCCATTCAGGGCCATACTATGACGAGGAAGTCACTGGAGAACTGAATCAATCCAACCCAGAAATTACCTTCAGAGGTATTACCATTCAAAGCATTTGACTGGCAATGCTGTTAATTGCAAAAATAAGATTTTCACTAACAACTGACTAGGTAGCCTAATGAAGGCCACCAACTGCCCCGAGTCAGTCAACATACAACCTAACACTGAACAAACACTGACTGTACATGGGAGAAAACAGAAAAGGGGGAGGGGGATATGCATAATGATATAACTCAAAAATGGAGTGGTCATGTGGGTACAGTCTGTAAACATGGCAACAAGTGAAGTGTTTTTAAACAAAGATTTCCCAAAATATATATTTTACTAAAATGCTGTGTCATAGCTGAAACATCTGTACTTACCAGAATGTTCAATAATGGTGATTGCAGATTCTCTTTCATCCAGTGGTAGCTTGGCATTAAATCTTCTTACATCATCATCTACCATCAAAGACACCAGGGCTGGTAAAAATTTTGTGACAATTTGGGGGTCCAGCTTAGGCTCTCGAAATAACTGCAAATGATTACAAAATTATATTTCGGCAAAAATTATGTGGCTGTATATTCATATACAGCATACTGTACACAGAACTGATCGAGTGACAACTCGGAAAATATCATTGGCTCTGATAGTCTAAGATGAATCACAAGAATGACAAGAAAAATAAAAATTTGGGAGAGAAGGGAAGGGGAGGGGGGGACTCCTCTGCTATGAAACACATTTTGATCTACTTTTAAGCAAAATGAATAAACAGAAAATTAACCTACCTGACTCTCAATCATATCCCAACTGTGTAATCCTAATGCCAACATTCGCAGCATTAACACCAATACAGAATTCTCCTGAAAAGCAAGAATATTTAGGTTAGATTACACACACACACACACAGATGTGTGGAAAAAGGCTAACATAGTTCCAATTTACAAGAGTGGAAGCAGGGAAGACCCCCTTAATTATAGACCGGTATCATTGACAAGTGTAATAGTCAAAATATTGGAAAAAATAATTAAAACTAAATGGGTAGCACACCTGGAGAGAAATGATATAATATCAGACAGACAGTATGGTTTTCGATCTGGTAGATCCTGTGTATCGAATTTACTCAGTTTTTATGATCGAGCAACAGAGATATTACAGGAAAGAGATGGTTGGGCTGACTGCATCTATCTGGACCTAAAAAAGGCTTTCGACAGAGTTCCACATAAGAGGTTGTTCTGGAAACTGGAAAATATTGGAGGAGTGACAGGTACGCTTCTAACATGGATGAAAAACTTTCTGACTGATAGAAAAATGAGGGCTGTGATCAGAGGCAATGTATCGGACTGGAGAAATGTCACAAGTGGAGTACCACAGGGTTCAGTTCTTGCACCAGTGATGTTTATTGTCTACATAAATGATCTACCAGTTGGTATACAGAATTATATGAACATGTTTGCTGATGATGCTAAGATAATAGGAAGGATAAGAAATTTAGATGATTGTCATGCCCTTCAAGAAGACCTGGATAAAATAAGTATATGGAGCACCACTTGGCAAATGGAATTTAATGTTAATAAATGTCATGTTATGGAATGTGGAATAGGAGAACATAGATCCCACACAACCTATATATTATGTGAGAAATCTTTAAAGAACTCTGATAAAGAAAGAGATCTAGGGGTGGTTCTAGATAGAAAACTATCACCTGAAGACCACATAAAGAATATTGTGCAAGGAGCCTATGCTATGCTTTCTAACTTCAGAATTGCTTTTAAATACATGGATGGGGATATACTAAAGAAATTGTTCATGACTTTTGTTAGGCCAAAGCTAGAATATGCAGCTGTTTGGTGCCCATATCTTAAGAAGCACATCAACAAACTGGAAAAGGTGCAAAGACATGCTACTAAGTGGCTCCCAGAACTGAAGGGTAAGAGCTACGAGGAAAGGTTAGAAGCATTAAATATGCCAAAACTAGAAGACAGAAGAAAAAGAGGTGATATGATCACTACATACAAAATAGTAACAGGAATTGATAAAATCGACAGGAAAGATTTCCCGAGACCTGGAACTTCAAGAACAAGAGGTCATAGATATAAACTGGCTAAGCACAGATGCCGAAGAAATATAAGAAAATTCACTTTCGCAAACAGAGTGGTAGACGGTTGGAACAAGTTGGGGGAGAAGGTGGTGGAGGCCAAGACCGTCAGTAGTTTCAAAGCGTTATATGACAAAGAGTGCTGGGAAGACGGGACACCACGAGCGTAGCTCTCATCCTGTAATTACACTTAGGTAATTACACACACACACACACACACACACAGCATTCAAGATGGCTGCCGGTGGCAAGAGGAAATACACAACAGAGCTTTATTTTGATGGTTTCAGTGAAGATAGCATCGAGATAACCAGTCTATACAACAAGTTGGCAAAATTAGATGCTATAGTGACCTCTCATATAGAATTAATTAGTAAATTGAAAGAAAGTAATGACCATTTAAATAGCAAGTTGTATGTCTTGAGGGTGTAGTGAAAAGACTTGTGCAAGGATAAGATTAAATTGGAAACAAATTGCAAAGCCATGAAAGAAGAAAATAGTCTCTTAAAAATAGCTTTGGAAGAAGTTAAAGTAAATTTAAACACAAATGACTACAATAGGTTAGGTAAGGAAATTCAACAGGAGAAACAGCTTTTGTCAGCACAGATGGAGGAAGTTGCACAGGGAATAGAACAGTGCAAGAAAGATAGCAACTCACTTATGCGCAAGGGGCCAAGGACAAGGAAAAAATAGAAGAAGCAGTAAAAGAAGTCAAACCACTGCAGCAACAAGATAAA
>WNGS01165523.1:36195175-36227870 GCA_020271785.1 Procambarus virginalis | reverse complement strand
AATTGGAAACAAATTGCAAAGCCATGGAAGAAGAAAATAGTCTCTTAAAATAGCTTTGGAAGAAGTTAAAGTAAATTTAAAACAAATGACTACAATAGGTTAGGCAAGGAAATTCAACAGGAGAAACAGCTTTTGTCAGCACAGATGGAGGAAGTTGCACAGGAATAGAACAGTGCAAGAAAGATATGCAACTCACTTATGCGCAAGTGGCCAAGGACAAGGAAAAAATAGAAGAAGCAGTAAAGAAGTCAAACACTGCAGCAACCAAGATAAAACAAACATTAGGCTAGAAGTGAGAAAAGAATTGGCATCTAACCCAAAGTTGGTGCAAAACACAGTTGATCGGAGTAAGTCCCTGATCATTTTTGGATGCAAAGAAAAGGAGATAACATCTAGGTCAGAAAGAGCTGTAGAAGAAGCAAAAGTAGTAGATAAAATTGTTGGCCTCGTGGAAGGTCTTACAACCAAAGAGAATGTGTGCGACTACAGGAGAATAGGCAGATATGTAAAAGGGAAAGATCGACTTTGAGGATCACCCTAAACGGTGCCAAACAGATGGAAGAAGTACTAAGGAATGCCAGAAAATTACAAAGCGTTGAGGATGGGAAAGGGTGGTCGTTAAGACGAGATCTTTCAAAAGAAGATAGAGAGAAGCTGAAACTGAACCTCGCCGAGGCAAAACGTTTAATGAGAGCAGGAATGAAGAAGAAATCAATTCTTTTTTCTACAAAGTGATAGGGGTAGGCAGACCAGTAAAGTGGTACATAAAAGCAAACCAACAAAATCATTAGAGAAAGGGGAGTGAAAAATAAGAAGATGGGGAACAAGTTCCTGAAGATTGCATACACCAACATAGATGGAGTAAGGTCAAAGATACTGGAGTTAAGTGATATAATACAGCTGCAGACACCAGACATTGTTGCACTCACGGAGACAAACTTGAAGATGTTATTTAAATGAGGTCATATTCCCAAGGGGCTACTCAATTTGGAGACGGGACAGAAAATTAGGAAAGGCGGTGGCGTTGCTGTGCTGGTGAAAGAACACCTAAAGGTGAACGAAATAATGACTACCAATCCACAAGAAGTTGACATAATAGCACTAGAGATCTGCCATGAGGATGATAAACTAGTGATCATAAATGCATATAGTCCACCGCTAAGCAGCACATGGTCAAAGGAGGAGCTAGATAGTAAACGAGAAGGTCTTATAACGATAATGAGAGAGATCATAGCGAGAGCGGATAACGATAGTTCACGACTGTTGATAGTCGGCGACTTCAACTTGAAATCCATAGACTGGGAAGCATATGAAGCTAAAACAGAAGATTTCTGGACCTGTAAATTTGTAGACCTCATCCTGGAAACATTCTTGTATCAACATGTTAAACAAGCTACGAGGATGAGGGAAGGTGACGTTCCCTCCATGCTAGATTGATATTTACCAGGAAGGAGGAAGAAATATTTGACATTCAGTACCTTCCTCCCTTGGGTAAAAGTGACCATGTCTTTTTGGGGATAAAGTATGCAATGCGTTATAATCTGGAAGAAAATATGATGGTCGATGCAATTGAAAAACCTGACTTTAGGAGAGGACATTATGGCAACCTTAGAAATTTTTTAGGGAGTATAATTGGACAGACTTGTTGCTAGGCAAGGAAGTGAATGAGATGTATGTCAAGTTTTGTGAAATATATGATAAAGGCACAAAAAAATTTATACCAAAACAGAGAAGCAGAACTAGGAAACAGGATTGGTTCGACAGAAAGTGCGAGAGGGCCAGAGACCAAAAGACACAAAAATGGAATCAATACAGGAAGAGGCCAAACCCCAAATCATACCAGCGATACAAAGATGCGAGAAACAACTACACGGCAGTGAGGAGAGAGGCAGAAAGAAATTTTGAAAAAGGGATTGCAGACAAATGTAAAACAGAACCAGGTCTATTCTATAAATTCATAAACAACAAATTGCAGGTAAAGGATAATATTCAGAGGTTGAAAATGGGAAATAGATTCACGGAAAATGAAAAGGAAATGTGTGAAACATTAAACGAAAAGTTCCAAAGTGTGTTTGTACAAAATGAAATCTTCAGGGAACCAGATACAATAAGAATTCCAGAGAACAACATAGAGCACATAGAGGTGTCTAGAGACGAAGTGGAAAAAATGCTCAAAGAGCTAAATAAGAACAAAGCAGTTGGTCCAGATGGAGTTTCACCATGGGTTCTGAGAGAATGTGCACCTGAGCTCAGCATCCCTCTTCAACTGATCTTTCAGGCATCCCTGTTTACAGGAGTTGTAGCTGATGTGTGGAAAAAGGCTAACATAGTTCCAATTTACAAGAGTGGAAGCAGGGAAGACCCCCTTAATTATAGACCGGTATCATTGACAAGTGTAATAGTCAAAATATTGGAAAAATAATTAAAAATAAATGGGTAGCACACCTGGAGAGAAATGATATAATATCAGACAGACAGTATGGTTTTCGATCTGGTAGATCCTGTGTACGAATTTACTCAGTTTTTATGATCGAGCAACAGAGATATTACAGGAAAGAGATGGTTGGGCTGACTGCATCTATCTGGACCTAAAAAAGGCTTTCGACAGAGTTCCACATAAGAGGTTGTTCTGGAAACTGGAAAATATTGGAGGGAGTGACAGGTACGCTTCTAACATGGATGAAAAATTTTCTGACTGATAGAAAATGAGGGCTGTGATCAGAGGCAATGTATCGGACTGGAGAAATGTCACAAGTGGAGTACCACAGGGTTCAGTTCTTGCACCAGTGATGTTTATTGTCTACATAAATGATCTACCAGTTGGTATACAGAATTATATGAACATGTTTGCTGATGATGCTAAGATAATAGGAAGGATAAGAAATTAGATGATTGTCATGCCCTTCAAGAAGACCTGGATAAAATAAGTATATGGAGCACCACTTGGCAAATGGAATTTAATGTTAATAAATGTCATGTTATGGAATGTGGAATAGGAGAACATAGACCCCACACAACCTATATATTATGTGAGAAATCTTTAAAGAACTCTGATAAAGAAAGAGATCTAGGGGTGGTTCTAGATAGAAAACTATCACCTGAAGACCACATAAAGAATATTGTGCAAGGAGCCTATGCTATGCTTTCTAACTTCAGAATTGCTTTTAAATACATGGATGGGATATACTAAAGAAATTGTTCATGACTTTTGTTAGGCCAAAGCTAGAATATGCAGCTGTTGTTTGGTGCCCATATCTTAAGAAGCACATCAACAAACTGGAAAAGGTGCAAAGACATGCTACTAAGTGGCTCCCAGAACTGAAGGGCAAGAGCTACGAGGAGAGGTTAGAGACAAAATATGCCAAAACTAGAAGACAGAAGAAAGAGGTGATATGATCACTACATACAAAATAGTAACAGGAATTGATAAAATCGATAGGGAAGATTTCCTGAGACCTGGAACTTAAGAACAAGAGGTCATAGATATAAACTAGCTAAACACAGATGCCGAAGAAATATAAGAAAATTCACTTTCGCAAACAGAGTGGTAGACGGTTGGAACAAGTTAGGGGAGAAGGTGGTGGAGGCCAAGACCGTCAGTAGTTTCAAAGCGTTATATGACAAAGAGTGCTGGGAAGACGGGACACCACGAGCGTAGCTCTCATCCTGTAACTACACTTAGGTAATTACACACACACACACACACACACACTGAGATATTACTTTATCGAGGTCCCCCCAAAGACAAACAACTGACCCTAGGATACAACTCCACAACAGCTTCCTAACTCCAGGATATCTAATTACTGTACTGCTAGGTGAAAAGAAACTTGCTTAACTATTTCCGTTCTGCCCAAGAATGGTACACAAGATCTATGATCCTGTGTTCAAGTCGGCTGTACTATGAGACGTGTGTGTAATTACCCAAGTGTAGTTACAGGATGAGAGCTACGCTCGTGGTGTCCAGTCTTCCCAGCACTCATGACAAAGAGTGCTGGGAAAGACCACGAACAGGGACATGCATGCATGCAGGGACACCACGAACGTAGCTCTCATCCTGTAACTACACTTAGGTAATTACACACACGTCTCATAGTACAGCCGACTTGAACACAGGATCATAGATCCTGTGGGCAGAACGGAAATAGTTAAGCAAGTTTCTTTTCACCTAGCAGTACAGTAATTAGATATCCTGGAGTTAGGAAGCTGTTGTGGAGTTGTATCCTAGGGTCAGTCGTTTGTCTTTGGGGGGACCTCGATAAAAGTAATCTCATTTCTTCCATTATATATCACTGAATTATTTATTAGTAAAGATTCATATCTGGCTGAAGAGAAAAGTAGTTGATTAGTAATATTCAAGGAAACATGATTTTTTATTTCAGTACAATGTATCCTAAATTTGTAGGTGAATTTTCTTTAACAGGAGGTGCAGTTATAAATATAAGCACATACACAATCTGAAACTAGATACATTAACTTACCCTTGGCATGGCTTCATTATTCATAAGGTGTTGCAATAGTCGTATAACAGAGTTGGCCAAGAAGTTGATAGCATAAGGATCACACAAAATCATCGAAAGATCCCCTAAAACTTGCTCTTGACCACGTCTAATACTATCCAAAAATCCTTGTAGTTCACGAGACCTTAGAAATAAACGGAGATTGAATTCTTTAATACTGCATCGGGAAAGATATCCCAGGATAAACTTCCAAGCAGAAAACAAATATATAATTCTCATCCTCCCATTTTTCTCTTTATGACACTAACTCCCATCTTCTGTTTCTCCAATCCAGTTTAGATTATTAAATACTATAATAACTAGTAAAGTATCTTGTAAAATTTTGTCAAAATAAAATTGTATTACCAGTAGGCAGCCTCTCCTACATACACACACTGCAGTGTCATTACGTTTCCCACTTTCGTGGGGCAGTGAGGCATCAGCCCAGAGAAAATTGATGTGTAATAAGAGCAAAAGAGGGTCATACATATTTAATAAATTTGTAAAATGTAACACCCATTCATTATATCAGTTACCACCAGCTTCATAAGATCAGACGTAAAGTGCTTCTTGTGAATTGTTATACTGTACATTATACTACAGCACAGTATACAAAAACATTCACCCCTTTTCACAAGCAGCTTACAGGATTGGTATTTTGGAGTCATTTGTGACAGTTGTCTTGTGGGACTTTGTGTGTATGTACAGTATATCAAATATAGGACTCATCATTAGTGGCATTGAATATTTAGATTCCTATATTAAGGAACCCTTCCTTCAAGAATCTTATGACCACATTAGAACATACGAATAAAGTAAACTGCAGAAGGCCTATTGGCCCATATAAGTCAGCTCTTATTTATATCTTACCAAAACTAATTCATAAAAGTGTATGTCTAACCAATACCTGAAACAATCCAGTGATCCTATGTCTATCATGCTACACAGTAATTTATTCTATAAATTTACAACCCTGAGTATTTATTGAAGTCTTTCCTGAATCAAACTTATCTATTGTTCCGTATTTTATTTTGAATTGATGCATATAAAACCTTATTTATATCCCTCTTTGTTATATTTTTCAACCATTTGTATACTTGAGCCATGTCTCCCCCTTACTCTTTGTCTTTCTTGACAGCTTTTTTAATCTCTCTCTTCACTGACCTTATAAAATATTTTTGCTTTTTGAAAATAAAAAGTTGTGAAAAACAAAACAGATACTGCCTCACCTTTTGGCATCTACCTTGCCTTCTCTGATACAAGCATCCAAACACCAAGTAAACTTGTGGCATGGATCAACAGCAATTATATCATGGACTTCTTTGTCATGTAATGCCATAAGTAGCTCTGCTCGTAGAGAACAATAATGAATGAATCGTGTCCGAAGGAAGAGGGTACGTAGAAACTGAAGAACCATATCGTACAACTTCACATTCTTGCCAATCATGTGCACTAGCTTCTGCACCATCTCACCTTGACGACGAGCCTACAGAGGAAAACAAATCAAATATACATCATGAATTAGAAATGAAAAATCATTTAAATAACAAAAATACAGTTAATCATTTAAATTAATTTCAAGTGGTAATGTCTTCTCTATGCACTGCCTTTCATTTATTTTTACAGTACATTCCTAAGGAACTTCCTAACATTCCAACACAATCAAAATAATAATATTGTACTGTAATAATAATACAGTATAGTATTAATAATAATAAATATATCTGTAAAATTTAAACATTGAATATACACCTGGTATATAACAAGGAGAAAATATATTGGGAGAAACCCACAAGGGAAGTTTATAAGCAGTACTGTACATGCATTCTGAGAATGTGTGACAGATAATTGAGACAAGACAATATCCTTCACTAGAAGCAGTGCTTTTATGAGTAAGGCCAAATCGGTATACCTTCCTAATAATTTATCAACAAACTTTTAGACTTACAAATTTGTATAATAAGTGCATATAAAGAATATAACAAATTTAAACAGAACAAGTTATTTATTTGTGCTACATTTACTAACCTTTGGTGAAGGACTAAAAAATAAATTATTAAGATTTTCTACATTAAAGAGAGTGTCTTCTTTGCTTGTAATGTAGCCTGTTAATAGAGGAGAAACTTCATCTCCAAAAAGTGCTTGTGAATCCTTCCATATCTGACGTTTAACCTCTGTGTCACATGCTTCGTATAGTTCTCTATCTCGTACCTGAAGAAAGTAAGTGTAGAGTAACACAATATTTACAATGAACTTGTGCCAATTTAGCGTTATATTAACTTTACTCCATCTGTTAATCAGCTCTGAAGAGCAAAAATCAAGCACTGAATGTCCAAGCAGCCTAACTTATGACAGGAATGCATTTCTAATTTTCCATTGCAAGTTTATCAGTCAGAACTCTGTACACAATTCCCCCATAGGAACAATTCAATAAATTTTGGATTTCTGAGGTACCAAAAATCATACATAGAATGCCAATTAGTAGCTCCCTGAAGTAATGCATCGTGGCTGGCGAGCCTTAGGGCATCGCACCAGGCCTTTGAGACCCATTTGAGCCTACTGGGAGTCAGAACTATCTAAATAGAGTATAACAGAACATCAAGTGGAGCCATATTATTATTATTATTTGTTCAAACATAAAAACTACTTAAGGGAAAAATATAATCCCATATCTTTTAGCAAGAAAGTTATTCCATGAAAATCTGAGCTAAGCAATTTATGACCTAATGATTACTAATGCTTAAATATAAAAGAAGCAGAAGAGTTAAATTAAAAACATTAATATAATGGAGTGCTAATGAAAAGAAAACCATAATACACCTCAAAATGTTAATAAATACATTTAAATATATCCAATAACATTAAAAAATAGAGAAATATTTACCAATATTTTCAGATACTTGTCCTCAACATGAGACATGTGCTTCAGTATGCACATGACAACAGGACGAAGAGCTTTAATCTTTATCACAGGAAAACTTTTGGTGAGTAGCTCCTTCAGTTTACGGTCCCTATCTCTGCCCTCACGTTTTCCCAATTCAGTAATCTGAGATATTAACTTGTCTCGTAGTTCCTGTAAGAGAAAAATACAGGTACAAATATGTTATAAATATGTATAGTATATTATAGTACTGACTCTACAAAACTCCTTTATCAAATGGTCTGAATGAGTAACGAGGAATATAGTGTTTTTATAATTTGTTGCTTCAACAATAATGTTTAAATAATGACAGCTTTTCAGATAATTTCAGATCATTGATCTGCAAAATACCCTAATAGAAAAAGAAATATAAGCCTTACTGGTTGAGCTAATGAAACATTAGCAGTTTAGCACTTTTCTCTTAGTGAGAACATTTCATTTATTATGCACCCCATACCCGTCTTGTGGGCGGTAGTGGAAAGGGTTACAGAGGCACATAATGGGCTCAGGGACTGAACCCCACAATTCATTTAGCTAAGCAAGTTACAATCTTGATGAGCTAGTTACAAAATTCAATAAAAGTCGTCTCGTCAACAATGGGTTCGAGATCGACCTCAAGTACAGGTTCTAAATTAAGCAACTGACATATGTGGAGAGCTAGTGTCCCAATTTATATGTTTGTCCTGCACACCGCCCCCCATCCAGTGGGCAGCGGTGGATAGGTTACAATCGCTTAGTTACTACCTACAATTAGCAAACTGGGGATATTTGGCTAAAATTTCTGGTAGCAGATCATTTTGAATGAAATATTTACACATCGCTGAAACATTGGTTATAGAATTGTCTCTAAATTCACGTATCTTTTCACACTCCATCACATAGTGACGGAGGGTGTGCGAATAATTTTGTTGACACAGTTTACATTTGGTCAGGTCTACATCGGCAGATAATGAGAATTCCCAGAGATACTTGTAACCGAGTCCAAGCCGAGCAGTAGTAACATCTAGAAGTCTGCTGATTTTAGTGAGAACTCAATCAAAAATTTAGTTCAATGAAACTCGATAAATAAATAAATAGCTCGATAAAACTGTCTAGATCAGTTATATGTATTATACATAAATAACTTAATATAAACTAAAAGTAAACACAAACCATATATTTTTAATTTCTCACTTGAAGCTTAAATCATAGTAAGATTTGCTTATATAGATATCTGAGAAGATACAGGAAACCAAACAATACCTTCATGTACAGTTTATTGAGGAGAGCACAAAGAGTTTAGAAAGATGAATAGAAACACCAAGTTGACAGCATACTATCTGGAGATAAATTTTCAGCTGTAAGGACTTTATAAAATCTGACGGCTTATACACAATTTCAATAGTTCATCTCATGTAGCCTCCTTGGTTATTATAACGTTGGTCTCTGTAGACTTTGGGGCCACACAGTGGTCTCGGCTAGGGTGATCCAAAATCTTCAGTAGAAACTCTAAGAAGTAGAAACTTCTTTCTTGAAAGTTTTAATTTTGTCTTTAATAATATTTCTTATAATTGTCGATAGGAGATTGAAGATTCATGAACCTCTGACATTTACAATGTGTTCTCTAATTGTGCCCATGATGCCTCAATCTTTCATTGGATTTCTTTTAAACTTCCTACCATGTCTCTCATCCCAGTATACTGTAATTTAATTGTACTCTAACCCCAACCCACATACACTAAATAATGTTGTTAATAATGAACTAAAAAAAGTCCACTTATGGATGTCAACCAACAAACTAACACTTAATATAGAAAAGACCTACTACATCTTATTTGGATGCAAATCTACAAATGCAATTCAGCTTCAGATAGACAATGTAAACATTAGCAATAAAAATGATGGAAAATTTCTTGGCCTATTCCTAGACAAGAGACTAAACTTCAGTACCCACATACAACACATAACTAAGAAAGTCTCTAAAACAGTTGGTATACTCTCCAAAATCAGATATTATGTACCTAACTCTGCTCTCATCTCTATATTATGCACTAATCTATCCCTATCTCAACTATGGTATCTGTGCATGGGGTTCAACCACTGCAAACCATCTCTAGTCCATCATCACCCAGCAAAAATCTGCTATCAGAATAATATCAAATTCTGCTTTCAGACAACACTTGGCCCCCTTGTTTAACTCCCTAAACATGCTAATCATAATCTCACTCCATAAATTCTCTTGTGTCTACTACATTTACAAAACCCTGTTCTTAAATGCAAATCCTGCTCTGAAACTCTTCCTGGACAAATGTAATAGGACCCATTATCACCACACCAGAAATAAATATATCTTTGATATCCCCAGAGTTAAACTTAATCTGTGTAAACACTATGCAAATAAAGGGACCCAGTTTATGGAACTCACTCCCTATTGAAGTGAAAAGCTGTCCATCTTTTACATCATTCAAAATCAATACTAAAAAGTACCTAATTTCATCTTCATAGTTTTCACCTTTTGCCTTAAAATTGCACTGTATCTATTGCTACCCAATCTCCCAACCTTCATGTTCCCAATTTGAATATCTTTACCATTGTGATCATTGCTGTCTTCTTATATGTGCTGCTAATCTACTGTATGGTGTTTATTATTCTGTTTATTATTATTAATAATAATCATTATTACTTGTTTATCTGTATCTATTGCTACCCAGTCTCCCAATCTTTATGTACCCAATCTGAACATCTTTACCATTGTGTTCATTGCTGTCTTATATGTGCTGGCAATCTGCTGTATGGTGTCTATTAATCTTATTAAATTACCAGTCAAGCTGTTCAATGTAATCAATTAGAGCTTTAATATAACAATGTGCTTTAATATACTTACTAAGATCTCTCATCTCATTTTTCTCTTGTAATGTATTTGTTATCATTTATCAATTATGATAGAAATTACCTACTTAAAATTATCTGTTAGATTAAGGATCTGCCTGAAACGCTGCGCGTACTAGTGGCTTTACAAGATTGGAATTACTGTCCTATTCAATGTATTCTCACAAACCCAATGTACCTTCTTGTATATAAATAAATAAATAAATAAATAAAAATAAATAAATTGTGCAGATTTGGAACCAGACCATCTAGTACTTTCCATATGTATATTTGTAAATATGAGACATTACACCCTTAAAAGTCAAACTTTATCTCCAGTTAAGAGTTTATCTCTACTTTTTCTCAAGTAGAGAAATGTTAAGACTCATCTTGGCATTTCTTTATACATTCACGAGTAGTTATGGTCAGCTGATATACCTTGAACTTCAATTTAAACATTCAATAATAAATACCTAAAATTTACTTCTGGCGTAAATCATTTCTTAATTATTTATGGAATTCTGCATTGAAGTACTGTATGTACAATGTGCAAAAAATCTTAGCATACGAGACTAGTTCCTCTCATACTATACAGTACAATACACAGCATAACTATTCAGGTAAATATATTTCATATACTGTACTGCACATTTAAAGCAAAACCAAATACAGCACACATCTCTAAAGAATGTGGGTCACACTAAATCTCACCTCCATGATAGAATTGTGGAAGTCAAGTCGTTTGACTCCATGCAGGTCCAAAAGGTGCAGCATGGGTCTGAGTGATGGCAGAAGGATTCCATTTTCTACCTAAAATGCCAGAAAAAAAAAAAGCACAGTACAGTAAAATACAAATAAAAGGTGGAAATGTTTTTGAATTTGGCAGTTAAAAACTTTATAAATTAAAGGGGATCCTCCTGAAAAGAATTGGCATAAAGCATTTTGAAAGTTTATTCTAATGAAAATTCATTCTTGGGGAAAGAAAAAAGTTCACCAAGACATTTAATAGCTATGTATCGAAATACTGTATATGTAAAAGTCTTCTATTTGCCAATTTCAGAGGAGGTACATTTTACATGACTGACATTTCATAGCCACCATGGGACTCTTTCTTATTAATATATGTGTATTGTGCAAATAAATATTGAAAATAAATCAATATGGAAATATTTATCACTTATTCCTGAAAATAATAAATTTCCTACATGTAACCTTTATGCATAAAATGTTAGCCAAAATAAACCTATAGTAGTACCATATAACAGTTCTAGTCTATTACTTACCTGGAGTGAGTTCTGAGAGTTTTTCTCCCCATGCCTGGACAGTGGCTATTGCTTACGTAATACTGTACCCCATACATAAATGGCATGTCTCTGAGGGGGTATACTGTATATATATGGAGTACAGTATTATGTACTTGAATATACTGTATATTCAAGGGGATATACAGTATACAAAAATACATTCATAAGGGGTACCTGCATTGAAATACTGTATATAAAAACTAGTATAGTGCAACAGGAATATACATGAAAACTAGTACAGACCACTGTTAATTCTGACTCCACTAAGAGGTTTAACACCTTTACAGCAATCTAAGCTTTAACATAACTTAATATTGCAAAATATTGGACAGAAATATTTTATTTACCTGAAACTCTTCTATAGCCTTTAGAGGATCTGTACAGTGTGTGAGTGACTCCTTAAGATACACCCCTCCTGGGATGCCAATTTCTTCTAAGCCAAATCCAGCCATCGTGCACTAAATAATTCTGTCATATATAAATGATACTGGAATAAGGTTATATTCTTATAATTATACTATTCAATGATGCAAATGTTTAACATATACAAGTCCCAATTAACTATTTCATAAAATATGTTTAACCTACACTTCAAACAACCTAGGTAAGTAATTAATATCAGGAAGCACTAAGCTAGTATGATTACTGGATGTTGTTGAGAGGCTGAGGTAGAGATTGATATAAGGCAAGTAGGTCTAAGAGCTCTAACAAATTGAATTTGCTATATCGCTACTTTTTAATCAAACCCAAGAAAAAATAATATATAGTACTGTATAACATTTTGAAATTTATATAGCGTGCTCGAGATGTGATGTCAATACGACACAGCATAGTTTGTAGGCTGGTGTAGGTTGTGAAACTTCAGTCTTCTAGCCGAGTTCATAGTATACTGCTCCAGCAGTTGTTTTAGATTCAGCTACTCAAAACAAGAAGATCCAAGTAGCACAGGTTACGGTGAGCCCATAGAGGACTTACCTGTTGTTCCTGCAACAAGTAGAGGTGTTTTTCCTGCAGGCCATATTCTGCTTTTTATAAGATAATGATAAGGATCAGTGAGGCGTTAAATGTGGTGCGCTGATCTTTTGACTGGCCTCCTATGGACCGTCCTCCCCCTCCTCCACTTTAGCATTGTATTGTCTAGACAGGAGCGTGCTGTCATCAGAAGGACAAACCTTCATGCAAACTGCACCACTATCAAGAAGACAGGAGCTTTGCTACATTCACAACTATATAATTGACCTCAGCTTCTCTTTTACTGCACATCTAATTTATCATTTCTTTGATATTTATATGCTAAGTTTACAGGATTTTTTTTTACAATACTAATGTTGTTTTACCTAGTAATTCTGGTGCAAATCAGCAGAATTGCTGCGCCCTGCCCCCCATAGCCTATCAACTTGTCTGTTTACAAACAGACCGCGTCCCGAGGCCCGTGGTAATCTGCTATTTTGAATAACAAGCTAATTTATTATTATGTTTATCTTATATTTTCTACATATATAACAATGAATCATATTCTACATGTACCTAGTCATTTATTTGAACGTATATACAGTATATAATGGAATCGAACACAAACTAAGGTGATGGTTCTTCTTCGTGATGTGGAATGTCTTCATACTGTATTTTTTTCGTGATAATATAGTGTATTAAATAATATGTAAATAACATTTCCTCCATTACCCACAGAATTCTATATATAATGAGATCCATAAGTCTCATATCTGAATTTATCTGAAGGCCACTGACACTATAGTGGCCTCGACGAATACAGGAAGCCGGCGGCTTGGCAAAGGTCCCCCCCAATTTGCCTTGATAATTTGTTCCAGTTAAATTTTAAATGTAACAGTTTTGGTAAATACGGCTCCAGCGGGTTCATAACCCAAAACAAACCCCCTAAAATCAACTACAATCAATTACAACAATTAAAAGAAAAAAAATTATACAACTTTGGAAGGCCTATTTGCCCATGTGTATAAGGCAGCTCCTATATCCAAAACCACAAGAATTACCGACCTTATTGGCTTGGTACACGAGGCAGTTACCATTATATAACCAACTAATATTACGGGGTCTGTTCCACACTACCTCACGTTACCAACACTTTTCCACTCTTCTCACACTGTTCCACTCTCCCTCACACTGTTCTACTCTCACACACTGTTCCCACTCTCCCTCACACTGTTCCATTCTCCCTCTCACTACCGACACATTGTTTCACTCTTCCTCACACAACCCACACACTGTTCCACTCTTCCTCACACAACCCACACACTGTTCCACTCTCCCTCACACAACCCACACACTGTTCCACTCTCCCTCACACAACCCACACACTGTTCCACTCTCCCTCACACAACCCACACACTGTTCCACTCTCCCTCACACAACCCACACACTGTTCCACTCTCCCTCACACAGAATTACATGAACATGTTTGCTGATGATGCTAAGATAATAGGGAAGATAAGAAACCTAGATGATTGTCATGCCCTTCAAGAAGACCTGGACAAAATAAGTATATGGAGCAACACATGGCAAATGGAACTTAATGTGAATAAATGCCATGTTATGGAATGTGGAATTGGAGAACATAGACTCCACACAACCTTTAAATTATGTGAAAAATCTTTAAAGAAATCTGACACAGAAAGGGATCTAGGGGTGGTTCTAGATAGAAAACTATCACCTGAGGACCACATTAAGAACATTGTGCGAGGAGCCTATGCTACACTCTCTAACCTCAGAATACATGGATGGAGAAATACTAAATACATGGATGGAGAAATACTAAAGAAATTGTTCACGACTTTTATTAGACCAAAGCTAGAATATGCAGCGGTTGTATGGTGCCCATATCTTAAGAAGCACATCAACAAACTGGAAAAGGTGCAACGACATGCCACTAAGTGACTCCCAGAACTGAAGGGCAAGAGCTACGAGGAGAGGATAGAGGCATTAAATATGCAAAAACTAGAAGATAGAAGAAAAAAGAGGCGATATGATCACTACGTTCAAAATAGTAACAGGAATCGATAAATTGATAGGGAAGAATTCCTGAGACCGGGAACTTCAAGAACAAGAGGTCATAGATTTAAACTAACGAAACAAAGCTGCCGGAGAAATATACGAAAATTCACTTTTGTAAACAGAGTGGTAGACGGTTGGAACAAGTTAAGCGAGAGGGTAGTGGAGGCCAAAACCGTCAGTAATTTCAAAGCGTTATATGACAAAGTGTTGGGGAGACGAGACACCACGAGCGTAGTTCTCATCCTGTAACTACACTTAGGTAATTACACAACCCACACACTGTTCTACCCATACTCTTCCACTCACTTCAAAAGGCACACTTTTGCCTTTGTTATATATATATATATATATATATATATATATATATATTATATATATATATATATATATATATATATATATATATATATAGATGCATTTCACAATATTAACTGGGATTCTGAATTCAATAATACCCAGGATATAAATTCATTAGCTAACCTCTTCCTCTCCAAAACTCTAAGCCTCTACAACCTTCATTGTCCCCTTCTTACCAAGCAAGTAACTGACAAAAGATTAAACAATCCATGGCTCACAAGCGGCATTCTCAATTCAATCAACAAGAAACATGAATATGAAAAGAAACTTAGGATTGGCCTAGTTTCAAAGGAAGTAGCTAAAAGGTACTCATCAATGCTTACCAGTATCATAAGAAAGGCAAAACTTGCATATTATGTGAATAGATTCAATGAAGCAAAAGGCAACATGAAAAGCACTTGGAAAACCATCTCTAGTATCCTAGGAACTAAACAACACTCACATAACCAAATAAAACTCTACAAGGATGGGGATATACCGTCAACTGATTTAGAAATGGCAAATGAATTTAATAGTTTCTTTTCATCGGTTGGTGCTAATCTTGCCAGTAAAATCCCACAGACTCAGACACATATTAACACATATCTCTCAGGCAGCTATCCAAACTCTCTTCTCCTTTCACCAATCAGCCCGGAAGATGTTGTGTCCATCATACACTCTCTAAAAACAAAGGCAGGGAACACCAGTGAAATTCCGTCCATTGTATACAAGAGAGCCTCCCATGCCCTTGCCCCACCCATAGCCCTACTGTTCAACAAATCTATAGAGTGTCACACCTTCCCTGATATCCTCAAAAAAGCAAGAGTAACGCCAGTCCATAAAGGAGGCAATCCGGCGGACATAAACAATTATAGACCAATATCAAATCTACCCATTCTATCAAAAATATTTGAAAAAATTATTTACAAACAGCTCTATTCCTACCTCGTAAAATTCGACATACTCAGCCCCTGCCAGTTTGGCTTCAGGTCCCAAAAGAGCACCAACGATGCAATCATTAGTCTCCTTGACGTAATCTACTCAGCACTTGACAAAAATGAGTTTCCGATTGGACTCTTCATTGACCTAAGAAAAGCCTTTGATACTGTTAATCACAACTACCTCTTACTTAAACTCCAGCATTATGGAATCCGAGGCCTTGCCCTTGACTACATCCGATCCTATCTTAGTGACAGACACCAATATGTAACTATCAATGAAACAACTTCTTCCACTCTACCAATTACCGTTGGAGTGCCACAGGGCAGTATCTTAGGACCTCTTCTATTTCTTATATATATAAACGATCTGCCTAATGTCTCTAATATTCTCAAACCTATATTGTTTGCTGACGATACTACTCTTATCTATTCAGACCTCAACCCACATACACTAAATAATGTTGTGAATAATGAATTAAAAAAAGTCCACTTATGGATGTCAACTAACAAACTAACATTAAACATCGAAAAGACTTACTACATCTTATTTGGAAGCAAATCATCAAATGCAATTCAGCTACAGATAGACAACATTAACATCAGTAATAAAAATGATGGCAAGTTTCTTGGCCTATTCCTAGACAAGAGACTCAACTTCAGCACCCACATTCAACACATAACTAAGAAAGTCTCTAAGACAGTTGGTATACTCTCCAAAATCAGATATTATGTTCCTAACTCTGCTCTCCTCTCTCTCTATTATGCTCTAATCTACCCCTATCTTAATTATGGTATCTGTGCATGGGGGTCTACCACTGCAAACCACCTTAAGCCCATCATCACCCAGCAAAAATCTGCTATCAGAATAATAACTAACTCTGCTTTCAGACAACACTCAGCTCCCTTGTTTAAATCCCTAAACTTGCTAAATATTAACTCCCTCCACACATTCTCTTGTGTCAACTACATCTACAAAACCCTGTTCTTAAATGCAAACCATGCTCTGAAACTCTCTCTGGACAGATGTAATAGGACCCATTATCACCACACCAGAAATAAATATCTCTTTGATATCCCCAGGGTCAAACTTAATCTGTGTAAACACTCTATGCAAATTAAGGGACCTAGTCTATGGAACTCACTCCCTAGTGAATTGAAAAACTGTAAAACTTTTGCCTTATTTAAAAACAAAACCAAAAAGTACTTAATTTCATCTTCTTAGTTTCCTACACTGAGCTTTATTTTTTGCTCTGTATCTAGTGTTACCCAATCTCCTAATTCTTATGTACTTAACCCAAACAACCTTATCATTGTGTTCATTGCTGTCTTCCTTTATGTGCTAGCCATTTGCTGTATTGTGCCTACCAAATTTTGTCAACTACCATTCAAGCTTTCATTGCAATCAATCTTAGCTACCTAAGTGCTTTATTATACTGTACCTACAATTTTCTCTCATCTTTTTTTTTTTTTTTTTTCTTTTCTTGCCATGTAACTGTTATCATTTCTTTTTATAATTTTTGCTAGTATTTACCTACTAAAAATTTTCTTAGATTAAGGACCTGCCCGAAACGCTGCGCGTACTAGTGGCTTTACAAGATTGTAATTACCATATTATATATTCTCACATTCCCAATGTACCTTCTTGNTTGGCTCATATTAGACCATTCTACCACAAATGAGTGGGTCATGCCTTGGGATATTGTGGTGTATGGATCAGCTTTTTTAATTTTGTCTATCATTGGTATCAAAATGAGGACACCTCTACTGAATTACAGTACTTAAATATTTAATTATAATTCTGGTCACTTGGAAATATGATGTATGAAATCCAAGTAGAGTATCATTAAAAAGTCTGTCAATTGTAAAAAAAAAAAAAAGTACAGTATAGTTAACAAAAAATCAATGCAATATTAAAACAATTTTATTGCATGGCTAGCTTGTTTGAATTGCAGTAGGTTATTACAGCAGTCTTGAGACCAATTGCAGTAGCATCATGATTTTTGTTTTGAAAAGTAATGTTGTCCATATTCTTAAGTACTGCCTTCAAGCATGTCTTCAACTTCTAATGTCACTTGCAGTACTCATTATGCAGTCTGTGGATCTATCATTTACATTAAAAAATGTTAAAGTAAATTGTTAACATCACAATAATATTTTTATTGGAAAATGTGGAAACAACACCTGGGACAGCCAAAAGGAAGCCAAACAGGAGAATCCTGCTGGAGAAGCTTCCATTTGGACAGGACCTGTAGCAAGAGCTGTATCAGAGTGAAGAGTTGATAAACCCTGACCAATTCAAGTAAGTGGAAAGGCATCCACTATGAGAGTCTCGCCATTGGGAAACGGAGCCACATAAACCAGAAGCTGCCAGTTCATGCCAATTGAAAGAGGTCACCTCAGGAAAACCATGCATCTCGCAAAGCCAGTGGAAGGACACATTGTCGACAGTCAAATCAAATGAGAGACAGTTTGCCAGATGTTGGGTACACCCAAAAGTGAACCACATGGAGAGCCAACCCCCTAGACTCCATAAGACAAAAGATCCATAATCTAGCATCAAGGAAAAGACCAAAGGGGACCCCTTGCAATTCAGACAAGAATCGCTGGGGAGCAGTTGGAGTGGAGCTGGACCATGGAGCCTACCGAGAGACTAACCTTAACCTGCAGGAGGAGAAGGCATTTTTGGAAAAAAATCGTGCAATATTTGGAACTTCACGTAGTTTGACAAATGTGTGTGATATCAGTACATGAGGAGGGATTAACATTATGAAAGCATATAGGTGTGGGCAAGCAGAGCAAAATCGTGACCAGAAGTGGAGGTAAAATATGTAGGAGATAATTTTGTGTTACAAGTTAAATGGAACCTTCCCCATTCCTTGATAGAGGAGAAATTAGGAAAGTATGAGTTATGCACATAATACAAAAAAGTGTTTCTATACAATACAGTTTAGAAATAGTTTACACTTGATGACATAGGTGTATATAAAGTACTAGTTGGCAATTGGAAAAACCATGAAATTTTAAAGATTTGGGTTCCACCTTGCTTTTCATGTGTGAGAAACTGAAAATTATTTAATAGGCTAGTTGATAAATATACTAATTCTTTTGCAGGAGTGCCAATCTTCTTGCTGTGAATGCAGATGGCAACATGCCATATGATATATGTGAAGATGATGCTACTCTTGATTACATTGAAAGTGAGATGGCTCGCCGTGGGGTCACCCAACGACTTATCGATGAGACTCGCTCTGCTACTGAAACACAAATGCTCACTGATCTGAAATGTATGAAGAGTGAGGGTCAAAGCCTGATGTTTCGTGATCACCAAGGAGCAACACCAGTATGTGTTGTGCTGTATTTTAATATTTAGTGTTTGTGGCTTCAGTGTTTCAAATACAGTAATTGGAATTAAATAAATATACTAATATATTAATATTATATAAAATTAATTAAATAAAATAAAAAAAATAAAAAAAAATAAAAATTAAATTGTTATTGTTAGCTTTAGGCTTAACAAAATACTAGAACTATAGGGTTCAGTAGCACTTAACACTATCGCTCACCGAGCAGGCGCGCGGTCAAATTAAGGGTCATGCACCCGACGTGCGGGTGAGCGTGCGGGCAAGTGCGCGGTGACACCTAAATGTGTATACTCGTTTCAGCTTTCTCACCTTAATTCTCGTGCTACGTCGCTCGTTTTGGTATCGCTGTGTTCGCAATTAAATTCCCTACAGGTGTGTATAAATATAATGTCCAAAAGCCTGGCGTGACTCCCAACAGCAAAGCCTAAAATCGGCAAAAGTTACCTGTGAGCGCACAAAATCAGTAAAATGTGCATACTCGTTCCATTTTTCTCGCCTTAATTCTCGTGCTACGTTGCTCATTTTGGTATCATTGTGTTCGCAATTAAATTCCCTACAGACGTGTATGAATATAATGTACAAAAGTTTGGAGTGCCTCCCCGCAGAAAAGCCTAAAGTTACCTGTGAACGAGCACCAATTTGTACACTGCAACCCAATGTGTATACTCGTTCAGTTTGATAACATCAATTTTCGTGTTACGTCTTTCATTTTGGTATCAAATTGTTCACAATAAAATGGCACGTATTTTAAAGCTAGTCCCATAATAATAGAGCAATAACTGGAATTTTAACAAATATTTTAATTCTGGAAGCTCATCACAAAATTATTTATATCTTTCCAGTGTTCTGACAAATTTTTGTGTTACATCTTTCATTTTGGTATCAAATTGTTTGCGATGTAAAGGCGTGCATTTTAAAACTAGTCCCAACATAATACAGTAGCACAATAAATAGAATTTTAACAAATATTTTAAAATTTTGACCAAAAATCTGTTTATAATCATACAAGTGTTCGGACATCAAGTTTCATGTTACGTCTTTCATTTTGGTATCAAATTGTGTGCATTCTAAAGGCGCTTATTTTGATACTATCCCTAGGTCGATTGGATAAAAAATGAATTTTATACAAATATTTTTTGTAGTGGATGCAAGTCCGGTCCAAAGTTAGGATTGAAGAGAAAAATAATGGACGAGAGTCCGGTCCTAAGTTACAGATAGTGTTAATGTCCCGGTGATTCCCAAATAAATTTTTAGCATGAAAATGTTAATTTATTTTTATTGGCATTTTAAATTCAAAATCATTTATACACCTAATCTGGTTAATTGAGGTATAGATGAGGAAAGGTGTTTTCCAGAAAATTAATACAATCGTTGTAACTATTCTTATTTCCCGATTCTCTCCCTAACTATCAGCTTCACGTAGCAGCAGCAAATGGGTATGTCAGAGTGGTGGAATACCTTCTGAGCCAAAATGTGCCAACAGAAGTAAGAGATCATGATGACTGGTCACCTCTTCATGCAGCTGCCTGCTGGGGACATGTAAGTTTGGTGTACTGTAATTATTTCTTGCAGTCCTTTCCATATATTCCGTGTGTGTGTAGTTTACATTCTGTCCCCGCTTCCCCATGCACACATTTGACATTAAGACTTTTTCAACTTAAATCTCTCGCTGTGAAAAAGAGCTGCATCGTCTTCATTAATAAAATTGTACATATTCTAATTACTCCTATTTGGCCTAAATATTAGGCCAAATAATATTTTTTTCTTTATTAATTGTAGTTAAAATTTAGCCTTTTAAAAGTTGCATTACAGTATTTAGCTCCTTTGACTCTTGTACTACAGTATACGCCTTTTGAACTTGAGCTTTCTTTCCTCAGCCGGATGTTTTAGAGCTGTTGGTCCAGAATGGGGCAAATCTTCATGCTCGTACTAAAAACCAAGAGACTCCCTATGGTAAGTTTGTACAACTTCACGAGAAGGATCAACACGTTATACTTGACTGTGATTTTGTTGTCTTGACCCCACTTGATGGCAGACCAGGACTATATGTTCTTCATCCAGTAAACAAGTCCAATGTTAATGTTGGTTAATTATGTACAGGTATATCAATAAATTTGGGGTGGATATAAATGAAAACTGCCTGATATGGGCAAATAGGCGTTCTGCAGGTACTGTATTTAAAGTTGTGGGGGAAGTCGACAAGCAAATGAGTGAATTATCTTTAGTTTATGAAAAGAGCAAAGCTTTTATGTTAAAAATTTGAAGAATTCTAATCTTTTTTAAGATTAATATATTTCATTTTGTTTGTAGGTGCTGCTTATCTTGTAACTATTGTGTCTTGGCCATATTTATATAAAAAATATTTGTGAATGTGTTATTACATAAAGTCAATGAAGTTTAAATATTTTTATATCACATAATTTGTGTGTGTACTGCATTAACCTTTGCTAAAAATGAAAAGGTAAGGAAATATAACCTATTTGATTTGTACATTATTTGATGTTCTTCAGACATATGTGAGGATGCAGAGCTGCGAGAAAGAATCATGCAACTCATCAGCGAACAAGAGACTAAGAGGCTTCATGATCAGACTAAAAGGGTGAGATTGCTGCTCCTTATATTGTTTGAAAAAGTTCTTATTGTTCTGAGAATCTTTGATTTTTATTCGCCTAAAAGTGAGTAGAATCTTGGTACACAATACTGTATACCTAATGTTCATCTTTGTAGCATTATGTAGTAGTATTATATTTTATATTAAACACATGCTTGCATATACCATACACTTAATGAGTGCACTATATAGTGTGTAATTAGAGCAGAGTTTTCTTGATAGTCAAAATTAACACTTCTTTGATAATTACAAGGTTATTCCTTTTTCTCACTGTTGGTTTTTGACTATATATTAATGTTGCTGCATCACAAAATATTTAGTACACTTTCTCATATAGTGTATAACAATTTCAGAGGCTGCTGCTTGTCAGCATATACCTTTATTTTAACAAATACTCCTATTTTCTCTTAAGAGCCGAGGAAGAAACCTTATAATTTAACCATCTTTATTTCATAGCTCAAGTAAATAATGGTTGCTAAAACTGTAATAATGACAATTATGCAATTATCTAAAACTGTAAATAATTATGTATTTAATTCAAACATATTTTCCTTTCAGGTTCGTCGTACACACTCAAACACACGCACACAATCTGTACGCCGGACATCTATTCGGGAAAAAACACTGACGCCAAAGAAAGAAGCTCAAGAGGAGGCAAGAATACGACTTCAGTTAGAACATAAAAAGAAACCTTTGGTAAGCATGTACTAAAATGTTGAATTCATCTATGGTAAACTGTGCTATAGGAATGAGGGTATAAAAACTCTTGCCTTGATCATTATGCCAGATGAAGTGTAGGTATGCTAATGTTACACATTTCCTGTGGCCATCTTTAGGAACACTCAAATGAATGACTTAAATTGCAAATTTTCCTTAATAATATGGAAAATGCCAGGTTACCTCTATTTCAGATCTATGTTCAATCATACCTAAACAACTAATGATACAGACAAATATATATCCTATCCTATACCCATGCTTAAAAAAATATTTAAAAATTGTCTACTGGTAGCTATAGTCTTACATAGTCGAACACTGTGAAAAATTGGTCACTGTAGTGAAACAAAGCTATTTTGCCTATATCAAAAATAAGTGAAACTCTTATAATAAATTAGTTTTACATGTCCAAACTTTTTTGTTTAACTGAACAGAGAATATTTTTGGTACAGTACCAGATTTTTTGTAACACTGAGTTAATCGATTAAGGCTGCCTTCAGTTGTTTGTTTGCTTTTAGCTTACATTTGTTTGAAAACTTTCGCCAGGGCTTGGGTTCATGGAGTACTGTATATCCATATGTTATCTCACTTTCATTCACAACATTTGTTCACACTGTATAATTTTGCCCACTTACTGGTGCTCAGGCTCTCTGTAGACATATGGCTTTTACTGATTTTGTATATATTAACTAAAATGAATTTAAGTGCTCTTGTAGAACGACCTATAGGAAATATTTATAACAGAGCATAGCTTCTGCAAGTGTATATGTTAATTAAACTTTATGAATCTAGTTTTAAAGTATGAGTGCCATTGTAAAGTGTTTTAACTTTTACAGCAGGAAGATTCCCCATCACTGGGTGGGTTACGAGCAGTCAAGGAAGGAGGAGAGGGCTCTCCCCTGACTTCATTCCCAGCTGTTATTCCTGCCAACATCAGCAATAACAACAGCCCTAAGTGAGTGTCGGTTAGCGTGACTTTAGCAAATTCCATGAAACATGGCTCGTAAATTGGTTTACAACCAGGTCCATAATCACTGCTGGGTGAACAGGGGCAAGCAGTTAAGAATCTGTATTCAGTCATCCCTCCTTGTTCAGGGCATGAGCCCTGCCAAAATTGGTGCCGTGGTGTGGAGTAAGCATGCTACTGTTATTTCACCCTTCACCTTAAATTACTGTTCCTCTCGGAAAAGTAATCACTCAAAAGTAATCGCTGAGGCATTTGCTCCTCACAGAGTGAGCATGTTCACATCATGGAAATTGGGAAATAGATTTATGATGGGTGTGATGTTGAGATTAGAATTCTTATATTTCTAGCGTATTAAACTTTAATTCTTCATGCTTTTTTTATTTTTAGGGACAATCTTTTAGTAGAGGAAGAAGAGGAAGAGTTGAAGAAGGAAGAGAGAGAGAATGAGAAAAAAGAAGACGCAGGAAAAACCAACACCATTCCTGAGGAGGAAGAAAATCAAGTGTCTTTATTACCAGGTTAGCATTCTTTAAATTTACTACATTCAAATATATTATACCAATATGCAACAACATGTTCAAAATGTGCCATATGCCAAGATAGGCAGTAAATGTATATGTAAAAGTTGTCCATCTCTAGACAGTTCCATCAGAGTGGCCTTTCCCAGGTTCCATTTCTCCATTAAAAGCTTCTTTACCCACCCTCTAGAATTTTTATTTAATTAAAAATTATCACAGGATTCTCTCTCGACGAATGTTTAAAGAACGACAATATAGAATCTGCTATCTACTGTTTAGTGATATAAAAGAGGGTAGTGATACATTAACAGACACGAATGTGTGTGCTCTCCTGGAAATAGTCTAAGTTGTTGTGATAGCTCCTGTCTACAATGCCTGGGGTGAGATTCCTGCTAATAGGAAATGTTTTGAAGAGTGGTTGATTTGGCTGCAAGGATAGTAAGTTCTTAAGTAAGAGTTAAGATAGTAAGTTCTGCTAAACTTCTGTGAGCAGTACAGAAGATGCCAGACAAATGGTTGAGGAATTGGCTATGAAAACTTCGAACCGTGGGGTAGAGCAATGGAGACTACATGATAGAAGTACATTGTTGCTGGTAGGTGGAGAGCAAAGCAAAATGGAGCAGGTAGGAAGATCATAGTTTAGATGAGGTGGCTTGAGGGTTATTCTGTTGTGGCCATACCCTTAGAAGGAAGCTTCCAGGAAAACAGACATCAGAAGTGTCTACTATCTGAAGGTATATAGAAATTATTTGGCCATGTTGAATGAATGGACAGTGATTAACTGGTGTGTGTATTAGTGAATATAAGAATAGGAGGAAAGGAAGCCCCCAAAAATGGGTAGACATTGGATGTGTTAAGGACGAGGAAGCAGGGTTCATGCAAGTAGCACATAAGTGGTACGGAACAAGGCTTGGTGGCAGTAGTTTGTAAACGGAATGAATGTTTGAATATCCTTGATGCAATTTTTGTTTAACCTGTATACTTCTATCTGTCAAATGCCTTCCCTATCTGTATGAAAGTGGAAAATTAAGTAATTATTTTTTCTATAGACTCATAGTGCTCTCTTTTGTTTGTTTTTAAAATTTAAACAGTGTGGTTTGTATTTATTTGATTAATTTTTTCAGCAACAGTTGCAAAGACAGAAGAGTTACTAGTGAGATCGGGTAGTGACAGCAGCAGTCTTGTTTGTAATAATGGGTTTAAAGTGAAAACCAGTAGCCCTACAAAAGATAGATTAGAAGGCCATCAATCCTCGCCTCCCATTCCTCCCCCTCGAAGTTCATCTACAACGCGGCAGGACATAATTGAAACCAATGCTAATGGAGCCAATGGAATTGGAGGAGGAGGAATGGTAACTCACAGTGGAGAAGGAGGGAGTAAAATAGACATTCATGTCACTGTTACTGTCAATCCGTTCTCGCCTGGAACACTGGCTGACTTAAAGAAACAGCGTGCTATGTCCCGTGCATCACAGAGTTCATATACTCTGGCCTCTGCTGGAAGTACATATTCTCTCACTGCACCGGAATATGACCCTCGAACTCATGGACGAAATCCAGAATTTACGGCTTCATCTGTACGTGTTGATACAGTTTCATACAGACCACCAGCATCTCCATCTCTTACACCTCGTAAGTTTTGCGGAGACCCAACTGAGGTTATTGGAGGGGTAGATGCACAGTCTTGTTGTAGTATGATGTGAACAAATTATGGCATAAAACCATTAAAATAGTGCAATCTGCGGGGTGTTGCCTCTTTTAAATATAAATGAGGATTTTAATTTACAAAATGCATTAGTGATAAATGGCAACAAATAGATTTCTGGTCCTGTTAAGTAAAGGACATTTATAGGAACAAGTTTTAATATACTGTATGTTATTCCCAACATAACAAAGATGTTTCACAATTCTGATATAGACTTGTATGATATAAATAATAAGATTTAATAAACATGGCTGTTTTAAGTGTTCTGGTTCAATGTATATGTACTTTACTCCATTCCTAAACTAAGCCATATTCAGTATCTTTATACAGTTTTGGCTGCTTCAAGCAACAGTATGTTGGGATGTTTCCATAAAGCCTTCCCCTACCTCTCCCAAACCAATAGATAGGGGGCATTGATAATATTAAATATGAAATTATGTAGCAATTTTATTTTTGTTTTGAGTATCTTGTTGATTCGCTAAATTGTGTACTAAACCTTTCCGTTATTTTCTAAATTTAACAATTTCATGGATTTTGTAAAGTATGTGAATACCTGGAGACCTTTCATTGGTATTGATTAATGAAAAATTTAGTGTGAAAAAAAATTAAAAGGTGGATGTCTGGTTAAATATTTGTTAGTATCTTGCCAATATATGGCAAAATTTAAGAGCTGTGGTGGTGATTATTTGCCAAGCTAATGGACAGTTGTATCATGCAGCTAAAGTGACATAATTTTAACATGTAATGATGTGTATGTACGTTTACTTTGTGCTTTTATTCCGTGAGAAATAAAAAATTATTTAATATTTTCATGATACATAAATACTTACAAGTAAAGTAATTGAACAACCTTCCATGATTCAGTATCGCTTATTAAGATATGCACCAATTTGTATTCTGTATTTCCTCCTACTAGAAAGACTTGGTTTCTTAGTGTGTGTTGACACACTTCTTAATGCTGATGCATAGACTCCATCACTTATATATGTCTTTTCATAATTAAAATTGGTGGACGTCATTATTTGTAAGCACATAAGGACTGAAATGCTCAGTTTCTTGGGGATATTTTCAGACCTGCACACTAGTATAATTTTTTTGTTGACAACGGTAGTTATTGCAGTGTTTGACAGTGTGTATAGAGTTGCATCTTATTGCATGATAAAGGTTCATAGGTACTCTAATTAGCATCTTCAGATTTGAGGCAAGGGACATGGTTTTTAAATCTAATAAGCCATATAAGAGTGAGGTTGCTTTCAGAGCATATTACAATTAGTGTTTGAATGTAGATCCTGTGCATCCGTGTCCTTGGTATTATCAGGGAAATATTTTTATCTTGACAAAAGAATAAGTAATAAGGGGGAGAGGCCGACTTTTATCCTGACTTTAGCACTTCGTCCTCCAAAGTTAAGGTCTTTGATGAACGATAGTTGCTCGGTAATTGGTGTCTTGGCAAAATATCCTATCATTGTTGAGAAGTTCTTGATAGCAGCTAAAAGTGCATATTATATTTATTTTTCAAATGGAAAAACTAGTAAACATAATGCTGCTGCATGTTTATTATTGCTGTTTATATTGTTACTAATGCCTCTGACTTGGTTATGTAAACACAAGGAATCATTATTTACATTAATATAGTTTAAAAGTTTTTCCTACATACAAAAAAGCATTCATTTGCTGTAAATTATATACTTGTTCTTCCAAAGCATTCCAGTTTACAGTACAGTACTCAGTAATATGCTTATTAATATAGCTTATGTATAATCTGTCTTCCAATATTGTGTAATGTCTGTACTCTTTTGTTTTATAAAAGAGTTAGTTATAAATGTTACAAAGGGTTCCTAAGGATCAGTTTTGTTGCGAGAGTCAAAGGGTAAAGCTTAGGTTGAAGTAGACAATCAGTAATTGAAACCATCCATTATGTTACTGCTAAGCAGGCGATGAGTCACAATAACGTGGCTGAAGTATGTTGACCAGACCACACACTAGAAGTTGAAGGGACGACGACGTTTCGGTCCATCCTGGACCATTCTCAAGTCGCTTGTGGACATGAAAGCGCTTGTGGACATGTTCACAAGCGACTTGAGAATGGTCCAGGACGGACCGAAACGTCGTCGTCCCTTCAACTTCTAGTGTGTGGTCTGGTCAACATGTTACTGCTAAACTCATGGCAAAGTTACTTTGATGTACCGTATTTCTTAACGTCATGTATAGCACATTGTATTTCAAGCCATAATTACTACTATTAACAGGAAAACCTGGCTAAAGGTTAATGTATGTTTTATCTATATAAATGGTTATATTGTAAAATGAAGCAGAGGTGCATTTAAGTGATAATCATTTTTGTTTAAAGCAGTGTGCAGAAATGATTTGCGTAGTTAAGTTCATCGATCATTGCTCATTTTTAATGAATGACCCAAGAAGTACTATAGTATCATATTGAGATGTTTATATAAAAAATGAAAGTTATCTGGTGTTATTCAAGGCACTTTTTAAAGACTAGTTTAATCTGGTAGTTGATGTATTGATTTCTTGTATTATAGGGCATAATATTTGCCTGGAATAAACATTTTTATATAAAATGAAATTTTGAGTTGGTAACTATCATTCTGAATTTGTATGTGGACATGCCTCATTAACTTGTTTTGGATATATTCCATTTGCTTCATGTACAAAGTTTGTCTTGCCAATTAATGCCAGTTTTTCATTCCAATGTGACGACTTCGTATGGAAAGCATAAAGGCACGTGGAAGATACAAATTCTATTTTATTTGTTGAATCTTGGCAGTTTTAGATTCTAAGAAAACGTGTAAATCAAATGCATATATTTTTAACTATACCAAGGTATAAAATATGTTGAAGATGAATAGTTTAATAAATATTCTTTGTTAATGAAAATAGATATATTCTCAGTGCCACAATGTGGTGGATCAGTGCCACAATGTGGTGGATCAGTGCCACAAAGGTTATGTTTGCAGCCAGAGTGTATAGTTTTTTTGTTTGTTTATTACTACTACAGCCAATTTTGCACTTTCTGGATATAGGTTTTGCGGATTCACAAGTTTGTGTTTTGGTTTGTATGAATAAATTATCCTGTACAGTTGCAAGAGGTGTAAGTGAGGCTTCCAGTGTGCCAGCCAGTCACCCCCAAGCACGCATATATCGACTCCTTTGCTTTTTTGTTTTTTGTGCTGTAGTCAAGCATTTACTTTGGTAATCTATGGATGTGTCTAGAAAATTTGAAAACCCATGAAGTTCATTGAATAAACAAAGGGACAGTGTGATAAAGTGTCAATAAAGGTTTATGTAAGCAGAAAACTCGGAGATTATTCTATAATAACATTTTATAAGAAAGTAGAGGGAATAAAGTGTGAGCAGAGTATGAGGAAGATGACACTGAAGTAATTATTGCATGCTAAAAACTATCTTTGATTTTTTTTTTTTTAGAAGTGAACGTGATAAAATGGTACATGACAGAAAGACAGTGGATAATGCTAAAGTGAAGTGTGTTGATATACAGTAGTGCAGATGTTATTGCCATCCAACAGCCTGATCAGAGACTGGGCCTCGGGAAATTTGATCCTCGAAATCAACAACTGGTAATCAGCAGGTAGGTTGGCTATTGGAGAAAGCCAGGAAGTTTTGTTGCTGATGACTGAACAGTGTTTGTATACTGGTGACTGGCTTAAAAGTTAAACAAAAGTCCATGTACAGTATTATTACAGTAAATATATAAAAATGAGCTAGGAGAAGGAGTTGGCTGATACAAGTGTGGGCATCCCATCTGACATTAATTTTCTCCAGACAAGTAATCTTGCAACATCCACAACATGAATTATATAGACAGATATGAACCACCAACAATAGTAATCAACTTCATTACATTTCCCAGCCTATTTCCTTGCCTGTAAATTCCATGCTGAATCTTGCCCTTTGCAGTTTTGCGCACGTTTTCGATATTCCTACAGTGATTTATGTGCTCTTGAATTTCAGTCTACTCTGTCCCTCTGGCAGTCCATGGCAGCAAGTTCCAGTGGTATTCACTATGAGAGGCTCTGTCTCCCACCATATGTCTACCTACCTTGTGGAGGTTCTGGGGATCAACGACCCTGTGGACTGGTCTCTGACCAAGCCTCCCAGTTGGTTGTTTGGTCAACCAGGCTGTTGGACGTGGATGCTAGCAGCCTGATGTATGAATCACAGCCTGGTTTATCAAGTATTCTTTGTAAAGTATTTATTGAATATTTACAACCCAATCTGGGATGCAGGGTCTGTCGACAGGTCTGACTTGAGGTAGTTCTTCCCTTTATACAGTGGAACCTCAACTTACGAATGCCCCCTACTTACAAATTTTTCACGTTAAAACTCCAATTTCGTTGGATAATTTTACTCGACTTACAACCTTTGCCTCGACTTGTGACTTTGTTGATATACGTAAGGATCGACCGAGCATGTGGTTCCTGATGGCATGCATGACCTCGCCTCGGTTTACCAGAGCCGCTCGCTTAGTGACGATCGCGCTTGAATTCTTTTGTAAAGAATTTTATTGTTTTTCTGCTTTTTTTGGGGGGGGGGGGGGGGTTTGAACATAAGTTCTTAATACTGTATATATCATGCCATGGGTCCCAAGAAAGTCAGTGGTAAGGTTCAACCTAAGAAAATAGTTGAGTAGAGGATGTCCTTTCCTCATTAACCACTGTGCTGCGCCAACTGAGAAATCTCGTTCTGAGAGTTGTACTATTTTTTTTAATTAGGTTATATTTTAATGGTTTCATCGCTCTTTGTGTTTTGAAATGAAAATGGTTGAGTTTGGAAATATTTTGACATTAACTTTACCTGAATATTTATAAAACAAAAATATGTCCTTAACAATTGCAATATGAAGTTTTTGCCAAAAACAGGTGTGCAGTGCAGGGGTTAAGAAAATGTGTGAAGTATGAGAACTGCAAAGTTTTGTTGAAAAAACTTGCCCAGATAAAGCTGTAGAAAGGCCATTGCATTGACCATTTAAATGATAATGTGATGTCTCACTACAGACAAGTGTTAAAATATAGGAAAAACAAGTCTTTAGACAGATTCTTAGTAAGACAAGCAAGCAGTGAGCCACAACCAGGTCCTAGTTGTATGTCTGCAAAACATAGGATAGAGAGTACCCCAGAGAAGTCACCACTGCCTGATATTATAATGGAAGGAAGACTCCCCTTCCAAACAGTAACACCTCTCCTCCTCCACACCACCTCACCGTCTATTACACGCCAACAAGTCATCAATAACTATAACTTGTACATATTATACTACAAAATGTGTGCATATTAAGTATGAAATGTATTTTGAAGTTAATATTTTTGGGAGTGTGGAAAAGATTAATTCAATTTACATTATTTCTTGCAGGAAAATTCATTTCAAGTTATGAATTTTTTTAATTACGACCCGTCTCTAGGAACGGATTAAATTCGTAAGTGAAAGCACCACTGTATGACCAATAACACAAGGTACTTTTCCTGAGGTTTTTTGTCCCACTGTCCTGACTAGTTGCAACTGCAAGCTGCTTTATGTATGTTTATAAACCACACAAGGCAAACATTAAAGCACAATTGGTGGTCACCTCCCCCTCCCTCCCAATTTGACTTTTGCAAATGTCACAGCACGATTGATAAACTGGGTAGATTTGAAAGTTTACATTTGTAACATCATTTTCTGTGGGTAATCTTGTAGTAGCCTTTGTTTCACTAAGTGTATGACACTACTTAGAGATGCAATTGGCCTAATAAATTATATTCTTTTAGCCTTGCAGGCAATTTGCCACTCTTCCTTCAAACCTTCCTCTATGGCCTTACATTCAAGATACACTTTGAGACTGCTGTCTCAGCCTTTTTTCACCAATATTTGGTCCTGATTTTCAGGATTAGAGCTTTTGCTTTCCCGCTGTTTGAGCTGTACGTTTCCCAGTATCCTCATTGGCGAATCTGATTCCTTGACATGCATACGTGCACTTGGTATAAATACAGGTAATAGGATATAGCTGGTGAATTATTAATACATTTTTTTTAATAAAAAATGCACACAAATTAATGGTTATTTAGTAAAATAATGTTTTTCTAAACATAATATTTTATGGGATAATTTGTCAAATATGACTATCTTGTCATTAGAGGTTTATCAAGTAAAATGTCCTATTTTGCACCAATCTCGGTTGTGTGGTGGTCAGTATACGAGCCCGACCAAACATTTCATAACAATGCTGCTGCTTTCATCATTTTCCCTGCCACTGCAATTGTATAATTAATAAACTTAATTTTGACATAGTATAAGTAAACACAGGTTGTGTGATGTGACTGATTATTCAATACATAAATGGAGGAAGGTCAAGGCAAGAATATGTTTAGGCCTAATATGAGTATTGGTTTACATAATGAAAAATGTGCTCTTGAATTAGAGCACATCTGTTATGTATACAGATGACTTGCCCACTGTCTGCTAAAACTATGTAGATTAAGTTAATGTAGTATTGAGGTGTACAGAGAAGACTGAAATGTGGATGTAGACACAAGTACAGTTGTGGAGAACGGAAAGACATGAGAATGGTTAAATGATCAGTTTAAACGCCTGGGGTCAGATTCGTGAAGCAGTTACGCAAGTACTTACAAGCATGTACATCTTTCCTCAATTTTTTATGGCTTTGGTTACATTTATTAAACAGTTTACAAGCATGAAAACTTTCGAATCAACTGTTGTTGTTTGAAGCACTAGGAGGTTGTTTATGAGCTCATTAACTACTTAATAATTGTAAACAAAGCTGCCAGAGATTGAGAAAAGATGTATAGATTCGTAAGTGTTTGCGTAACTGCTTCATGAATCTGGCCCCTGGTCTATATAATCATACTGGCTTAGCACTTTCTCCTCACAATTACCTTGCCTAGACACCTGGGATGTATGAATACT
>WNGS01165523.1:36163951-36175813 GCA_020271785.1 Procambarus virginalis | reverse complement strand
ATGTGGGCCTGCGGGCTGCTCCAAGCAACAGCCTGGTGGACCAAGCTCTCACAAGTCAAGCCTGGCCTCGGGCCGGGCTTGGGGAGTAGAAGAACTCCCAGAACCCCATCAACCAGGGAGCCAGCAGTGTTCTGTCTTCATCTTGTTGATGCACCCAAGTGACGTTTGTGTGATCTGCTGTACTTTGGCAATGTCTTCAAGTATTGATGTATGTTGATTATGTTCAGTTAGGATATTCTCGTGATGCTGGTTGGGTGTGTGTAGAAATGTGATCTTTGATAGAGCCTTATATTCTGACACCATGTTTATGAATTTATATGCCTATAGTGTGGCATGGTGAATAATGTTNCGCGCCTACTGCTTCACCTTCACAAATGGTCGTATTAAAAGTGTGAGAAAACGAGGCCAGAAATCCAAGCGTTCACACGCACCGAGGGATGATTACAAGAGTTCTCATATAGTGTGTTGCTTTCAAGAAAAAAATCTCACGAAGGGTTAATTTAGACACCCAGCATGGAGACGCTCCCATAAACCTGACCTCGTACTCCTCCAATCCAAACAAGAGCAACCTATCTATAGCTTAATGTCTTGGCCAATAGCGTGAGGAGACGCGGAATGCTAGTATTTCCTCACATTATGTGAAAATTGTGTTTGGCTAGAGGGCTCTTGTTCCTAATCGAGGGAAGCCCAGAGGAGCTCAGCCACTCCCACGGTTACGCACGCTGCTTAGGTAAAGTATTTCCATAACGTAATTTCTTCACATCGTCTGGAAAAAAACGTAGATTACATTATCAGTTTTCCATACTTATGAATTTATGTATTTTCTCGTGAATTTATATGTTTCATGTCTGTACATCTTATCTTGAGATGATTTCGGGGCTTAATGTCCCCGTGGCCCGGTCCTCGACCAGGCCTCCACCCCCAGGAAGCAGCCCGTGACAGCTGACTAAGTCCCAGGTACATATTTACTGCTAGGTAACAAGGGCATCAGGGTGAGAGAAACTGCCCATTGTTTCTCTCCGGCGCTCGAGATCGAACCCGGGACCACAGGATCACACGTCCAGTATTCTGTCCGCTCAGCCACCGGCTCCCATACATGGTTATAATCCAGTTCGTTCTCTCGATTTGATACTGTAAAAAATGCAACTTTTCTTTATAACCAGAAACGAACACATTAACCCAAGCAACCTACCTAACCAGTCGAGGCCGAAGCATAGACAATGTTAAGGAGTTGAAATTTGTATTAATATCTCGATTTTTAACGGAGTGATCAATTCCCTTCAAAATACGACGTATCTGAAGATCACAGTGTTCATCATGGTACTATGTGTGTACTCTGGAGTTGTATTTGCTTTGAGCTCCAACTCTTGGGCTCCGCCTTTCAGCCATCTGATGTGATAACACCCGACCCGCTTGGGCTTTGTCGTATCTCCACTTGAATATCCATGTATGGCAACCGGTCTGCTGGACCATCATAACGACCTGTCTGCTGGACCACTCACAACGACCTGTCTGCTGGACCACTCACAACGACCTGTCTGCTGGACCATTCATAACGACCGGTCTGCTGGACCATTCATAATGACCGGTCTGCTGGACCATTCATAACGACCTGTCTGCTGGACCATTCACGACGACCTGTTGCTGGACCATTCATAACGACCGGTCTGCTGGACCATTCATAACGACCGGTCTGCTGGACCATTCATAACGACCGGTCTGCTGGACCATTCAACGACCTGTCTGCTGGACCATTCATAACGACCGGTCTGCTGGACCATTCATAACGACCGGTCTGCTGGACCATTCATAACGACCTGTCTGCTGTACCATTCATAACGACCGGTCTGCTGGACCATTCATAACGACCTGTCTGCTGGACCATTCATACGACCTGTCTGCTGGACCATTCATGACGACCTGTCTGCTGGACCATTCATGACGACCTGTCTGCTGGACCATTCATAACGACCGGTCTGCTGGACCATTCATAACGACCTGTCTGCTGGACATTCATAAAGACCGGTCTGCTGGACCATTCATGACGACCTGTCTGCTGGACCACTCACAACGACCTGTCTGCTGGACCATTCATAACAGCTGGTCTGCTGGACCATTCATGACAGCTGGTCTGCATTTATTGTATAATTAGGCTAAACATGTTCAATTGTCTTGGAAGTAATTAAGTGGTTTGGTAAGTTGCTCCACAAGTCAACTACCTCATTTCTAGACCATTGTTTGCCTATTTCCTTCGTCATTGTTTTGTTGTTCCCTCTGAACCCATTGTCTCTCCCTCACGGCTTGCTGTGTGTAATATACCTCCTCAAATAATTGTAGTACTTAGAGCAACTATTTGGCCAAAAGTTAAAAGTAAAGGTTGAACCCAAAATTGTTCACTTTTGAACTATTATATTATTCCAAATATAATGTTAATTTGTTTACAAATTAACCGAAGAACATAACCTGTACAGAGCCTAATTAGGCAAGCCTAGGCCAAACATGACTATCATACGCCTAATTTAGTACATGTATGTGCTATACTAAGGCCTAGGAAATTGTATATCTGATTGACAACCAGTGGTCTATGTATCTGATATATCTGATTGACAACTGGGTGGTTTATATATCTCTGACAATTTCCAGACCGGCTGTACATCTGACATTCAGGCGGATGTAGTGGCAGATAGTAGTACTGACGTTTGTGAGGCGGGATAAGTATGAGAGTAAGGGAGGGAAGAAGAGAGAGAGAGAGAGAGAGGAGAGAGAGAGAGAGAGAGAGAGAGAGAGAGAGAGAGAGAGAGAGAGAGAGAGAGGAAGGAGAGAGATATCATTAGTGAGGAGGGAGGGAGAGAGAGAGAGAGACCCCAGTAGCCAGACTGCTATCATAACGGGTCATCCAGTGGTTCACCTTCGCCACCCAGTCTACTGCTGCGTTATACACATGTTCCGCCCGCCTAGGTGCCGGGGGAGCCCCACGACGTGAATAACAAGGACACCAGCCGTACAGTCACTCCTTTATGACAGATGACTCTAAATGTCTACCTTTTATGATAAACACCTCTAAATGTCTACCTTTTATGATAAACACCTCTAAATGTCTACCTTTTATGATAAACACCTCTAAATGTCTACCTTTTATGATAAACACCTCTAAATGTCTACCTTTATGATAAACACCTCTAAATGTCTACCTTTTATGATAAACACCTCTAAATGTCTACCTTTTATGATAAACACCTCTAAATGTCTACCTTTTATGATAAACACCTCTAAATGTCTACCTTTTATGATAAACACCTCTAAATGTCTACCTTTTATGATAAACACCTCTAAATGTCTACCTTTTATGATAAACACCTCTAAATGTCTACCTTTTATGATAAACACCTCTAAATGTCTACCTTTTATGATAAACACCTCTAAATGTCTACCTTTTATGATAAACACCTCTAAATGTCTACCTTTTATGATAAACACCTCTAAATGTCTACCTTTTATGATAAACACCTCTAAATATCTACCTTTTATTATAAACACCTCTAAATATCTACATTTTTATGATAAACACTTCTAAATATTTACATCTAAATGGGTAAACACTTGTTCGGTAACAGGCTTGTTGATTTGTGAACCAATTACCATAATAGAAGTAATATCCCTTGATTGTTTCAAGCGTAGATTAGACATATATTAAGAATGAGATTGGGTGGATATAAAAAAGAGCTGTCTTGTATGGGCCAATAGGCCTTTTGCAATTTCCTTGATCGCGGGTGGAACACGAACAAGAGGACACAGGTGGAAACTTAGTGCCCAGATGAGCCACAGAGACGTCAGAAAGAATTTTTTCAGTGTCAGGGTAGTTAACAAATAGAATGCATTAAGTAGTGTTGTGGTGGAGGCTGACTCCATACACAGTTTCAAATGTAGATATGATAGAGCCCAATAGGCTCAGGAATCTGTACACCAGTTGATTGACAGTTGAGAGGCGGGACCAAAGAACCAGAGCTCAACCCCCGCAAACACAACTTGATGAGTACAATTAGGTGAGTATATGTTCTTAACAGTCTGACAGGCGCTCTGGCTGGGGTCGAGGCCCTGAGGAAATTTATTTATTTATATACAAGAAGGTACATTGGGGTTAAGAGACTACATCGTAATGATGATTTTACATTCTTGTAAGAGATACTATGCTGGCCTAGTATGTCGAGCGGGTGGGACAGGGAGGAGACAATGTATATTTGACAATTTATATACAGTATATATTACTGAAAACTCACACCCCAGAAGTGACTCGAACCCATACTCCCAGGAGCAACGCAACTGGTATGTACAGGGACGCCTTAAACCACTTGACCATCACGACCGGACATAAGGAAGTGATAGCCGAGGCTATATGAACCACTTCCCCGCCGGCACTCGGATGGTAATCTTGGGCATAGCATTTTATCAAATCACCTCATTTTTTGGGGCAACACGTGAGGAACACAAATACCAATACCAAATACATACCAGTTGCGTTGCTCCTGGGAGTATGGGTTCGAGTCACTTCTGGGGTGTGAGTTTTCAGTTGAATCTAGTCCTGGGGACCATTCAGGCTTGTTTGCACAGTATATATTGTTTATAATATATATATATATATATATATATATATATATATATATATATATATATATATATATATATATATATATATTGGTGTATACTGGCAGCAGTTTTTCTTTTAAACATGTCTCATTGAATATGACCGCATATTCAGTATTTACTATCTTCTGGTTTAGGGCTTCTATTCCTCTAACTATTTTCCTACCATCAGGGCCTAGCTGAAAGAGGAGTTCTCCAAAACTCATTTTCGTTATTTCAAGGTGAAGAAAAAAGTAAATTACTATAGAATGTATTACACTTATTTATACAATTTGCACAACGTTTCGAACCTCCATGGTTCATTCTCAAGTGAAATGAAATTACAGGACTCGTTGATTTATACTCGTACTGATTTAGTTTCAAGTTCATGTCGACATGAACATGAAACCGGCCATATACTGCAGGTATGTTGACGACATTTTTACACAGATACCTGATGTCAGACATCTGCAGGAGCTGAAGGAGGCGTTTGAGCGGAATTCTGTGTTGCGTTTCACTTACGAGATGGAGAAGGATGGGAAGCTGCTCTTTCTAGATGTAACAGTCATGGAAAGGAGCGGAGGTTTCCACACTGCAGTCTACACTAAGGAAACAAACATAGGAATGTGCCTCAATGCCAACAGTGACTGCCCAGACAGGTACAAGAGGAGTGTTGTTAATGCTTATGTCGACCGTGCTCTCAGCCACAGCTCAGGATGGAAGCAAGTCGATGAAGAACTCTGTAGGGTAAGGCAGGTCCTAGTCAACAACGGCTTCTCCAATGGTTTCGTTGAAGACATCATAAGAAGGAAGGTGAAACGCCATGCAACCTCTGAAGAGACAACTAACACAACACCTGTACCCCCTATTAGACTATTTTACAGGAACTTCTTTTCCACAGCTCATAAAACGGAGGAAAGGATCCTGAAAGATATTGTTAATAGGAACGTTATCCCTACAGACAAAAATCAGAAGATACAATTGACGATTTACTATAAAACCAAAAAAACGGCCAACCTACCCATGAGAAACTCTCCACACACAAAGCAGAACGCTTTAAAAGAGACTAACGTCGTCTATGCTTTCAAATGTCCACTTGAGGACTGTAAGCCTCAAAGAACTCAGTATATAGGCAAGACAACAACATCTCTTTCCAGGCGATTAACGATGCATAAGCAACAGGGCTCCTTCAAGGAACATATAATCTCTTCCCACAACCAAACCATCACCAGAGAAGTCTTAACAAACAACACAGAAATTATCGATAGATACAGCGATAGCAGGCGGCTGGATATCTGCGAGGCACTACACATCAAGAAGTCAACACCAGCAATCAACAGCCAATTAATGCACAACTATATTCTACCCTTTTCAAGACTTCTCACCAATATAGAAGCATCAAGAAATATGGGCCAATAGGCCCTTTGCAGTTACTTCCATTCTTCCCTTTAATTTATCCAATTTTACCCAATGCACCATGTTCTGTCTTGTGTTGAAAGTTTTGTTCACCTCATCCAAAACTGTTGTAACATATCACCTCACCCAAATGCGGGTATATAGATTGATTGATTGATAAGGATTAAGCCACCCAAGAGGTGGCACGGGCATGAATAGCCCGTAAGTGGTACAGCGGGTATATAAGATAAAAGCTGTTTAAATGATAGTTTTACGGGCTATTCATGCCCGTGCCACCTCTTGGGTGGCTTAATCTTTATCTAAATGATAGTATAGTAAAACTCTGTTTAGTGTTTGCAGGTTATAGTTGTGTGTGTGTAAACTAAAGTCTTTGAAAATGTAAAGACTAAAATAATATATATATATATATATATATATATATATATATATATATATAGATATATATATATATATATATATATATATATATATATATATATATATATATATATATATATATATATATATTTCCCACTATCTTTCGTCTCTTGTCACGTCTTGCTAAGTCTTCCCACTTTCTTCGTCAGTCTTATAATAACATGATGGAGCTGCGTTGCCTTCAAACAGTTTGACTTTTATGGCTTTCGGTAGTACAGTTGGGTTCGTTTTGAGCCCACAGTCGAGAATTGCGGGTTCGAATCCCAGGCGGGACAGAAATGATTGGGCGCGTTTCCAGTCACCTAATGTTCCTGTTCACCTAGTAGCAAATAGTCATTCCAGGAGTTAGTCAGCATGTTGTGGGATTGCATCCTGGGATTGGTCAGTAATTCGACCTTGGTGAAGGGGTGAGGAGGGAGGGACCTCGATATAAATTTAACATGTATATATTCACTGGCTGGCTGCCTGTCCCCGACACAATGAATTATGAATTATTATTATTACACACTCATATAATATTATATATAATAATCACACACACACACATATATATGTATGCGATATGTATGCGTCCTTGCACACACACTTGTATCAAAGGCAAGAGTATCCGCCTTGCGTGTGGGTGGACGCACGAGCACTGGCGGACTCCAGGAAGTAAACACTACCTCACCAAGGCTGGCCACAGCCAAGCCTCATCAAAAACATCACCCAAATGATTTATATATATATATATATATATATATATATATATATATATATATATATATATATATATATATATATATATAACATAAAAATCAGAGAAAATCAAGATAAAGAAAATACACACTCAAGGACATAGACCGAGTAAAAGTAACTGATCTAGTCAGCTATGAGGATATATCAGGTCTAGCAGGTATTGTTGGTATATTAACATACATCAGCATATTGCTGCTTGCCTACATGAGGGGGTTACAGAGTCTAAGAGCCAGAATGAGAGAGAAAGTCTTCTCATCTTGTTCCATAATCCTTTCCTACGATGGCTGCCTTCTTGTCATACATTACCCATCTGTCATGAACCACCCCACCTACCCACTGTTAGTATCATGCACCACCTACTACCTACGTCTTATGGAACATCCACCTGTCATAATCCTTCCACTTGTCACGACCCAGCCACAACCATGCACCAATCACCATTCCCCCCCCCCCACACCACCATTTATGCTCCAACCAATACCCTCTTGTCATGCACTATTTACACCCCCGCGTATCATGAACCACCTACACCTATCGTGCACCTTCCGAGTGTCAGGCACCACCCACTTCCCTCATGCTATGCTCCACCCATTGCCCAAACGTTACGGCTGCACCATAATACATCACTCATGACAAAATGTCGTATATCGCTTAACTGCCATACGTCATCATACACCAGTCTCTTGTCACGCACCGTCTACCTACCATTCACCTGCATGGGGCCTGGACAGCGCTTGCGATTCGTAGTCATAAGGTTCCGGGTTCGATCCCCGGTGGAGGCGAAAACAAATGGGCAGAGTTTCTTTCACTCTGATGCGCCTGTTCACCTAGCTGTAAATAGGTACCTGGAAGTTAGACAACTGCTACGGGATGCTTCCTGGAGGTGTGTAACAAAAAGGAGGCCTGGTCGAGGATCGGGCCGCGGGGACTCTAAGCCCCGAAATCATCTCAAGATAACCTCAAGATAAAATACCACACCAGAAGATCTTAAACTTGAGACCGGTGTCACTGAAATGCATTTCATAAGACGTAGTGGGATATGTAATCAGAAAGAGGATGACGGAACACCTGGAGAGAACTAACTCTGTAACTAAGAGCAGGGATTTAGAGACTAAAGGTGTGTCTGACGAACCAGACTAAGGTTTGCGACAGTCTCTGATACCGTCTCCTGTAAAAAGTTGATATGCGAGTTGTAGAACTAGGCTGGGATAACCTGGGAGGCACTGGACTGAGTTAGAGAGTATCTAACAAACAGGAAGCAGAGGATCATAGCGAGAGAGGAAGTGGCAAGCGGTTTCCCGTAGGGTTCATTGCTTGGACCCCAGCTGTTCCTGATTTACATAATTGACTTTCCGGAGGAGGAGGTAGGGTCATACATGCCAATGTTTATACACCTAAAACTGGAAAGCAGACAGGCTCTGGGTCTGGGAGGACAAATGCCTGTTGTGGTATATAATTCGATTTGTCGGATGCCTGTATGTATAAATATATATATGGCTTGACCTTGTCCCTTCGTTTCGAAATCAACCGAAACGTCGTCGTTCCTTCACTTTCTAGAATGTGATTTGGTCAACATATTTCAGCCACGTTATTGTGACTCCTCGTCTGTATATATGGCTTGTATCGAGGTCTTCCCAAGGTCGAACAACTGACCCTTCCCAGGATGTAACCCCTCAACCACCCACCTGTCATGCACCTACCACCCACCTGAACTAGTCAGCTCCCTCGTTGCACGCACCATTCACATGTCAGGCACCATCCGTAACCACCTGTCGTTTGTACTATTAACTACTCGCATGTAATAACTCACCTCCTGGTATGCCCCATTAAACTGTCGTGCACCACCTGCAATACATATCCACCACTCACCACCTCGTGCACCACTAATCTACCGTGCATCATCCGTCTAACATGCATCATCAACCTGCCATGCACTCACACCTGACGTGTACCAGTTACTTGTCAGGTATCTCCATGTACAACAGTCATGCATTACCTAACTGGCCATACACCTATCATGTAGTGCCCAAGAAGATGGTATCCTTAACCTACCATACATCAACTATTACCCACTAGAGTGCATCATCCACCTGCCATTACCTTCTAGAGTGCATCATCCACCTGCCATTACCTTCTAGAGTACATCATCCACCTGCCATTACCTTCTAGAGTGCATCATCCACCTGCCATTACCTTCTAGAGTACATCATCCACCTGCCATTACCTTCTAGAGTGCATCATCCACCTGCCATTACCTTCTAGAGTACATCATCCACCTACCATTACCGTCTAGAGTGCATCATCCACCTACCATTACCTTGTAGAGTGCATCATCCACCTACCATTACCTTGTAGAGTGCATCATCCACCTGCCATTACCTTCTAGAGTGCATCATCCACCTACCATTACCTTCTAGAGTGCATCATCCACCTACCATTACCTTGTAGAGTGCATCATCCACCTGCCATTACCTTCTAGAGTGCATCATCCACCTGCCATTACCTTCTAGAGTGCATCATCCACCTACCATTACCTTCTAGAGTGCATCATCCACCTGCCATTACCTTCTAGAGTGCATCATCCACCTGCCATTACCTTCTAGAGTGCATCATCCACCTGCCATTACCTTCTAGAGTGCATCATCCACCTGCCATTACCTTCTAGAGTGCATCATCCACCTGCCATTACCTTCTAGAGTGCATCATCCACCTGCCATTACCTTCTAGAGTGCATCATCCACCTGCCATTACCTTCTAGAGTGCATCATCCACCTGCCATTACCTTCTAGAGTGCATCATCCACCTGCCATTACCTTCTAGAGTGCATCATCCACCTGCCATTACCTTCTAGAGTGCATCATCCACCTGCCATTACCTTCTAGAGTGCATCATCCACCTGCCATTACCTTCTAGAGTGCATCATCCACCTCCATTACCTTCTAGAGTGCATCATCCACCTACCATTACCTTCTAGAGTGCATCATCCACCTACCATTACCTTCTAGAGTGCATCATCCACCTGCCATTACCTTCTAGAGTGCATCATCCACCTGCCATTACCTTCTAGAGTGCATCATCCACCTACCATTACCTTCTAGAGTGCATCATCCACCTGCCATTACCTTCTAGAGTGCATCATCCACCTGCCATTACCTTCTAGAGTGCATCATCCACCTGCCATTACCTTCTAGAGTGCATCATCCACCTGCCATTACCTTCTAGAGTGCATCATCCACCTGCCATTACCTTCTAGAGTGCATCATCCACCTGCCATTACCTTCTAGAGTGCATCATCCACCTGCCATTACCTTCTAGAGTGCATCATCCACCTACCATTACCTTCTAGAGTGCATCATCCACCTGCCATTACCTTCTAGAGTGCATCATCCACCTGCCATTACCTTCTAGAGTGCATCATCCACCCACCATGCACCACTTACTCTTCACCTGTTTTGTACCATTCACCTTTCATTCACCGCCTATTACCCACGTGTCATGCACGACCCACGACCCACCTGCCATGCCACGGTGAATGGGTCCTGTGTGTGAGGTGAATGTTGTGTGAGTTGTGAGTGTGGTGTGAGGGGTGTGTGATGAGAGGAGAGTGAGTGCATGGTGAGAGAATGTAATGTGGTGAGGGTATGAGTGTGTGGTGTGAGAGTAATGAGAGTATGTGTGTGTGGCGAGAAGTGTAGTACGTGATTATAGTGAGTGTAGGGTTAGCATGTGGTGTGTGTGATGAATGATTGTGTGGTGCGTTGATGAGTGATGAGTGAGAGAGTAAAGATTACCATGGGGGTGGGGGGGGGGGGGGAAGGCCACACCCACTCTCCGTTATCAGGCTCCACCCCCACCCTTCCCTCCCTGGAGTCTCACCTATGTGTGCTTCCTTTCCAATTTTTGTCAAATTCTCTTATAATCTTACACGTCATTACCATATCTCCCTGTTCCTTTCTCCCGCATGTGTGGTTAAGTCCGGGTCTAACCTTCTAACTCGGCTCCCTCAGCTCAGGAACTATATTTGTTTTATATAGTTCAAAGTTTTAACATTTCGTTTTGTTCTTTTTTGCAGGTGAGAAGGGTCCGTCTAATTACCGAAAGCTACACAAGCTTCACAAAGCTTCCTGGCAATACGTTAGTAATGAATAAATATGATATATTTACTCATTATAATGAGTTCCATGCCGCTGTTTGGAAAGCATCCATTTGGTACCCATATTATTACCTTATACGCGGGAAAGCTCGCCCCTACTGTGGTGCTGGTAACATAATGTTCACGCCCCGCTCTTCCTCAAAAGTCCATTCAAATTTCAATTCAACAGGGAGAATATAACGCCAGAATAAAGGAACAATACGAGTGAAGTGAATGCCGACCGCGGGACTCCAAGCCGCGCGCACTAGTCATTTACACCACTGTTAGATTTGCATGGGTGAGGGCGGACAAGGGCATTCAAACCTGTGTTACAAGCATCAGAGTATGACCGGATGGATATAAAGATATATATATATATATATATATATATATATATATATATATATATATATATATATATCCAGAGTCCATATATATATATATATATATATATATATATATATATATATATAATATATATCCACCCAGTCCATATATATATATATATATATATATATATATATATATATATATATATA
>WNGS01165523.1:36132053-36162951 GCA_020271785.1 Procambarus virginalis | reverse complement strand
ACCGACAGCTACACCAACCACAACAAATACACCGACAGCTACACCAAGTAGTGTACCACTTCTAGCACCTACACCAATACACCAGCACCAGAGCCTGGGGATGTAGGCAGCCATGCCACAGAGTGCAGCACTGATCAAAAGAAGAGCTAAAATATGTGAAGTTCCTGAAGAGCTTTCCGTCGTCAGAAAGTAAAGGGGGGGGGGCGAGGGTGAGAGCGCCCGGGCACCGCCGGTACGCACCCGTCCTCGTGCTGGCGTAAGGAACACATTACCAGCCAAGTAAGTACTGGGCATTTATCTATATTTGCAACTTCCAAAACACCAGCAACTTTCACACCCGCAGTTGGTGTATTGGACAAGGCTTAGTCATCGCTCTTCACTTCCGCCGTTATAATAATTCTTGGTTCCGGACACTGTATATCCGGGGTGTGTGTGTGTGTGTGTGTGTGTGGTGTGTGTTCTCACTAGTTGTACTCACCTAGTTGTGTTTGCGGGGGTTGAGCTCTGGCTCTTTGTCCCGCCTCTCTCAACCGTCAATCAAACAGGTGTACAGATTCCTGAACCTATTGGGCTCTATCGTATCTACACTTGAAACTGTGTATGGAGTCAGTCAGCCTCCACCACATTACTTCCTAATGCATTCCATTTGTCAACCACTCTGACACTAAAAAAGTTCTTCTAATATCTCTGTGGCTCATTTGGCACTCAGTTCCACCTGTGTCCCCTAGTGCGTGTGCCCCTTGTGTTAAATAGCCTGTCTTTATCAACCCCTGTCGATTCCCTGAGAATCTTGAATGTGGTGATCATGTCTCCCCCTAACTCTCCTCTCCTGTCTTCAGTGTCGTGAGGTTCAGTGAGGTGTGTGTGTGTGTGTGGTTTATATAACTGTATGTGTGTTTACTATTTGTACCTGCAGGATCGAGCTGTTATATATTGGATCCCTGCGCCTTTGTTACCGTCGGTTGTCTAATGTGGAGGATTAAGCTGTGCTTACCTACATTTATAGCTGTGAATGCAATTACCCTTAACCACCTCCTATGAATAGAGTTAAAGTTAACTTCCTTATCTAACTCATTTCAGTTATTCACTAATCTCACACGGAAGGTGATTGGTGTAGTCTGCTGTAATTACCTTATTGTGCGTACCATAATTGTCCCACGAGCAGTAGTGTAAAAGGATAACATTTCTTCCTGTACACAATACCGGATTATTCTCTAGGCACGGTGCCTGGGACCTACATGATAGGCGTATAAGTACTCACAATTTCCTGTGATGTAACGATGAAGGTTAATCTTCAGTGGCACATCTCGCGTGTTCGAATTCGGGAAAGTTTTCCTCACTGAACAATTCGTTAGTTCATATGTTCGGTAATATTGCGGACGGCTGGCAGAATATTGTTAGAGGTAGAATATTGACCTTTTTGTATTGACAATGAATACATTTATGCTTATAAATCATCACATTAAAGCTTCTTGAAAATAATAATAAATCTAATATGAAATATTCATACGAGCCTTTTACAGTGGTAGGTACAGATATGTTATATAAAACAATTAATATGCACATCATTTCGTGGATCACAGCTCCACAACTCTTTCGCATGCTTTTCCCAGCCAATTAGACTAGTCGGCACAACGATGGCCTCGCTTCTTACAGGCCGGAGTTCGATTCCCGACGGTCCAAGTGGTTGAGCACCTTTCCTACCAGTAGTTCTATCCCAGGTCCTTGCCCTCAGCCCTATCCCTTCCAAGTGCTATATAGTCTTGCTGGTTTAGTGCTTTCTTCTCGGAATTACCTGACCTTCGTCACAATTACTACAAGATTGGTGTTGTTGTTTTAGATTCAGCTAATGGGAACAAAAGTTCCAAGTAGCACGGGCTATGGTGAGCCCGTAGTACTTACCTGGCACAGGAGTGTGGCTGTAACTGTGTATACTACAAGATATTGTGTACATTCTTGCCTGAGTGATCTTTATGTTGTCGATTCTGCTGCTGACGAGGTTACTGATTGCAGTGTTGTTGTTGTTGAAGATTAAGCCACCACTAGAGGTGGCACGGGCATAACTAGCCCGTAGGTAGTATTAGATTTTTAGGGTGAATGTGACATTTGGTCGTGTAACATCTTGAAGTGTCTCTGGGTCTCGTGCTGATTGGACTGGCTTGTACACAACCTCTATAGTGGGTTAGCTAGGAACAAGACAGCACAGGCCTCGACCCAGGCTCAGGCATTCTTCAACATTCTTCCACTTTTTTTACTCCTCTAATGGCATTCGGCATTGCGGACGGGGGCGTGGAGAGATATGCTTTCTCCTCTATCATAGGTTGTGACCACGGAATATCGGAGCGCATCTCCAGGCCCGAGACACGCACAGTTTGTGGCGGTCAGGGCGACGACCGCTGTATGCGTCTGGGGATCCCTTATACATCTCAAACAGCGATCACCATATCAGTGGTCATTTTAGGCCTCAGTTTAACCATTGATATTACCGAGCACATCACTCCTGCACATAAGATTCTGCTTGCTATTGTGAGAAACACGCAAGAATGGAATTTACGTGATTCAAGATTGGGTGGCGGCGGCAGGTGTATGCTGTTGGTAAACATTGACTCAGGTGCCTGCATGGCGCCCGGCCAGTTAATGAACGCTTGTGGTGTGTTCTCTTAACTTGCCACAGAGTCCCAAATCAAACGTCCTAGTTTAACCAGAAACGCACCTAACTCATCCAGGGCAGCCCAGGTTTTCTTTAGGCAATGTCATTCTTCCAACATAGATGAACGCAAGAGCACATTCTCATGATGTTATTCAGTTAGTGTAATAGAGAGGTGGATAGAGGTGGGTGTTCAGTACTGTGACCTTTAGTACTACTATAAATAAAACAATTGACTTTATGAGCAAAGATAATTTATAGTTGAAGTCGAGTGTAATCATCTAGCTTACGTTCAAATAATTGTTTTGAAATCAAACCAAAATGTTTCCTTCGTGGTTGGCGAGTACCCGCTCCCACACTTCTCTTTTTTTGAGATATATACAAGAGTTGTTACATTCTTGTACAGCCACTAGTACGCTGTATTATTATACTATACGCACTGTATGCAGTATCGTGCACTGTTCATTGTGATCTAATGTATGTATTATGGAAGGACGTAATCCTTGTGATTAAACATCCAATAAGAAATATATATAAAAGTAAAAATTCTAGTTTCATTTCTTGGGAACGTCTCCAAAGGAGGAGCTCGCCCCCATCCGAGTTAATTAATGGGCCCAAGTAGCTTTCATCGTGTGGTGGCGCGGAGTGTATTTAGAAAGTGTATCATCTGCGCCGCATCCCGGTGTTTACACAGTGCGCAGATGGTAATTAAGCGCAGGGGTGAATGTATGAGTGTATATATATATATATATGTGTGTGTGTGTGTGTGTATACCGTGAGCTCTTAGATGGGAAAGCGTACTTCAGTGTACGAGGTTATGGTTACATACAAAGATTGGTGTGTGATATATTGTCCGAGGCTCTATGTAAGCGGTTTGCGTAACCGAGCCCACAAGAATATCACCCACTAAACTTGTCTTACATTTTGGCCCTCGAGCTAAGAGTTTATTGAGCAGCAGCGTCCCTCAGCGCGTGAGCAGCACATACAACACCACTCCTCACTAAGAAGATCCCAGCTGGGGTCTTCATCCTTTAAACTTCAGTGTGCTGGTGGTTATAACTGGGCGCGAGAGCAGTGCGGGTCCCTTGAATTCATGTACCGGCGACATAATGAGTGTCACTGAGGCAATCTTATATTCCGCCCCTTTCCGTCTCCTCCTCCCCAGGGCATATTTTTTGTATTCATTTGGCGTAGTTACCAGTGATTGCGTGACTAGGCTTGTAAGCCAACCAAGAGCCTGGTTAGATACCGTGTGTGAACGAGTACTTGCTGAGTGTGAGTGCGAGTACCTGGTGACTGTGAGTGCGAGTACCTTGTGACTGAAAGTACATAGTGCGTGTGAGTACCTGGTGACTGAAAGTACATAGTGTATGTGAGTGTCTGGAGATTAAAAGTACATAGTGCGTATAAGTACATGGTGAGTGCGTGGAGCATTGCTGTCACTAAGACAATTAGCGCCAAAAGGCCAATCCATGTCTTGCTGTAGCCTTTAAATTATGCATAATAAAGCGAGTCAAATGCCACACAGACAACTTTTTATCTCCATTCAACTTCGAGAAGCACCATCCCGTCGCAAAGGTTACCCAACTTCCTGTCTTAACTATATAGCGTCAAGCCAACATGATAAACTTTACGTCAAAAAAAAATATATATTTATAAAATCTGTTTTAACACGAATATTAGTTTAGAGTGAGGACGGGTTGATTTTGCTGCATGTCATATCTTTAAGAAAATCTATGGAACTTCTAACAATATTTAGTCATACTAGAGACTAAACTAGTTGAAAGTAACCTTGACGATGAAGTACGGTACAGTACGGCTTCGTTCACGTCTCACAATCAGGGATTCGATTCCTGGGCGGGACAGAAATGGTGGGCACGTTTCCTTTCACCTAAAGCCTCTATTCACTCAAAGGCAAATAGGTATCCGGGAGTTAGGCAACTGTTGAGGGGCTGCACCCTGGGGAAGGTTATAGTAATTCGACCTTGAGGAGGGGGGAGGGGAGGGAAGGTATCAGGGGAAAGCGCCAAGTCATTGCGACTATATAGCACTGGGAAAGGGTCAGGATAAGGATTTTGGGATGGGACATGGGAGGAAAGGAGTGGTGCCCAACCACTTGGACAGTCGGGAATTGACAGTCGGGAGTCCAGCTCAAGTGGTTGAGCGAGGGGGGGGGGGAGGACCTCAATTTAAGCCTAAAGTATATATGTACGCAGGCTGCCTGTCCCCGACAAAATTAATCATTACTATTATTATGGTAGGGGTAAACCATGTTATCATAGCGGGACACACGATATTATCTTGCGGAGTACACGATATCTTAGCGAGTACGTTACCCCTAGCGAGTACACGTTATCTTAGCGGGTATGCGATATTATCTTAGGGAGTAAGTGATGTTATCTTAAGGGATGCCAAACGTTATATCTTAGCGGGAAAACCACATTATCTTAAAAGGTAACGACTTCATCTTGGGGATACTCTACTAGGCGGCTTGTCAAAGTTCCTCAATTATTCCTAAACATACTACATGACGTGGTCATGAAAATATAACCCATTTTAATGTTATTTGTTATTGACAAACTGTCCTGCAAGTACCCCTGCGAGCAGGCATTCTCAGCGCCGAGCATCATATTGAGCGAAAGAACTGCGCATATTTCTCGACCAAGGACGTCACGTGAGTGGGTGAATGATGGTCGTAATCAACACTGCGCCAAGGAATGACCTTCGTATGTTTCATTTATAAACTTCTCCACTTACCTTCCCTCTTGTCTCATATACTGACTCTCCCACCTTTACTACGTCAAGACTTGTTAAAGGTCCAGGTTGGTATGAAACGTCGTCACTTTCGTTTAAATACGTAGTTTCGTATTTACCTGAATTTACTTGATGGGATTGATTGTTGCCGCCAGAGGCGGCTAGTTTATTGTGCACCCCATACTCATCCTGTGAGCGGTAGCGCAAAAGGGCACAAAAGACCAGACCAGACCTTTATCAGACCTTATCTTAGATTATTACATAAACAGTGTCATCTATCCTTCATACCTTATAGTTATATGTGGAGACCTCTAGTAGCCTGTTTTATCATCCTGCTTGGGGACTTCAACCTACGGCACCTGAAATGGAAGCACCTGGCTAATACAGTAATATCAGAAAGAATACCAGGAAGTAGCCTTAATGAACAGGCACATGCAAATGACCTGCTACGGATGTGCGACAGGTTTGCCTTAAACCAGCAAATAGTAGAACCAACCAGGAAGGAGAACACGCTGGACCTCATTTTCACTAATAATGATGAATTGATCAGGAACATAATGATTACAAATACCTGTTACTCAGATCACAACTTAATTGAAGTTATGACAACCATGGGGAATAGACCTTCAAAACCAGTCCAGATTCCCGGTGGAGGAGATTTCAGCAAATTCAACTTCAATAATAAACAGATAAACTGGAGCAAATAAACCAGGACTTCACAGAAATAAACTGGGAAGAACAGCTAGGAAATGCGAACCTGAACCAGTGCCTGGAAAAAATAAGCTCAGTAGCACTAGAAATATGTACAAACCGCATCCCCTAAGAAAAAAGAGGAAGAGTGCAGATTGGAACGAGAACGTCGTTCCCTATATAGGCGAAGAAAACGAATCGCGGTAACAACTTGAGAGTCGCACCCATCTCAGGAACGCGCGAAGAGGTTAGGTAGCGAAATAGGAAAAATTGAACTCAAGCTACAAGAATCATACAAAACGCAGGAGAGGGAAAGAGAGCAAAAGGCCATCAGTGAAATAGAGAGAAAACCGAAATATTTTTTCTCCTATGCAAAATCAAGATCAAAAACCACATCTAGTATCGGGCCCTGCGAAAGGAAGATGGAACTTTCACCGATGACAACAAAGAAATGAGCGAGCTACTGAGGAAGCAATACGACTCTGTCTTCAGCGAGCCATTAAACGCACTAAAGATCGATAACCCAAATGAATTTTTCATGATATGTTACCAACATCAAATCATATATCAGACGTCACCCTATCCCCACTGGATTTGAAGAAGCCATAAACGTATGCCTATGCACTCCGCACCAGGCCCGGATTCTTGGAACTCCATATTCATCAAGAACTGTAAAAACCACTATCGCAGGCCCTTCACATTCTGTGAGACAAAGCCTAGATACTGGCGTTATTCCTGATATACTAAAAACAGCAGAGATAGCACCACTTCATAAAGGAGGAAATAAGGCAGAGGCAAAAAATTACAGACCGATAGCACTAACATCGCACATCATAAAAATTTTGAGAGAGTGCTAAGAAGTAAGATCACAAAATACATGGAATCACAGCATCTCCATAACCCCGGACAACATGGTTTCAGAACAGGGCGCTCTTGCCTGTCGCAGTTGCTGGACCACTATGATATGGCATTAGATGCTATGGAAGACAAACAAAACGCTGATGTAATTACACACAGATTTCGCAAAAGCTTTTGATAAATGTGACCATGGTGTTATTGCCCATAAAATGCGCTCAAAGGAATTACCGGAAAAGTAGGCAGATGGATCTACAATTTCCTGACCAACAGAACCCAATGTGTAATAGTCAACAAATAAAATCCAACCCGTCAACCGTTAAGAGCTCAGTCCCCCAGGGTACTGTGCTTGCTCCAGTACTTTTTCTCATCCTCTATCGGACATAGACAAGAACACAACCTATAGCACTGTATCATCCTTTGCAGATGACACTAGGATCTTCATGAGAGTAGGCAACATAGAGGACACCGGCGAACCTCCAGTCAGATGTAGATCAGGTCTTTCTATGGGCTACAGAAAATATATGGTGTTAACGAAGACAAGTTCCAGCTCATGCGCTATGAAAAAATGAAAATATAAAAACGGAAACCACGTACAAAACTCAGGCAAATCATAACATAGAACGAAAGGCAATGTAAAAGGATCTTGGTGTACTCATGTCGGAAGACTTACCTTTAAAGAACCATAAAGTATCCTCACAACTGCAAGGAAAATGACAGGTTGGATAACAAGAACTTTCACACTAGAGATGTTTTACCGAGTGGATTCTAGCAGTAAAGGATCTCTGCACGCTCTCCAGGTCAGCAATTTCACCAGCAGTGAAAGGGGCTGTCATTGTGCAGCAGTACTCCACTCTAGAGAGCACAAGCGTTTTGAAAAGTGTCATCATCGGTATAGCATCTCTAGTGTGAAAAGTTCTTGTTATCCAACCTGTCATTTTTCTTGCAGTTGTGACGGCTACTTTATTGTGTTCTTTAAAGGTAAGGTCTTCCGACATGAGTACACCCAGATCCTTTACATTGCCTTTTCGTTCTATGTTATGATTTGCCTGAGTTTTGTACGTGTTTCCGTTTTTATATTTTCATTTTTTCCATAGCGCATGAGCTGGAACTTGTCTTCGTTAAACACCATATTATTTTCTGTAGCCCATAGAAAGACCTGATCTACATCTGACTGGAGGTTCGCCGTGTCCTCTATGTTGCCTACTCTCATGAAGATCCTAGTGTCATCTGCAAAGGATGATACAGTGCTATAGGTTGTGTCTTGTCTATGTCCGATATGAGGATGAGAAAAAGTACTGGAGCAAGCACAGTACCCTGGGGGACTGAGCTCTTAACGGTTGACGGGTGGATTTTATTTTGTTGACTATTACACATTGGGTTCTGTTGGTCAGGAAATTGTAGATCCATCTGCCTACTTTTCCGGTAATTCCTTTTGAGCGCATTTTATGGGCAATAACACCATGGTCACATTTATCAAAAGCTTTTGCGAAATCTGTGTAAATTACATCAGCGTTTTGTTTGTCTTCCATAGCATCTAATGCCATATCATAGTGGTCCAGCAACTGCGACAGGCAAGAGCGCCCTGTTCTGAAACCATGTTGTCCGGGGTTATGGAGATGCTGTGATTCCATGTATTTTGTGATCTTACTTCTTAGCACTCTCTCAAAAATTTTATGATGTGCGATGTTAGTGCTATCGGTCTGTAATTTTTTGCCTCTGCCTTATTTCCTCCTTTATGAAGTGGTGCTATCTCTGCTGTTTTTAGTATATCAGGAATAACGCCAGTATCTAGGCTTTGTCTCCACAGAATGTGAAGGGCCTGCGATAGTGGTTTTTTACAGTTCTTGATGAATATGGAGTTCCAAGAATCCGGGCCTGGTGCGGAGTGCATAGGCATACTGTTTATGGCTTCTTCAAAATCCAGTGGGGATAGGGTGACGTCTGATATATGATTTGATGTTGGTATCATATCCATGAAAAATTCATTTGGGTTATCGATCTTTAGTGCGTTTAATGGCTCGCTGAAGACAGAGTCGTATTGCTTCCTCAGTAGCTCGCTCATTTCTTTGTTGTCATCGGTGAAAGTTCCATCTTCCTTTCGCAGGGGCCCGATACTAGATGTGGTTTTTGATCTTGATTTTGCATAGGAGAAAAAATATTTCGGGTTTCTCTCTATTTCACTGATGGCCTTTTGCTCTCTTTCCCTCTCCTGCGTTTTGTATGATTCTTGTAGCTTGAGTTCATTTTTCCTATTTCGCTACCTAACCTTCTTCGCCGTTCCTGAGATAGGGTGCGAGCTCAAGTTGTACCGCGATTCGTTTTCTTCGCCTATATAGGGAACGACGTTCTCGTTCCAATCTGCATCTCTTCCTCTTTTTTCTTAGGGGATGCGGTTTGTACATATTTCTAGTGCTACTGAGCTTATTTTTCCAGGCACTGGTTCAGGTTCGCATTTCCTAGCTGTTCTTCCCAGTTTTTCTGTGAAGTCCTGGTTTATTTGCTCCCAGTTTATCTGTTTATTATTGAAGTTGAATTTGCTGAAATCTCCTCCACCGGGAATCTGGACTGGTTTGAAGGTCTATTCCCCATGGTTGTCATAACTTCAATTAAGTTGTGATCTGAGTAACAGGTATTTGTAATCATTATGTTCCTGATCAATTCATCATTATTAGTGAAAATGAGGTCCAGCGTGTTCTCCTTCCTGGTTGGTTCTACTATTTGCTGGTTTAAGGCAAACCTGTCGCACATCCGTAGCAGGTCATTTGCATGTGCCTGTTCATTAAGGCTACTTCCTGGTATTCTTTCTGATATTACTGTATTAGCCAGGTGCTTCCATTTCAGGTGCCGTAGGTTGAAGTCCCAAGCAGTGATGTTCAGGCTATTTGTAGGTTTCCAATGTAACTATAAGGTATGAAGGGGATAGATGACACTGTTTATGTCAATATCTAAGATAGGTCTGATAAAGGTCTGGTCTGGTCTTTGGTGCCTTTGCGCAGCCGCTCAAGGAGAGTATGGGGTGCACAATAAACTAGCCGCCTCTGCGCAACAATCAATTCCCCATCAAGTAAATCAGTAAATACGAAATACGTATTTAAACGAAAGTGACGACGTTTCATACCACACTCTGGACCTTTAACAAGTCTTGACGTAGTAAAGGTGGGAGAGTCAGTATATGAGACAAAGGGAAGGTAAGTGGAGAAGTTTATAAATGAAACATACGAGGTCATTCCTTGGCGCAGTGTTGATTACGACCATCATTCACCCACTCACGTGACGTCCTTGGTCGAGAAATATGCGCAGTTCTTTCGCTCAATATGATGCTCGGCGCTGAGAATGCCTGCTCGCAGGTACTTGCAGGACAGTTTGTCAATAAAAATAACATTAAAATGGGTTATTTTTCATGACCACGTCATGTAGTATGTTTAGGATAATTGAGGAACTTTGACAAGCCGCCTAGTAGAGTATCCCCAAGATGAAGTCGTTACCTTTTAAGATAATGTGGTTTTCCCGCTAAGATATAACGTTTGGCATCCCTTAAGATAACATCACTTACTCCCTAAGATAATATCGCATACCCGCTAAGATAACGTGTACTCGCTAGGGGTAACGTACTCGCTAAGATATCGTGTACTCCGCAAGATAATATGTGTGTCCGCTATGATAACATGGTTTACCCCTACCATAATAATAGTAATGATTAATTTTGTCGGGGGACAGGCAGCCTGCGTACATATATACTTTAGGCTTAAATTGAGGTCCTCCCCCCCCCCTCGCTCAACCACTTGAGCTGGACTCCCGACTGTCAATTCCCGACTGTCCAAGTGGTTGGGCACCACTCCTTTCCTCCCATGTCCCATCCCAAAATCCTTATCCTGACCCTTTCCCAGTGCTATATAGTCGCAATGACTTGGCGCTTTCCCCTGATACCTTCCCTCCCCTCCCCCCTCCTCAAGGTCGAATTACTATAACCTTCCCCAGGGTGCAGCCCTCAACAGTTGCCTAACTCCCGGATACCTATTGCCTTTGAGTGAATAGAGGCTTTAGGTGAAAGGAAACGTGCCCAACCATTTCTGTCCCGCCCAGGAATCGAATCCCTGATTGTGAGACGTGAACGAAGCCGTACTGTACCGTACTTCATCGTCAAGGTTACTTTCAACTAGTTTAGTCTCTAGTATGACTAAATATTGTTAGAAGTTCCATAGATTTTCTTAAAGATATGACATGCAGCAAAATCAACCCGTCCTCACTCTAAACTAATATTCGTGTTAAAACAGATTTTATAAATATATATTTTTTTGACGTAAAGTTTATCATGTTGGCTTGACGCTATATAGTTAAGACAGGAAGTTGGGTAACCTTTGCGACGGGATGGGTGCTTCTCGAAGTTGAATGGAGATAAAAAGTTGTCTGTGTGGCATTTGACTCGCTTTATTATGCATAATTTAAAGGCTACAGCAAGACATGGATTGGCCTTTTGGCGCTAATTGTCTTAGTGACAGCAATGCTCCACGCACTCACCATGTACTTATACGCACTATGTACTTTTAATCTCCAGACACTCACATACACTATGTACTTTCAGTCACCAGGTACTCACACGCACTATGTACTTTCAGTCACAAGGTACTCGCACTCACAGTCACCAGGTACTCGCACTCACACTCAGCAAGTACTCGTTCACACACGGTATCTAACCAGGCTCTTGGTTGGCTTACAAGCCTAGTCACGCAATCACTGGTAACTACGCCAAATGAATACAAAAAATATGCCCTGGGGAGGAGGAGACGGAAAGGGGCGGAATATAAGATTGCCTCAGTGACACTCATTATGTCGCCGGTACATGAATTCAAGGGACCCGCACTGCTCTCGCGCCCAGTTATAACCACCAGCACACTGAAGTTTAAAGGATGAAGACCCCAGCTGGGATCTTCTTAGTGAGGAGTGGTGTTGTATGTGCTGCTCACGCGCTGAGGGACGCTGCTGCTCAATAAACTCTTAGCTCGAGGGCCAAAATGTAAGACAAGTTTAGTGGGTGATATTCTTGTGGGCTCGGTTACGCAAACCGCTTACATAGAGCCTCGGACAATATATCACACACCAATCTTTGTATGTAACCATAACCTCGTACACTGAAGTACGCTTTCCCATCTAAGAGCTCACGGTATACACACACACACACACACATATATATATATATATACACTCATACATTCACCCCTGCGCTTAATTACCATCTGCGCACTGTGTAAACACCGGGATGCGGCGCAGATGATACACTTTCTAAATACACTCCGCGCCACCACACGATGAAAGCTACTTGGGCCCATTAATTAACTCGGATGGGGGCGAGCTCCTCCTTTGGAGACGTTCCCAAGAAATGAAACTAGAATTTTTACTTTTATATATATTTCTTATTGGATGTTTAATCACAAGGATTACGTCCTTCCATAATACATACATTAGATCACAATGAACAGTGCACGATACTGCATACAGTGCGTATAGTATAATAATACAGCGTACTAGTGGCTGTACAAGAATGTAACAACTCTTGTATATATCTCAAAAAAAGAGAAGTGTGGGAGCGGGTACTCGCCAACCACGAAGGAAACATTTTGGTTTGATTTCAAAACAATTATTTGAACGTAAGCTAGATGATTACACTCGACTTCAACTATAAATTATCTTTGCTCATAAAGTCAATTGTTTTATTTATAGTAGTACTAAAGGTCACAGTACTGAACACCCACCTCTATCCACCTCTCTATTACACTAACTGAATAACATCATGAGAATGTGCTCTTGCGTTCATCTATGTTGGAAGAATGACATTGCCTAAAGAAAACCTGGGCTGCCCTGGATGAGTTAGGTGCGTTTCTGGTTAAACTAGGACGTTTGATTTGGGACTCTGTGGCAAGTTAAGAGAACACACCACAAGCGTTCATTAACTGGCCGGGCGCCATGCAGGCACCTGAGTCAATGTTTACCAACAGCATACACCTGCCGCCGCCACCCAATCTTGAATCACGTAAATTCCATTCTTGCGTGTTTCTCACAATAGCAAGCAGAATCTTATGTGCAGGAGTGATGTGCTCGGTAATATCAATGGTTAAACTGAGGCCTAAAATGACCACTGATATGGTGATCGCTGTTTGAGATGTATAAGGGATCCCCAGACGCATACAGCGGTCGTCGCCCTGACCGCCACAAACTGTGCGTGTCTCGGGCCTGGAGATGCGCTCCGATATTCCGTGGTCACAACCTATGATAGAGGAGAAAGCATATCTCTCCACGCCCCCGTCCGCAATGCCGAATGCCATTAGAGGAGTAAAAAAAGTGGAAGAATGTTGAAGAATGCCTGAGCCTGGGTCGAGGCCTGTGCTGTCTTGTTCCTAGCTAACCCACTATAGAGGTTGTGTACAAGCCAGTCCAATCAGCACGAGACCCAGAGACACTTCAAGATGTTACACGACCAAATGTCACATTCACCCTAAAAATCTAATACTACCTACGGGCTAGTTATGCCCGTGCCACCTCTAGTGGTGGCTTAATCTTCAACAACAACAACACTGCAATCAGTAACCTCGTCAGCAGCAGAATCGACAACATAAAGATCACTCAGGCAAGAATGTACACAATATCTTGTAGTATACACAGTTACAGCCACACTCCTGTGCCAGGTAAGTCCACTACGGGCTCACCATAGCCCGTGCTACTTGGAACTTTTGTTCCCATTAGCTGAATCTAAAACAACAACACCAATCTTGTAGTAATTGTGACGAAGGTCAGGTAATTCCGAGAAGAAAGCACTAAACCAGCAAGACTATATAGCACTTGGAAGGGATAGGGCTGAGGGCAAGGACCTGGGATAGAACTACTGGTAGGAAAGGTGCTCAACCACTTGGACCGTCGGGAATCGAACTCCGGCCTGTAAGAAGCGAGGCCATCGTTGTGCCGACTAGTCTAATTGGCTGGGAAAAGCATGCGAAAGAGTTGTGGAGCTGTGATCCACGAAATGATGTGCATATTAATTGTTTTATATAACATATCTGTACCTACCACTGTAAAAGGCTCGTATGAATATTCATATTAGATTTATTATTATTTTCAAGAAGCTTTAATGTGATGATTTATAAGCATAAATGTATTCATTGTCAATACAAAAAGGTCAATATTCTACCTCTAACAATATTCTGCCAGCCGTCCGCAATATTACCGAACATATGAACTAACGAATTGTTCAGTGAGGAAAACTTTCCCGAATTCGAACACGCGAGATGTGCCACTGAAGATTAACCTTCATCGTTACATCACAGGAAATTGTGAGTACTTATACGCCTATCATGTAGGTCCCAGGCACCGTGCCTAGAGAATAATCCGGTATTGTGTACAGGAAGAAATGTTATCCTTTTACACTACTGCTCGTGGGACAATTATGGTACGCACAATAAGGTAATTACAGCAGACTACACCAATCACCTTCCGTGTGAGATTAGTGAATAACTGAAATGAGTTAGATAAGGAAGTTAACTTTAACTCTATTCATAGGAGGTGGTTAAGGGTAATTGCATTCACAGCTATAAATGTAGGTAAGCACAGCTTAATCCTCCACATTAGACAACCGACGGTAACAAAGGCGAGGATCCAATATATAACAGCTCGATCCTGCAGGTACAAATAGTAAACACACATACAGTTATATAAACACACACACACACACACACTCACTGAACCTCACGACACTGGAAGACAGGAGAGTTAGGGGGAGACATGATCACCACATTCAAGATTCTCAAGGGAATCGACAGGGTTGATAAAGACAGGCTATTTAACACAAGGGGCACACGCACTAGGGGACACAGGTGGAAACTGAGTGCCCAAATGAGCCACAGAGATATTAGAAAGAACTTTTTTAGTGTCAGAGTGGTTGACAAATGGAATGCATTAGGAAGTAATGTGGTGGAGGCTGACTCCATACACAGTTTCAAGTGTAGATACGATAGAGCCCAATAGGTTCAGGAATCTGTACACCTGTTGATTGACGGTTGAGAGGCGGGACCAAAGAGCCAGAGCTCAACCCCCGCAAACACAACTAGGTGAGTACAACTAGGTGAGTACACACACACACACACACACACACACACACCACCCGGATATACAGTGTCCGGAACCAAGAATTATTTATAACGGCGGAAGTGAAGAGCGATGACTAAGCCTTGTCCAATACACCAACTGCGGGTGTTTGAAAGTTGCTGGTGTTTTGGAAGTTGCAATATAGATAAAATGCCCAGTACTTACTTGGCTGGTAATGTGTTCCTTACGCCAGCACGAGGACGGGTACCCGGCGGTGCCCGGGCGCTCTCACCCCTCGCCCCCCCCCTTTACTTTCTGACGACGGAAAGCTCTTCAGGAACTTCAACATTATTTTAGCTCTTCTTTTGATCAGTGCTGCACTCTGTGGCATGGCTGCCTACATCCCCAGGCTCTGGTGCTGGTGTATTGGTGTAGGTGCTAGAAGTGGTACACTACTTGGTGTAGCTGTCGGTGTATTTGTTGTGGTTGGTGTAGCTGTCGGTGTATTTGTTGTGGTTGGTGTAGCTGTCGGTGTATTTGTTGTGGTTGGTGTAGCTGTCGGTGTATTTGTGTGTTGGTGTAGCTGTCGCAGTCGGTGTATTTGTTGTGATTGGTGTAGCTGTCGGTGTATTTGTTGTGGTTGGTGTAGCTGTCGGTGTATTTGTTGTGGTTGTGTAGCTGTCGCAGTCGGTTGGTGTATTTGTTGTGGTTGGTGTAGCTGTCGGGTATTTGTTGTGGTTGGTGTAGCTGTCGTGTATTTGTTGTGGTTGGTGTAGATGCAGTCGGTGTATTTGTTGTGGTTGGTGTAGATGCAGTCGGTGTATTTGTTGTGGCTGGTGTTGATGTCGCAGTCGGTGTATTTGTTGTGGTTGGTGTAGATGCAGTCGGTGTATTTGTTGTGGTTGGTGTAGATGCAGTCGGTGTATTTGTTGTGGTTGGTGTAGATGCCGTCGGTGTATTTGTTGTGGTTGGTGTAGATGCCGTCGGTGTATTTGTTGTGGTTGGTGTAGATGCCGTCGGTGTATTTGTTGTGGTTGTGTAGATGCCGTCGGTGTATTTGTTGTGGTTGGTGTAGATGCAGTCGGTGTATTGTTGTGGTTGGTGTAGATGCAGTCGGTGTATTTGTTGTGGTGGTGTAGTATGCAGTCGTGTATTTGTTGTGGTTGGGTGTTGATGTCGCAGTCGGTGTATTGTTGTGGTTGGTGTAGATGCAGTCGGTGTATTTCTTGTGGTTGGTGTAGATACAGTCGGTGTATTTGTTGTGGTTGGTGTTGATGTCGCAGTCGGTGTATTTGTTGTGGTTGGTGTAGATGCAGTCGGTGTATTTGTTGTGGTTGGTGTTGATGTCGCAGTCGGTGTATTTGTTGTGGTTGGTGTAGATGCAGTCGGTGTATTTGTTGTGGTTGGTGTTGATGTCGCAGTCGTGTATTTGTTGTGGTTGGTGTAGATGCAGTCGGTGTATTGTTGTGGTTGGTGTTGATGTCGCAGTCGGTGTTTGTTGTGGTTGGTGTAGATGCAGTCGGTGTATTTGTTGTGGTTGGTGTAGATGCAGTCGGTGTATTTGTTGTGGTTGGTGTAGATGCAGTCGGTGTATTTGTTGTGGTTGGTGTAGATGCAGTCGGTGTATTTGTTGTGGTTGGTGTAATGCCGTCGGTGTATTTGTTGTGGTTGGTGTAGATGCAGTCGGTGTATTTGTTGTGGTTGGTGTAGATGCAGTCGTGTATTTGTGTGGTTGGTGTAGATGCAGTCGGTGTATTTGTTGTGGTTGGTGTAGATGCAGTCGGTGTATTTGTTGTGGTTGGTGCAGATGCAGTCGGTGCAGTGTAGTGCCCCAGGTGCAGGTATTGACGTAGGGTTACAGGTATTTATGAAGGTGTTACAGTGACTGTTGAAGGCATAACCTATTTTTGTAGGTGTTTGCTGTAGTAGTGTTGGAGCGCGTGTGCGCCCACGCACATGTACAGTAGCAGCAGCGTGACGGGGCGTGACGGGACACTCACCAGCACCTCACTCTCACACTTTCTACACCTGGCTACATCACACTGCCTCACACTACTCTCATATGTCTGCCGCCATCCTCGATTGTTTAAGCGTGGGTTGGACCTGTATGAGTGGGGTTGGGTGCGTCATAAGGGGAGTGCCTAGTATGCCAATCGGGACAGTAAACATGGAATGGAACACTTTTATCTTTCCTAAAGCTGTTCCATCGTCACTGTGAATTGTTGAGCGTTGATTCAGTTTTCTTCTCTGTGCAGACATTTATTTAGAAAGCGGAAGTCCATTTACATTAGTGGTAGTGTGTAGGCAGGTGAGTGGCATGCTGCTGTCTCCAGCACTGGTGTGTGCAGCAGACGCCCTCCATTACTGCATCTGCTACTACACCTGCTCCGCCAGCGGCTGCACCTGTGGCTGCAGGTGCTGCTGTAGCCGCAGGCAGCTGTAGCCGCAGGTAGCCGCAATCCCTAGCATGTAGTTTCTCAAGGTAACTCAGTATCAAATTCTTCCTCTACAATTGGTGTAGTAATTTCTCATGTTCTAATTCTCAACTTATTTTTTATTTAAATGGTAAAGAAAACGCTTGTGATGCTCCAGCTTGACCTTACAAGCAGCTGTGGGATAAAAGTAGTTCGCTAATGTAGGTGAACATGACATTTGATGGTACCATTATTGATCGGTGAATATATATATATATATATATATATATATATATATATAATATATATATATATATATATATATATAAACATTGCTTAAAACATTAAAAGAAATTCTTCTAACGTCTTATTATGTATTTCAACTAATAGATTTATTTATATCAAATTTGAGCGTTTTTGTTTACAATGCCATAGATAAATTCTGAGAACAAATATGAATTAGCATCTCGGTAAGATGATTTATCCATTTGCCCAAATTGTTAAAAAATTTCACCAGTACTACACATGTATATTAACTAAGGGTTTAATGTTTATCATAAGTGGTCAAGCCACTCGGGTGCTAGGGTGTTAACACACAGATGTACAGGTGCTGGGTGTTAACACACACACAGATGTACAGGTGCTGGGTGTTAACACACACACAGATGTACAGGTGCTGGGTGTAACACACACAGATGTACAGGTGCTGGGTGTTAACACACACACATATGTACAGGTGTGGGTGTTAACACACACACAGATGTACAGGTGCTGGGTGTTAACACACACACAGATGTACAGGTGCTGGGGTGTTAACACACACAGATGTACAGGTGCTGGGTGTTAACACACACACAGATGTACAGGTGCTGGGTGTTAACACACACACAGATGTACAGGTGCTGGGTGTGTTAACACACACATGTACAGGTGCTGGGTGTTATCACACACACAGATGTACAGGTGCTGGGTGTTATCACACACAGATGTACAGGTGCTGGGTGTTAACACACACACAGATGTACAGGTGCTGGGTGTTATCACACACACAGATGTACAGGTGCTGGGTGTTAACACACACACAGATGTACAGGTGCTGGGTGTTATCACACACACAGATGTACAGGTGCTGGGTGTTAACACACACACAGATGTACAGGTGCTGGGTGTTAACACACACACAGATGTACAGGTGCTGGGTGTTATCACACACAGATGTACAGGTGCTGGGTGTTAACACACCACGGAGGGACAGTGTGTGCAGGCCGACAGTCATCTTGTAGACCACCTCCCAGCACTTGGATTATTTTGAAGGGAATATCATCGTGACTTTAGATTATTTACCGACGATTGATAACTAGAAGAGGCTGTTGAGTGCCGTCTTCTGTGGGAACCAGCAATCACCTGAGCATGTCATCAAGCAGGGCGAGCAGGGAGGCTATATAATTCGTGAGTAATCTTATATTGGCGATGTTACGACACACACGCATGCTGCCCGATGTCCTTGACACACTACTCAGCTTACGGATTTGAAGGCTAGATTTTTAAACTCAAAATGGATTTTTGCCATACGAGTTATGGTCGTTACGAAAGGATAGATAAATTGTCGTTTTGAGATGCGTGTATTCTGTGGTTGATGGATATAGTTCAGTGGTGCTCACCGCGTATTTCTTCTCGTTGCCATCTAAGCTGAAACATTTGTCCCTTTGTAAAACCAGTTTTTCTATGATAGGTTCATAGAAATCCGGTTCTTGTGCTTGCAACCACCCTTGAACTTCATCTCAGCCGCTGTTGCGAATGCGTGCAGCCATCCCGAGGAGAAGTCCATGGTTCTTTGCGGAGTGTCATCCTTTTGCTTAACACCAGACCTACTGCGCACGCCATGCGGGAGGATGCTTGGGAATGTCTGGATTGGATTTGATGTCTAAAGGATTTGGGAAGGATGTTGGGAGGAAGAAGGATTGGGCGGTGAAATTATAATAAATATCTGGCTGTGAAGGTCTTCACTAGTTCCGACTTTCAGCTTAGCGACTATCATCTGCTGGACCTTGAAAAAACATCTTTCCAGACTTCAATCAGACAAATATTTCTTCAGCTGAAGATGAAGCTTGTAAGTCGTAGCGATCACATGGAGATGAGTTAGGGCGAACCTGGCATAATGCAGTTTGGTTTTATGATGAAATAAGTGACTATGTGAAGGAGCGGTGAAAGTATTACCAATATCCTCTAGAAATAAATGTCTTAATCTTAATCTTAAAGCACTATAATGGTTTACATTGTTATTTTCTGGTCACCCTTCGTATACTAGCAACCTGAGAAGTGAAAACCTGCAAGGGTACACATGGCTGCACAAGAGCGGTGAACGTGGCCAGAATTTACCTGAGGCAAGTATCGAGAGTTATGCTCCCACGGCCCAGACAGAGGCAAGGGATCTAGTAGCAGAGATGTCACCACATATGATGATGAAATGTTGTATGTCATGGGAGGTGTCTAACTAGGCTCTCCTGCAAGAGCTCACCCCACTCCAACATACTTTGCAATAATAAATATATTACTTTGTAGTCAGTATGTATGTTATGTTTTTCCTCCTTAGATTCATGGGGTCCTTGTGCTTTAAAATGCAATGTGGCAATTTATAGGTGATGTTGTTACTTTATAATATGATATATATATATATATATATATATATATATATATATATATATATATATGTATGTATGTATGTGTGTGTGTGTGTGTGTGTGTGTGTGTGTGTGTGTGTGTGTGTGTGTGTGTGTGTGTTATTTTGATAATTTAGACATTTGTGTTAGAGGTTACAAAATACACACAATGTAAATTACTGTTCAAAAACCTCTTCCAACTGCTCAGAAGTGGGTAGCACACCCACGATACAGCTGACATTTTAATTATGAATCGCCACATTGGTCAGCTTGCCCCTTGCTGCGAATACATCTGTAGTCGGTGAGCAGCCCGTCTTCCTAAGGTTTCCCAACGTCAAGCAAACGGTCACTTTAAAGTGTCCTCTCCTAACTTACCAGAGGACACATAACTGACAACGGGACAGTACGAAACTTCGCGAGCCGCTTCCATTTTTCGGTACGACAATTTTTGGCCTTATGTAACGCATGCCTTATGTAATGCATTACATGTTCTGTTGGAAATTACTTATATTTGTAGTACGTTGTCATAAAAAAAGGTGGTGGGCTTGCAATGGGGGAACTGGTACTATTAAGGGGTAAGGGTAAGTAGAATACAGAGGTATCAAAAAATGGGAGAACTAAAAGGTCCGGCCCCCAAAGTAAAATATCCACAATAATAAATGCTTGCTACTAAACCCGGTTAGTCTAGGAATAGATTATTGTACTCCCACACAGGAAAAAGGGATACTCTGTTCAAACTTATGTATTTATTAACCCCTTAACACCCCCCATACACAATCACACCAATAACAATTTAATACTAACTTTACCACACAATCTTACGTTAAAAGCCTTGGTCCACTTAGGCAGGATACAAGGTTTACACTGAAAACAAGCTAGGGTAAAGCTCTACTATAAAACACTGGAGGTAGTCAGCTTAGGGTAGGGGACCACGTGTTTACACTGGGACCCCCGTTAGCATAACAGGTAAGATAAACACTTAAATACACTTACTACACCCCAGGTATACTACTCTACACATAGAACGATAGGTATGCCAGACATATACAAAAATGAGTTATGGAGTACTTAACCAAACTAAGTCACAGAAATAAAGAATTAAGAGGAAGGAGGAGAGCACGTCCAAGCACCACAGACAGCCAGCAGAGAAGGCCGCCTCAGTCTCGAGCCCTGCAGCATGCGTGTGGTGCCGGGAAGAGCCCAATTGATCATACAGCTATACACATTAAAACATCTTCCCCTTATGCCTCATATTGCTACTTTCCTCATTCTACGGGTAGTTAAACTTATAACAATGTTACTTAATCCACAACAAGTTTAAGAGTCTAAATGCTTTGTGAGCAACAAGAATAGTCGTACTTCTGGCAGGGATGATTACAAACAGCTTCAGCTCTCTATGCGTCCCCTGCCATATTGTAGTTTAATAAGCTCAATTTTGACCTCTGGTTTCCATCTAAAGAACCCAGAGTCGTAACATACGTCAAGGGTAAAGCATTTATGAGGTGGGATTCGAACGGAGGTCAGCGAAGCACTGTTCGAGAAAAGTTCGCACATCATCAGTTGTGAATCGTGTGTAAACATTTTGTATTCATGAACAGTGGGTTTGGCTGCTAGATTAACGAGCATTTGGCTATTGTTTATAAGACCGGGCTGGCTGGGGGCACCAATCAAAATATAATCTAGAAAAGACAAGTGTTTCTCATTTGGATAGGTTGTTAGTATCCTTTTATTCTTATTTTAAACTGCTGCCATAGCAGCGTGTACAACACACCCCAAAAGGAAGAAAACCCGCTGAGTTGTTCATCCTGTCACATGTACCCAGACACAGCTGGGACTTCCTTAACTGTTTCAAGTGAACAGCTTACCAAACAAAAAGATTAACATTTGTCAACCCTTAAATACTTACTTTATCATACTGGTGCGAAATGGGGAACTCTTTTAAGAACACTATCTATATATGACATATAGTATTTTCTTAACTCCAGCAATGTGGGGTTTATTATTCTACACATATTCCTAATAACTCTTAGATGTTCACATTCTCTCAGGTAGTGGTCATGGTGGTGTCCATCACTCGTACCACAGATTCTGCAACTCCTCTGCTCAACTGTTGTTTCCATTCCAAATCTCTATGGATATTTGTATTCAAGACATATTCTTGCTCTTAATAAGACAGAACACGAAACAATGAGCATAAATTGGATAAGTTTAGATTTAGGAAAGACTTGGGTAAATACTGGTTCAGTAACAGGGTTGTTGATTTGTGGAACCAATTGCCGCATAACGTGGTGGAGGTGGGGGTCTCTCGATTGTTTCAAGCGTGGGTTGGACATATATATGAGTGGGAATGGGTGGTTATAAATACCCAATAATGGGTCAATAGGCCTTCTGCAGTTACCTTTGTTCTTATGTTCTTATGTTCTTAATGGTTCTTTGGGGGGGGGGCTAGACATCTGAATGGACTGCGCTTCGGACTCGTAGTCCTGAGGTTTCGGGTTCGATCCCTGGTGGAGGCGGAAACAAATGGGCAGATTTTTGCTCACCCTGATGCCCCTGTTACCTAGCAGTAAATAGGTACCTGGGAGTTAGACAGCTGCTACGGGCTGTTTCCTGGGGGTGTGTAACAAAAACGGGGCCTGGTCGAGGACCGGGCCGCGGGGACGCTAAGCCCCTGAAATCATCCCAAGATAACCTCAAGATAACCTCCCGCGGCCGCCTCCTCTTCGTCCATAATGATTAGGATTGCCAGCTGCAACCACATTGTACCAGCGTACAGCTTCACTGATTTGTTCTTCTATCCTCCTTTCCTCAGTAACCTTGTCGCGATGATATTACCTGATGATACCTCTAATTTGTAGAAGAGTCTTGGGTATGAAGTATGCCCAAGACTCTTCTACAAATTAGAGGTATCATCAGGCAATATGTAGCAGAATCTATTTTCAAAACATATATTTCCATTCAAATTCAGATACGAAATTTTTTCACAATAGGATACCAATACTATTAAATTTAATACCGAAAGTCGAGAATTAAAGATTGTATTTTGTGATTCAAAACATATTTGATGTGATATTTTGTATAGATAAAATATCAATAAATGACTTTGAAAAGCAAAATGAGTATAGCTAGGCTGAGGATAACGATGGCGAGGATCTAATCTGAGACGAGCGCCGATGAGTGGGAGACTAGGAAGGGGTGAAAGCCAAGAAAGAAAGTTGAGCGCTTAGAACAAGAGAAAGCTACAAGAGGAGAAGAGGAACATTTAGGGTGGAACAGTGTCCAGTGCCTCTTTAGTCACATGACCGAGGGTAGGTGTGTTTATGAGAGGCAACATTACACTCAATATGCAATAATACGTCTTATCACTGTATTATTGCATATTGACGGTATGCAATAATACAATTATACACAACCGAGACGGTAATGCACTGTGATAGTCTGATGAAAGTACTCGTGATGGGATTTATGGTGATAATTTACAGCGGAAGGTACATGAACGTATGAAACTGTGGCGAGGGAGGAGGGTAGAACGAATGCACGAAACATGAATACGAAAGGTGTATCGGTTGAGGAAGGTCAACGAGAGGAATGAGGAAGAAGAATGAAAGTCAGGCGGTCAGATTCTCTCCCGAAAAATGTGTGTCGTGCCCAGCTCGGGTATGAACGAAGTACTAAGGCGCTCCAGTCCCATAACATTCAGGGCGAATCTTCTATAGAGCTCCGGGATATGACATCATAGCACACATTCTCATTATGTACGACGGAAATTGGAAGCGTTTAGAAACTGTCAAATTTCCGCATTTTCATGTGTGGTGGAGAGTGAGAGAGCAGTGAGGCGATGTATTAAGAAAAGCCTCCTGGCTATGTCTGTACTCCCTTAACACTCTCGCGCTAAAATATTGACCCTCAAGACCGCGAAACGCTTTATGTTGGCGCTAATATTTGCATGGCTTAATATTTCGGTGATAATTAGCTGAACAAGTAAGTTAATACCACGCTTGCATAACCCTAATGGGGGAATTTTGTGTGTTGAATATTCCATACATTTACACACTGCCCAAATTTGCAACCTGGTAGTCCATGCAAACATGTGTGCAACATGTAAATTACCATATGATATTCGGAAGTGTTTAAGAGTATTTGATGCGGTTACCTCTGATGGACTACAGTTGTGATCAGGATGTCTTGAAAGGCATCATGTAATATCACGGTGGAAAAGATTATGACATTCTCCAAACTCAGCTGCCTCTCCTATATCAAACTTCCTCACAGGTATTACGGTAACATTGCAGCATCTTCCATGTAGATGCTATGTGTTTCCTACCTAGCAGAAGCACCACACTCAAAATTGTGACAATTATTTATATCAACTTAATCCATAATGTGCGACCTTTGGCAGGTAAAAAGACCCAGAGTTGAAGCCTCTGGCCGGAACATCCTCCATCCTAGCAACTGAGACTAACGTCTCCTGCACTTTTCGTTGAGTCCACTTGTGCCTCATTCACAAATGGTTCCGACATGTGGCGAGTACTCACCTAGTTGTGTTTGCGGGGGTTGAGCTCTGGATCTTTGGTCCCGCCTCTCAACCGTCAATCAACAGGTGTACAGATTCCTGAGCCTATTGGGCTCTATCATATCTACACTTGAAACTGTGTATGGAGTCAGCCTCCACCACATTACTTCCTAATGCATTCCATTTGTCAACCACTCTGACACTGAAAAAGTTCTTTCTAATATCTCTGTGGCTCATTTGGGCACTCAGTTTCCACCTGTGTCCCCTTGTGCGTGTGCCCCTTGTGTTAAATAGACTGTCTTTATCTACCCTATCAATTCCCTTCAGAATCTTAAATGTGGTGATCATGTCCCCCCTAACTCTTCTGTTTTCCACCGAAGTGAGGTTTAATTCCCGTAGTCTCTCCTCGTAGCTCATACCTCTCAACTCGGGTACTAGTCTGGTGGCAAACCTTTGAACCTTTTCCAGTTTAGTCTTATCCTTGACTAGATATGGACTCCATGCTGGGGCTGCATACTCCAGGATTGGCGCTGTCGCTACACCGAGGATTAGGACGTCTATCTGGGTTGTTTACACCTACAACCAGCAACCCGTCCACGACTCAAGTCCATTATTTATTTTATTTATTTATTTATATATATACAAGAAGGTACATTGGGATTGTGAGGATACATAGCATAGTAATTACAATCTTGTAAAGCCACTAGTACGCGCAGCGTTTCGGGCAGGCAGCATTACATCCAGTGGTCGACCCCACAGACGCATTCATAAACTTTTACATGCTGTTCAGTCAAAACGGGAATTTTCTCAAATATAAATGAATATTATAATATATTAGCATGTTCTGCATATATAGGCATAGGTTAAGTTAGGTTAGGTGTTTAGGTTCTGTTGGTGATTATTTGTATTTGTAGTACGTGCGTGAAGCATTTATAGCGTTGTGTTTCGAACAAAATTCGTCAGTGAAGCACTTGTTCCGGAAGTGTTCGAACGTTATCAGTTGTGAGTCGTGTGTAAACCGTTTTTCGTTCATAAACAGGGGGGTTGGCGAGTGGATGGAATCACTTTTGGGTCTTTGTGTAGAGGACGGGCTGGCAACCAGTATCTTGTCTCTTAGTTGGCACGCCTTCCGCTCACAGTTTTGTTGTGTCTTTGGGTTCTGTAACACAGTGGTTTACGTCATCTACTTACAATCGAGGAACCCGGGTTCAATCCTCAAGAAGGATAAAAACGGTTAGGCACGTTTCTTTTTACCTGATGCATTGAATTTAAATTGAAATTGAAATAAGTTTATTGATGTAAAATACACACAAAGGGATGAGGTAGCTCAAGCTATTCTCACCCCGTTCAGTACATCGTGTTAATACATACATAGACACATCACAAACAATAAACATATTACCAAACATTCTGAGAGATAAACATATACATTTTCCTCCTTCACAAGTAGTATGATATCAGACGTACACACAAATACTTTTATACTTTTATGACCTGGGTCCTGATGCATTTATTCACCTAGTAGTTAAATGAGTCCCCAGGGGGTTAGGCAACCGCAAGATGCAACCCATAGAATTTGTGTTGGTTACATCTTTGGGAAGGTCAGTAGCTAGCCTCAGTGGACCTTGACAACCTAAGTGCAGACTTCATGTCCCCGACAACATGAATTACAACCCATCCTCAGGCTATGCTCCTCCAAGCAACTCGTCCTCTATCAAAGGCCATTGCTCGTTAATCCACCCGTCAAACCCCCTGTTTATGAATGAAAAACACTTTACGCACGACTTACAAATGATGACTTTTCTCGAAGTGCTTCGTTCACGTCCTCTGCTCGAATCGCACCTCTACTTCAACCACGTGATGAATTTGCTGCTATTTTTAATTTGTACAGTGTGATGATATTTTAATTTCGACAGTGTGATGATATTTTTATCGTCACACTGCTGAAATTATTTTTTTTTATTTCTAGAGATCTAATTGTAAACATAGATTTTTCCTACCTAAAACAATGTCAAAAGCAGGCAGCGGGGAGCTCCAGGGCCGGTATCCGCCTGTATTGTTTGTTGTTGGTCCAGCTGCAGCGGTCGCGCCTACTGCTTCACCTTCACAAATGGTCGTATTAACAGGTGAGAAAACGAGGCCAGATAATCCAAGCGTTCACACGCACCGAGGGATGATTACAAGAGTTCTCATATTAGTGTGTTGCTTTCAAGAAAAAAATCTCACGAAGGGTTAATTTAGACACCCAGCATGGAGACGCTCCCATAAACCTGACCTCGTACTCCTCCAATCCAAACAAGAGCAACCTATCTATAGCTTAATGTCTTGGCCAATAGCGTGAGGAGACGCGGAATGCTAGTATTTCCTCACATTATGTGAAAATTGTGTTTGGCTAGAGGGCTCTTGTTCCTAATCGAGGGAAGCCCAGAGGAGCTCAGCCACTCCCACGGTTACGCACGCTGCTTTAGGTAAAGTATTTCCATAACGTAATTTCTTCACATCGTCTGGAAAAAAACGTAGATTACATTATCAGTTTTCCATACTTATGAATTTATGTATTTTCTCGTGAATTTATATGTTTCATGTCTGTACATCTTATCTTGAGATGATTTCGGGGCTTAATGTCCCCGTGGCCCGGTCCTCGACCAGGCCTCCACCCCCAGGAAGCAGCCCGTGACAGCTGACTAAGTCCCAGGTACATATTTACTGCTAGGTAACAAGGGCATCAGGGTGAGAGAAACTGCCCATTGTTTCTCTCCGGCGCTCGAGATCGAACCCGGGACCACAGGATCACACGTCCAGTATTCTGTCCGCTCAGCCACCGGCTCCCATACATGGTTATAATCCAGTTCGTTCTCTCGATTTGATACTGTAAAAAATGCAACTTTTCTTTATAACCAGAAACGAACACATTAACCCAAGCAACCTACCTAACCAGTCGAGGCCGAAGCATAGACAATGTTAAGGAGTTGAAATTTGTATTAATATCTCGATTTTTAACGGAGTGATCAATTCCCTTCAAAATACGACGTATCTGAAGATCACAGTGTTCATCATGGTACTATGTGTGTACTCTGGAGTTGTATTTGCTTTGAGCTCCAACTCTTGGGCTCCGCCTTTCAGCCATCTGATGTGATAACACCCGACCCGCTTGGGCTTTGTCGTATCTCCACTTGAATATCCATGTATGGCAACCGGTCTGCTGGACCATTCATAACGACCTGTCTGCTGGACCACTCACAACGACCTGTCTGCTGGACCACTCACAACGACCTGTCTGCTGGACCATTCATAACGACCGGTCTGCTGGACCATTCATAATGACCGGTCTGCTGGACCATTCATAACGACCTGTCTGCTGGACCATTCACGACGACCTGTCTGCTGGACCATTCATAACGACCGGTCTGCTGGACCATTCATAACGACCGGTCTGCTGGACCATTCATAACGACCTGTCTGCTGGACCATTCATAACGACCGGTCTGCTGGACCATTTATAACGACCTGTCTGCTGGACCATTCATGACGACCTGTCTGCTGGACCATTCATGACGACCTGTCTGCTGGACCATTCATAACGACCGGTCTGCTGGACCATTCATAACGACCGGTCTGCTGGACCATTCATAACATCTGGTCTGCTAAACCATTCATGACAGCTGGTCTGCATTTATTGATTAATTTAGGCTTAAACATGTTCAATTGTCTTGGAAGTAATTAAGTGGTTTGGTAAGTTGCTCCACAAGTCAACTACCTCATTTCTAGACCATTGTTTGCCTATTTCCTTCGTCATTGTTTTGTTGTTCCCTCTGAACCCATTGTCTCTCCCTCACGGCTTGCTGTGTGTAATATACCTCCTCAAATAATTGTAGTACTTAGAGCAACTATTTGGCCAAAAGTTAAAAGTAAAGGTTGAACCCAAAATTGTTCACTTTTGAACTATTATATTATTCCAAATATAATGTTAATTTTGTTTACAAATTAACCGAAGAACATAACCTGTACAGTCCTAATTAGGCAAGCCTAGGCCAAACATGGACTATCATACGCCTAATTTAGTACATGTATGTGCTATACTAAGGCCTAGGAAATTGTATATCTGATTGACAACCAGTGGTCTATGTATCTGATATATCTGATTGACAACTGGGTGGTTTATATATCTCTAACAATTTCCAGACCGGCTGTACATCTGACATTCAGGCGGATGTAGTGGCAGATAGTAGTACTGACGTTTGTGAGGCGGGATAAGTATGAGAGTAAGGGAGGGAAGAAGAGAGAGAGAGAGAGAGAGAGAGAGAGAGAGAGAGAGAGACAGAGAGAGAGAGAGAGAGAGGGAAGGAGAGAGATATCATTAGTGAGGAGGGAGGGAGAGAGAGAGAGAGACCCCAGTAGCCAGACTGCTATCATAACGGGTCATCCAGTGGTTCACCTTCGCCACCCAGTCTACTGCTGCGTTATACACATGTTCCGCCCGCCTAGATGCCGGGGGGAGCCCCACGACGTGAATAACAAGGACACCAGCCGTACAGTCACTCCTTTATGACAGATGACTCTAAATGTCTACCTTTTATGATAAACACCTCTAAATGTCTACCTTTTATGATAAACACCTCTAAATGTCTACCTTTTATGATAAACACCTCTAAATGTCTACCTTTTATGATAAACACCTCTAAATGTCTACCTTTTATGATAAACACCTCTAAATGTCTACCTTTTATGATAAACACCTCTAAATGTCTACCTTTTATGATAAACACCTCTAAATGTCTACCTTTTATGATAAACACCTCTAAATGTCTACCTTTTATGATAAACACCTCTAAATGTCTACCTTTTATGATAAACACCTCTAAATGTCTACCTTTTATGATAAACACCTCTAAATGTCTACCTTTTATGATAAACACCTCTAAATGTCTACCTTTTATGATAAACACCTCTAAATGTCTACCTTTTATGATAAACACCTCTAAATGTCTACCTTTTATGATAAACACCTCTAAATGTCTACCTTTTATGATAAACACCTCTAAATGTCTATCTTTTATGATAAACACCTCTAAATGTCTACCTTTTATGATAAACACCTCTAAATGTCTACCTTTTATGATAAACACCTCTAAATGTCTACCTTTTATGATAAACACCTCTAAATGTCTACCTTTTATGATAAACACCTCTAAATGTCTACCTTTTATGATAAACACCTCTAAATGTCTACCTTTTATGATAAACACCTCTAAATATCTACCTTTTATTATAAACACCTCTAAATATCTACATTTTTATGATAAACACTTCTAAATATTTACATCTAAATGGGTAAACACTTGTTCGGTAACAGGCTTGTTGATTTGTGAAACCAATTACCATAATAGAAGTAATATCCCTTGATTGTTTCAAGCGTAGATTAGACATATATATAAGAATGAGATTGGGTGGATATAAAAAAGAGCTGTCTTGTATGGGCCAATAGGCCTTTTGCAATTTCCTTGATCGCGGGTGGAACACGAACAAGGGGACACAGGTGGAAACTTAGTGCCCAGATGAGCCACAGAGACGTCAGAAAGAATTTTTTCAGTGTCAGGGTAGTTAACAAATAGAATGCATTAAGTAGTGTTGTGGTGGAGGCTGACTCCATACACAGTTTCAAATGTAGATATGATAGAGCCCAATAGGCTCAGGAATCTGTACACCAGTTGATTGACAGTTGAGAGGCGGGACCAAAGAACCAGAGCTCAACCCCCGCAAACACAACTTGGTGAGTACAATTAGGTGAGTATATGTTCTTAACAGTCTGACAGGCGCTCTGGCTGGGGTCGAGGCCCTGAGGAAATTTATTTATTTATATACAAGAAGGTACATTGGGGTTAAGAGACTACATCGTAATGATGATTTTACATTCTTGTAAGAGATACTATGCTGGCCTAGTATGTCGAGCGGGTGGGACAGGGAGGAGACAATGTATATTTTGACAATTTATATACAGTATATATACTGAAAACTCACACCCCAGAAGTGACTCGAACCATACTCCCAGGAGCAACGCAACTGTATGTACAGGGACGCCTTAAACCACACTTGACCATCACGACCGGACATAAGGAAGTGATAGCCGAGCTATATGAACCACTTCCCCGCCGCACTCGGATGGTAATCTTGGGCATAGCATTTTATCAAACACCTCATTTTTTGGGCAACACGTGAGGAACACAAATACCAATACCAAATACATACCAGTTGCGTTGCTCCTGGGAGTATGGGTTCGAGTCCTTCTGGG
>WNGS01165523.1:36088920-36105024 GCA_020271785.1 Procambarus virginalis | reverse complement strand
ACATATATATATATATATATATATATATATATATATATATATATATATATATATATATATATATATATATATATATATATATATATATATATATATATGTCGTACCTAGTAGCCAGAACGCACTTGTCAGCCTACTATGCAAGGCCCGATTTGCCTAATAGGCCAAGTTTTCATGAATTATTGTTTTTCGACTACCTAACCTACCTAACCTAACCTAACCTAACTTTTTCGGCTACCTAACCTAACCTAACCTATAAAGATAGGTTAGGTTAGGTTAGGTAGGGTTGGTTAGGTTCGGTCATATATCTACGTTAATTTTAACTCCAATGAAAAAAAATTGACCTCATACATAATGAAATGGGTAGCTTTATCTTTTCATAAGAAAAAAAATTGAGAAAATATATTAATTCAGGAAAACTTGGCTTATTAGGCAAATCGGGCCTTGCATAGTAGGCCAAAAAGTGAGTTCTGGCTACTAGGTACGACATATATATATATATATATATATATATATATATATATATATATATATATATATATATAAATGATTGTATGTACTAAAATGTATTGTATGTACTACCTCTATCTTTAAATCTAATGTCTTTGAGGTCGATCTCGAACCCATTGTTGATGTGACGACTTATATTGAATTTTGTAACTAGCTCATCAAGATTGTAACTTGCTTAGCTAAATGAATTGTGGGGTTCAGTCCCTGAGCCCATTATGTGCCTCTGTAACCCTTTCCACTACCGCCCACGGGATGGGTATGGGGTGCATAATAAATGAAGGCGATGAGTCACAATAACGTGGCTGAAGTATGTTGACCAGACCACACACTAGAAGTTGAAGGGACGACGACGTTTCGGTCCGTCCTGGACCATTCTCAAGTCGCTTGTGACTTGAGAATGGTCCAGGACGGACCGAAACGTCGTCGTCCCTTCAACTTCTAGTGTGTGGTCTGGTCAACATAATAAATGAACTAAACTAAACTAACTAAACCATGCTTCATTCAAAAGTAAAACCAAAAAGTACCTAATTACCTTCTCATAGTTTCCTACTTTGTGCTTGAAACTCACATTGTATCTTTATTATGCACCCCACTGTATGGGGGTGAATAATTATGAGCTAAACTAAACTGTGCTTTATAATTACTTTTTAATTAAGGACTAAATCGTTAGTGACTTTGTTATGAACTTTCACAACCTAATGTACCCTCTTGTATATAAATAAATGTATAAATAAAAGTGTTCGTGGTCCTCGGGTAAATTATTTTTTAATTAGCCCAAAAAGTCGCAAGTAGCGAGATTAACAATTTAGGAGTGCCGGGCATTTAAAGTAGCCCAATCTGCTACTTTTAACTTAATCTGGCAGCACTGGTATGATGTGGCGTCTGCGACATTGTAATTCATATTTAGAAAAAAACAATATAAATGAATAAAGTTCCGTTTTAGCTTTCCTCAAAATAATTTTAGTAATTGAACTAAATTAATAAAGGGACAAATATATGTATCTAGTTTGCTATTGTATTTTTATAGATGAATCGCAAACAGGCGAGGTAAACAAGTCCACATGTGCAGCTAAAGTGAGGCCGTGTGGTGGTCCTGGTCATCTCTGCCGGCTATCACACCAGATTGTCAAGCCACGTACGTTTTCTCTCCATTTCTATATATAAGGAATTCTTGGATCGAAGTATTTTTGCGGAGTTGATATATTTAGGTGGTTTGTGAGCTGGATTTGACGAGTGAAGTGGGAGAACGCGGGCGTGTTACTCGCCCCCCAAAATAGGTATTCTGTGGTTGGTCGAATAGGTATTCTGGTCTTGTATAAGGAATGTTTGAACTTGTTAGGAGCATAAATAATTTGTACAGTTATGGTAATTAGTTCATTAGACACTGGGTGATAAAGTGTAGATACATATACTATCCAGATGTTCTTAGCACCAACATTACTAGTTTTGCGCACTTATCCCAAAGCGATATGAAAAACTGAAAACATAAAAAAAGGAAGCAATGACAATCATTCTTGGAGTCCCAAGAACTGCCAAAACATCTAATCTACGAGAAGTTGTCCCTCCCCAGTGTTAAGAGCAGAATTAAGGCACTGAATGCAAAGCTTGCAATTAAGATAGCCAGAGATCCCCATTACACTGATATTGCCAAGTAAAAACTGAGTTACAGGAGGAAATAGGAGAAGCAAAAAATGGCTTCACAGATCAGTCTGCTATCCTCAAAGAACTTCACCTGCTTGAACAAGCCTGTGAGCTCATGCTTGTAGAGAGGTTATCTCCCTGGGAGGATGACCCATAATGCATGATTATCATCAATGAGATGACAATGAAAAAGTCCAACATGATACCACAGAAATGAGGCACAGGTATTTTGAGGAAATTTATAAAGAAGCTAGAAATGAATTAGATCAAATCTACACTGATGGGTCATCGAATCCTGTCAATGGCAGGGCTGGTGCAGTATTCACTGTACAGTAATTAGGAATAATGCCTTTCAACGTGGAAATAAAGTAAAAGCATGTGTTGAAAACTATGCTTCTTCAGCTCAAGCAAACTGCCATTGTTTTGGCATTAAGATTTCTGGAATGAAACATTAATGGTGCAGTGATCTGCATTTATTCAAAAGCAGCGTTATAAAGCCTTAGTAAAAATCGGGCAGAATATTTTGCGATAGTTGCTGAAATCAAGAGAGCTGTGAGTGCTAACCAATCAGGGAAGAGTTGTCAAACTTCTGTGGATCCCCTAGTAAAGTCTCTACCTATTGTGGTTTAGAAGTACTGTAATGACTGAGTTGTGTTATTTCAGTCATAAAGTGAGGTATGACATGCTATTAACCTGGTCCATTTATTCATGGCTACCCTGCATGTTCAGTCACTGGATGGTGTTGTATCAGACATAATCCACATTTATTTCCTAAGGTCCAGGAAGGGAAATAAGGGACTTGGGATTTTTTTCAAATGCCTGTCCCTGTACTGTATATCGAACGAGCGATAGAAGTCTTTAGTGTCGATGATATACCCCTCGAAAGGGTGGGACTTTTAAATCAAATCAAGCATCTAAATCATCTCCAGGTGATTGGAGTAGTGAAATTATATACATTTTTCATACCCTCTTCCTATTATTTATGAATTATTTGTGTGAAAATAAAAAAATTGCTAAAAATGTACAAGAGTGCGAGGAAAATTCTTGCTAGTAATATTTGTGAAAAAGAAATTGTATACAAATATTGGTTTCAATTAAATTTCAATACAATATAGTACTAGTTGCTAATAATTAATACTTTCATTTTAAATTTGCTCTAAACTTAGAATAGGAGATTAAATTAGGAAGTGTGCATTAAGATATTGGGTCACAAAAACTGTACAGTATTGTAGGCTAGTGCATTGGCAAAAATATGACCACTTAATGAAAAAGTGAAAATATTTTTGAAGAATTATTTTATATACAGTAGCTATTTATTTTATCATCCCCTTGATGAGGAATTTGCAACAGATTAAACTTTGATAATCTAACTTTATTTGGCTATACTGTATACATTTCTGTATTCAGATAATTAACATTTACCAAAGTCTTCAGGTCATATTCATTTATTGAGAGAAATGATTACTCCTAAATACAGTACGATGTATCTTGTTGTGAATGTTCTTATCTGTAAAGGGACAAGTCTGGTGATAATAGACAAGATATTTATACAGATAACACTTTGACTACTGTGTTTACTCTTAAATACCCAAATAGATAAAGTAAATAGAAGATTTCAGGTTCTGTACTAATAGTCATATTAATCAGTTTAAGAAAGATTGTGCTCAAGTTTGGTCACACTCCCTAGCATCTCCCTAGACTGAAGGCACAGTACAATACTGTATTTATATAATTAAGGTAAAGTATTATTCTGTAATTTAAACTCGTGTGAAATAATGTCCTTTGGCTTTGGAAGAAGCTAAGGAACCATTCGGAAAGGAGCTTTTCATTGAACTTGAATGAACTAAAAAAAAATTTGAGTGTCCAAAGATCGCTGATATTAACCCAGGTAGAATTTCTGATGCAGATACAGTTGGATTTTAGTGATCGAAATTCTGGTCCTCTACTGAGAGTTTTGGTGATTTATTCTGTTAGCAAACTTTTTCTGGCATTTTCAGATTTCTGTTATTTTGAGAAATATCTACTATCTTAATACAAAACACCACAGCATAATGCAGCACCACAGCAAGGCATGCAGATCCTCAGCCCAAAATTTCTTGCATACACCCTGATATAAAAAAAATTATCCCAAAAGCATAAGCCAGAAAGTTGCAAACAAAATTTGTTTTGAAAGGGTTTTTCTCAAGCTCGGAGCATAATTTTTAAACTATATTATGTTGTTACTCTCAAAGTTATAGTCATAAATTTGTAGTTGATTTAATTAAATCACCGATGAATGATTTGCAAAATCGAACCCTTGAAACAGGGTACCATCCACGGCAACATCCTCCCTGCCTTTACCCCATTTTGGGCCTAATCAGATGTGAATTGATGGGTGGGGAGGCACAGAATACTGTACATGGTTACTGTACTGTACATGATTAAAAGGTATTAAGCACTCAGGAGTGTTCTAGAGCTGTGTAAGGATGTAACTGAAAGAAAGGAGACTGCCGGTCCACTGGGAAATATGACTTGACGTATTGGATGTTGGTAGTGAACCAAGGGCTGACAACAGTACAATTACAAGATGAGAGTGGACTTTAGTTAGTAAATGATGTTTGACCTGTAAAGGCTTCATTAGATCTAACATAGGTAAACAAGGCTTTTGTATAAATGGGGAAAAAAGAGGTTTTGCCCCTTTTACAAGCATCAGTTCTGTGTATTTACATTTATTAAAACCCCTATAGGTAAAAATGTTATCTGCAAATAAAAGTCTACACTCGTCATGATGGTTCTCTACATATTGATTATTGTTAGAAGAGCTTGCAATTGGCTGGTTTCTCATGCTATCTTGGTATGGGTCATTCGAGGAGTTTCCAGGCTCGTGTAATTTTGTTTACGAAAAAGCTTGAAAATAATTGCCTTGCATGGGTTGATATGTCCAGTTCATGTTATGTGCTCATTTATTCTAGTCTGAGAGATTGAATGTCTTTTCAGAATGCCGAAGGCTCCAGTACAAAAAAAATGCCGTGTGCACAAGGAGGTGAGCCGAGTATGCACGAAGGCAGGCGTGAAAGGAGCTAAACCAGCATCAGGTGTGCTTTCACAGGGGCTTGTTTTCAATACAGATTTAGGTCAACATATCCTTAAGAATCCACTTGTGATCACCTCCATGGTTGAAAAGGCTGGATTAAAGACAACGGACATTGTACTTGAGGTCAGTATTTAGTGAAGCTTTTATGTCTAGATTTGAAATATTCCAAATACATTTCTTTTAAGTGTAAGAATAAACAGTAAAGAGTTTAGATAATGGGACTGAAACTTTAACAGAACTGTAGTATATTTGTTTTCTCATATTTGAAGATATTATATGCACATATGTATCGCTCTTCTAATTGTGCAATTATCATTTGTAATAAATCTTAATTAAAGTTGAAAAATACTTTTTAGAAATATTGTTAACTATAACATTTTATACAAACAAAATTCACATACAATAGGTTGGTCCAGGAACAGGAAACATGACTGTAAAACTTTTGGAACGAGTCAAGCGAGTGATAGCATGTGAAGTGGACTCGCGAATGGTAGCAGAGTTACACAAGAGATTCCTTTCTACCCCCCTGCACTCCAAGTTGGATATTAGGATTGGTGATGTGTTGAAGGCAGATCTGCCTACATTTGATGTGTGTGTTGCAAATTTGCCTTACCAGGTTTGTATATACAACTCTTGTTATTAGGTTTTTGGAGTCGAGCCACCATTGTTCAAGCCACAAATAAGGCATTAGTTATCTATTTAATGCATTTTTGAACCTTATCATTATTTTGGGAAAAAATCAAGGTCATTTCAATTCAGAAAAAGATGGAGATCAGGGGTGTTGCCGATCAGCATTAGGCATTTGATTTGGAGCTGAATTCGACCAACGGTTTGGTTGGATTTCCTAACTTCATAGATAACATATAGGGCTTCTTTTTAAAGGTACAGTTGTACCAGAGTGATGTACAGTTTGTTGAGAAGGAGAAATATGTTAAGTAGCAGACGTGGATTGAGAGTAAATCAATTCAAATCAATATCTAACTTAACTGTAGGCTATATGCAGATAGTATATACCTTTGCTTAAAGGCATATATTTTGATTAAATATCTAAACATCAAATTAGGTATAATATTAGATATCTTGTTTATTACTTAATCCAACTATCTTTGCCTTAAAGTACATGATTTGTATTAATATTATGAATGGTTATAAAATCCAAAAAAGTGTACAGTGTAATCATTCCTTACAGATTTCTTCACCATTCGTCTTCAAGCTGCTACTTCATCGGCCGATCTTCAGATGTGCCATACTTATGTTTCAGCAGGAATTTGCTGAACGTTTAATTGCCAGGCCTGGTGACAAGTTGTACTGCAGACTAACTGTCAATACTCAACTGTTGGCAAAAGTTGATCATCTAATGAAAGTTGGCAAGAACAACTTCAGACCACCTCCTAAGGTATAGATTTACATAGGAATATATTGTGATAATTAAATTTAGTTCCTTAGACTGACAGTGCCTTTACTCCTTAATCTCTAATTCATTTATGTAATTTGTATAGTTCAAACTGTTGAAAGTAATGGTTGCTTCCAAGGGTGTTGCAGTATGATAAGATATTGAGATGGCTGCGTTAAATCTTATGTTCCTTTGTGTATGTCTGTTACATACCATGGCTTGTCTCATGTTGCTGATAATACTTGCTACTTTGCTGTAACTATTAAATTTTGTTTATTTTAAATGCACTGTCATCATTTGGTAATTGGATTATTTTGCAGATACATACAGTAATGCATGCCTTGGCATAATTTAATTGAGAGTACACCAGACAGTTATCATAATGTAATTCATAGAATGTACCTCCAACTCAAAATATGTAGTTTTACATAAATGATTACAGTTTCAGATTGGCAACTAGTAATTTGATCCATAACTACTTTTTTATGTATTGAAGTCATGTTATTGCATAAGCTGCTAATGTAATATTCCAAATTGTTCATAATGCCATTCACCTCACACTCATTATTTCTTTCTTAAATATTATTATTATTATCATCGTTTTTCCCATTTGAATGAGAGGTAAGAATGCATAAATTGCATGGTAGTAGTAGTCCTGGCTAGCAAAAAATGTGAACATATCTGCCAGGCTGGTGCTTTACCAAAGGTTGCTGCAATTAAATAATAAAGCTATAATAATGATATAATAAATACTATAATAAAGAAGAAACCCAGGCATGGAGCTGTAAGAAAACCACCTAACAAATTGGATTAGCTAGAAAAGAAAGATCCTTCCCTGCCAATGCCACATTGAAGGTTATCTTGAGATGATTTCGGGGCTTTAGTGTCCCCGCGGCCCGGTCCTCGACCAGGCCTCCACCCCCAGGAAGCAGCCCGTGACAGCTGACTAACACCCAGGTACTTATTTTACTGCTAGGTAACAGGGGCATAGGGTGAAAGAAACTCTACCCATTGTTTTTCGCCGGCGCCCGGGATCGAACCCGGGACCACAGGATCACAAGTCCAGCGTGCTGCCGCTCAGCCGACCGGCTTGAAGATTGAAGAAACCTCCTCCTTGTCAAGCAGGGACCTTCAGTATGACTGCTATTTTCCCATGGAAAAAATGAGGATTGCATGTCAGTCAGAAGGAAGCAGGACACTGGAATGTCTGCCAGGAAGCAGATGTAAAACCAAATTTGAAAAGAACTGGGTTTAATTTTGACACATTTCTCATCTCAAGAGAGCCTTTCCATGTGGCTGTGGAATCTTTGCTTGCATTGAATACCTTTATTTGTAAATAAACGAATATGCCAGCATTCTGCCATGTATGAAAACTTTTATGATTTTTTCTTTTGTTGCTGTGAAAACCTGGCAAAATTATGGGTTGGCTGTGGAAATGGTGATGGTAAGAGAATACCACAGCTGGTGCACAGCCAATCCAGTACAGAAATGACTGAACAGTTAGTCTGGAGGCACATAAATGACTGTAACGTGCAAACACTCATAGACATGGAATGGTATGAATGGCTGTCGTTGTACCTGTGTTAAGCCACGATGTTAATTTTTGAAGTTTTCCAAATTTCTTCTCCTCTGCAGCTCTCTTCCTTCTCTGTGCTCCACTCAAAACATTACATTTCATTTCTGCTGAAAGTGTTATTCACCTGGAAATGTATATCTTAAATATATAGTCCTACACCCAGGATGTAGGGTTATATTATACAAGTGTGCTTGCAACAAGACCTAAATATTTAAACATTCTGCTTCCATAATGAACATGCCTTATGCTCGTGGGGCCCATGCGTTAAAATGGCTCTGCTTGCACCAGTATGACTTGGACGGTTATTTAAAACGATCCTTCCTGTGCCTTTGTTAAATGTTGAATTGCCCTAAATGTACATGTTGATAATCATGGAGTTAGCAAGGTCTTGCTTCAGGGACTAGATGATTTTTAGTAATCGGAAATTATCTTCCATTAAGGTATCATCTCGTGCATAAGCAGTCTAGTTTGAACAATAGCACTGTGGAGACAGTAAGTCACAGTAACGTGGTTGAAAGCTAGACACCCAACCCACCCATCCGAAAAGAAAGGAAAGTGACAAGGTTTCAGTCCGTCTTGGACCATTATAAAGTTCTGTATCTTTGATTTAAAAGTGCCTTCCATCTATTGCCACTAGTACAACCACATCAAGTAAACCTATTTACCTGGTGGTTGTGTTTCATGTTAACTGAATACACAAATTGATTTTACATTTTAAATTTCTCATTACTTTTCTCTAATTTTAGGTTGAGTCATCAGTCGTGAGGATTGAGCCAAAGAATCCAGTGCCAAAGATAAATTTTTCAGAATGGGATGGACTTCTGCGGGTTGCTTTTGTTAGAAAGAACAAAACACTGGCTGCTGCATTCAAACAATCTTCTGTACTGCAGGTCAGTTTTTAAATTAGTTTAGTTATACCACGGATAAGTATTTTTGCAGGTACATTTTAGTTTTGAAGATTCATTTAAGGTGTTCAAGTTAGTCATGATAATCATTATTATTACCCAATTTCCCATTTTTATAGGGTGGGGAGGGTCACCAGCCTGGAAGAATTACGAAAGCAGTACAAGAAAAGATTAAAGATACTCAAAAGACATTCCATCACATCCATAGAGATTAGGATACTGATATATGTGAGTTGTTATTACAGTAGAAGTTAATTCATATTTGGCAAAAGTGTTAATTAATATACTGTACTCTCCTTTTCAGACATTAGAAAAAAATTACAAAACTTGGTGTTCACTGCATGAGAAAAAGATTCCTGAAGATTTTGTTATGAAAGAAAAAGTAGAAGACATTCTGATTGATGGAAAATTTGACAAGAAACGTGCAAGGCATATGGATCAAGATGATTTTTTATCTTTGTTACATGCTTTTAATAAAGAAGGAATACATTTTGTATAGGTATTTAAATAGTACAGTATTGTGTAGGGAATATATTTTTCATACTATTTGCAAGGTCAACAGTTCAGGGCCCCCTTGTCTAAAAGATACCTGCTTTGTTCAGACAGCCTCTAACTTGCATTAAGAATGGGGGTTGAATGTATATTTTTGTAAGCTTACAGATATTAAACATCAACTTGATGTTAATTGAATGTACAACATGATATCCAAGTGACAAGTTGACATACATGAAAACCTGTTTCCTGTACATTATCTAGATATTGCCATATCTTCATTATATGAAGCTTGGCACTCTTCTTATTTATTTATTTAGGTATATTATTTTTCAAATTATATTTATTCTGTATGCCCTTCCTCTTTCATGGCAACATGGAAGGTGGTGGAGGTGGGGAGGGAAGATTGCATGTTCCAATGGTCTGAAGGACAGTTGAGTTTGTCTTGTTGATGTCTGTCTTCTGGTCAAAGGAAAAGAAACAAGCTGTTTTCCATCCATCAGGGTTGAGCTGTGTGGTCGTGTTTGGCTGTAAGGCTGTATCTCCTGTGTCTTGATTCTTCCTGTTGAGGAATAGAGCCAAGTTGTGTATCTAACCCAAATTTCATGAGATTATTTGTTATATGGTGGCACTGATCTTTGTTACAATGCCAGAGAAATTATGTCAGTTGTATGTATCATGGTACCTTCCAATTTCTAAAAAAAAAAAAGTAATACATTAAATACTGTTGCCAAAGACCTAAAACGAATGTTCTCATAATTACCATATTTTACTTCCTCCACATAGTAAGTCCTGAGGTGAATAGCCACAACACCCTTGCCTGAGTCAAGGTATATGTATTTCTGTGGTGAGCCCCAAAAGCTCCGTGGAGCCTCTGTGACTCGCCCAGAAAATGGCGTTTCATTACATTCGGTGCTGGTTTTTTGAAGCATTAATTTTGCTTGCATCCAGATAAACTCCTAAAGTCACCTTTTGTAACAAGCCTATAAAAGACACATTACAGTTATATAAATGTTTTTTCCAGTGGAGAAATGTTTTGTGTTTTACTATTACACTATTACAATCCCACACACATTGCAGGGTAATAATGAAATTCCACATTACTTGCATTGTTTAAGGGGGGAAGAATAGAGGGCTAAGGTTTGGTATGCAGTGCTAGAATTTTGTTGTAACGTTTTAAACCTATTAAGTTTGGCAGGATTATATATCCTGTGTTGTTGGTATTTATTTAAAACATTGATATTGGTGCTAGTCAGAATGGAAGTCACTTCTGTGACTTTACATATGTTAGTTCTTTGCCATCAAATAACTGGGTTCCTAATAAATGTATCAAATTTCATAAATACCCGGTACTGTATATATATTGTCATTTGATAATGTGTTTGTTGTCAACAGAAAAACGTTGAAGCTTGATTATTTGATGACAAGGAATAATGGATTAATGGCTCATGGTGGTAATATATCTGCAAATGTAGATATGTTCACCTTTTGTAGATAGCTAGTAATAGGAAGAATTCTCATAGTTATTGTAATTGTTTTAAACGTTTGACTAGTTTGTGTTACTTACAATTTGCATTAGTGTTATATGCCAAACTTTCCACAGTGTAATATTTATTTATATTTTGTAATACAGTATAATATTTCTGCCATATTTGGAGTTTTACATTATAGAGAGGGGACGTATAAAAAGTAAAACAATTTAGATGAAACAAATTGAAAATGTTTTATTCCTTCAAGTTTGTTTTTCATGTTTAAACAAAACTGTTGTCATAAACAACAGAAAGCTTTTAATCTTTCACTGAACCATAACGTGTTGTTTTTCCTATTACAGGAGTTGAGCTTGGTATTTGTACTGTATTAGGAATTTTGGTTAAGTTGAAACCAATTGTGCCTCAACAAGCTGGCTTATATCCTTAGAATTTACAGTTATTTTTCATCTGTTTATAAGCCAAACTATTCTTATCTATATATTTCAGACAAAAGCTTAAAGCTTTAAAAGAAGGAATAATTAAAAAGGGCTTAGATGACAAAATAAATTAATTAGCAATTTACAAATTAATGTGAAATAGATCAATTTTAAAATTATTAATGCTATATGTAACTAAGAAAATAAAAGTTAATCATTGCTTAACACTTACTTTTTCTTGTCACAGCTAGAATTAGGGGATATGAGAAGTAGCATCACCGTGTTTTTGTTGAATTTTTACTTTATTGGCATTGATGTAACTAGCTTATGTACTCCAGTGACTTTTGTTATGTTGTAATTTATGCTTGGCCCCAGGTATTGGAACTGATTTGGTTACTCAGTGCTGTGTGAGTGTGAATATTGAACGTGTCAAAGTGCGAACTAGGGAGTAGTACAAGGAGATAGGAGCAGGACTTGTTTCCTTGAAGTCAACTGAATTTCAGTATACTAATCTGTTCATTAATTAAGGCTGAACATAACATTAGTACTTCACATTAAATATGCTTTCAATTACTAACAGCTAGTGCATAGCTCAACATGTCCTTCCTTCAGCATGACCTAGAGAAAACTGCCAATTGAAACCTCAATGGGCCAATGAGCTAGGACCAGATTACCTGGCTTCTCAACAGTAACTAATTCCCCTCTCGGCACGTTTATGGATAATATGGAAGGGTTGTCGAGTCCCGTTGCTGGGAAGAGGAACCCTGCACATAGGATTACCAAGGTTCCCTAGGCAAATTATTGACCTTTCCTAGGATGCAACCCACAATAGTTTCTAAACTGCTGGGTATCTATCTACTGCTTGGTAAACAAAGGCATCAGGGAATTGAACCTGGAACATGTGTGACCCGATTACGCTGACAGCTGTATAGGCACATATGTATGCAATATACGTTATTCAGGAAGAGAACTGTTGGGTTATTAATCAAAAGCAAAGGCACCCATTTCAGTTTGTAAATATAATTACTTATGAAAACTAATACTGATACTCGATAACAAGAAGGAACTGAGGAAAGTTTGTGTGTGGTATTAATCTAAGAAATGTGCATTCCAAGTTTAAAGAAATTGAGTTCAGTTCAACAGTTTTACAGAACTGTTGAACTACAACAGTTCAGCCGGTCAAATAACCCAACCAACACATACAGGGCTAACAACACTACAAACCAGACGTGACAAGGCTAATCTCATAGAAACTTTTACAATGCTGAACAGTTTGAAGGATACTGATCCAGACAACTACTTCTAGAGGTCCGATGTTACACAAATAAGAAGCAACGGTTTCAAACCCTACGAATCACAATGCAGGACAAAAAAACAGAAGATCCTTTTTTTGCCCATAGGGTAATAAACCCGTGGAACTGTCTACCCGCCGAAGCCATAAATGCCAAAACACTGCTGCGATTTATAATCGATAAAATCATCAGGATAGATGAGGGTACCTTAGACATGCAATCTGCTTCCTGTTATCGTCGGGGCTACCTTACCTTGATACCTTGAGGTGCTTCCGGGGCTTATCGTCCCCGCGGCCCGGTCATCGACCAGGCCTCCTGGTTGCTGGACTGATCAACCAGGCTGTTGGACGCGGCTGCTCGCAGCCTGACGTATGAGTCACAGCCTGGTTGATCAGGTATCCTTTGGAGGTGCTTATCCAGTTCTCTCTTGAACACTGTGAGGGGTTTGCCAGTTATGTCCCTTATGTGTAGTGGAAGCGTGTTGAACAGTCTCGGGCCTCTGATGTTGATAGAGTTCTCTCTCAGAGTACCAGTTGCTCCTCTGCTTTTCAACGGGGGTATTCTGCACATCCTGCCATGTCTTCTGGTCTCATGTGATGTTATTTCTGTGTGCAGGTTTGGGACCAGCCCCTCTAATATTTTCCACGTGTAAATTATTATGTATCTCTCCCGCCTGCGCTCAAGGGAATACAGATTTAGGCTCTTTAGTCGGTCCCAATAGTTTAGATGTTTTACCGAGTGGATTCTAGCAGTAAAGGATCTCTGCACGCTCTCCAGGTCAGCAATTTCACCAGCAGTGAAAGGGGCTGTCATTGTGCAGCAGTACTCCACTCTAGAGAGCACAAGCGTTTTGAAAAGTGTCATCATCGGTATAGCATCTCTAGTGTGAAAAGTTCTTGTTATCCAACCTGTCATTTTTCTTGCAGTTGTGACGGCTACTTTATTGTGTTCTTTAAAGGTAAGGTCTTCCGACATGAGTACACCCAGATCCTTTACATTGCCTTTTCGTTCTATGTTATGATTTGCCTGAGTTTTGTACGTGGTTTCCGTTTTTATATTTTCATTTTTTCCATAGCGCATGAGCTGGAACTTGTCTTCGTTAAACACCATATTATTTTCTGTAGCCCATAGAAAGACCTGATCTACATCTGACTGGAGGTTCGCCGTGTCCTCTATGTTGCCTACTCTCATGAAGATCCTAGTGTCATCTGCAAAGGATGATACAGTGCTATAGGTTGTGTTCTTGTCTATGTCCGATATGAGGATGAGAAAAAGTACTGGAGCAAGCACAGTACCCTGGGGGACTGAGCTCTTAACGGTTGACGGGTTGGATTTTATTTTGTTGACTATTACACATTGGGTTCTGTTGGTCAGGAAATTGTAGATCCATCTGCCTACTTTTCCGGTAATTCCTTTTGAGCGCATTTTATGGGCAATAACACCATGGTCACATTTATCAAAAGCTTTTGCGAAATCTGTGTAAATTACATCAGCGTTTTGTTTGTCTTCCATAGCATCTAATGCCATATCATAGTGGTCCAGCAACTGCGACAGGCAAGAGCGCCCTGTTCTGAAACCATGTTGTCCGGGGTTATGGAGATGCTGTGATTCCATGTATTTTGTGATCTTACTTCTTAGCACTCTCTCAAAAATTTTTATGATGTGCGATGTTAGTGCTATCGGTCTGTAATTTTTTGCCTCTGCCTTATTTCCTCCTTTATGAAGTGGTGCTATCTCTGCTGTTTTTAGTATATCAGGAATAACGCCAGTATCTAGGCTTTGTCTCCACAGAATGTGAAGGGCCTGCGATAGTGGTTTTTTACAGTTCTTGATGAATATGGAGTTCCAAGAATCCGGGCCTGGTGCGGAGTGCATAGGCATACTGTTTATGGCTTCTTCAAAATCCAGTGGGGATAGGGTGACGTCTGATATATGATTTGATGTTGGTATCATATCCATGAAAAATTCATTTGGGTTATCGATCTTTAGTGCGTTTAATGGCTCGCTGAAGACAGAGTCGTATTGCTTCCTCAGTAGCTCGCTCATTTCTTTGTTGTCATCGGTGAAAGTTCCATCTTCCTTTCGCAGGGGCCCGATACTAGATGTGGTTTTTGATCTTGATTTTGCATAGGAGAAAAATATTTCGGGTTTCTCTCTATTTCACTGATGGCCTTTTGCTCTCTTTCCCTCTCCTGCGTTTTGTATGATTCTTGTAGCTTGAGTTCAATTTTTCCTATTTCGCTACCTAACCTTCTTCGCCGTTCCTGAGATAGGGTGCGACTCTCAAGTTGTACCGCGATTCGTTTTCTTCGCCTATATAGGGAACGACGTTCTCGTTCCAATCTGCATCTCTTCCTCTTTTTTCTTAGGGGGATGCGGTTTGTACATATTTCTAGTGCTACTGAGCTTATTTTTTCCAGGCACTGGTTCAGGTTCGCATTTCCTAGCTGTTCTTCCCAGTTTATTTCTGTGAAGTCCTGGTTTATTTGCTCCCAGTTTATCTGTTTATTATTGAAGTTGAATTTGCTGAAATCTCCTCCACCGGGAATCTGGACTGGTTTTGAAGGTCTATTCCCCATGGTTGTCATAACTTCAATTAAGTTGTGATCTGAGTAACAGGTATTTGTAATCATTATGTTCCTGATCAATTCATCATTATTAGTGAAAATGAGGTCCAGCGTGTTCTCCTTCCTGGTTGGTTCTACTATTTGCTGGTTTAAGGCAAACCTGTCGCACATCCGTAGCAGGTCATTTGCATGTGCCTGTTCATTAAGGCTACTTCCTGGTATTCTTTCTGATATTACTGTATTAGCCAGGTGCTTCCATTTCAGGTGCCGTAGGTTGAAGTCCCCAAGCAGGATGATAAAACAGGCTACTAGAGGTCTTCCACATATAACTATAAAGTATGAAGGATAGATGACACTGTTTATGTAATAATCTAAGATAAGGTCTGATAAAGGTCTGGTCTGGTCTTTTGTGCCCTTTTGCGCTACCGCTCACAGGATGAGTATGGGGTGCACAATAAACTAGCCGCCTCTGGCGGCAACAATCAATCCCCATCAAGTAAATTCATGTAAATACGAAACTACGTATTTAAACGAAAGTGACGACGTTTCATACCAACCTGACCTTTAACAAGTCTTGACGTAGTAAAGGTGGGAGAGTCAGTATATGAGACAAGAGGGAAGGTAAGTGGAGAAGTTTATAAATGAAACATACGAAGTCATTCCTTGGCGCAGTGTTGATTACGACCATCATTCACCCACTCACGTGACGTCCTTGGTCGAGAATATGCGCAGTTCTTTCGCTCAATATGAT
>WNGS01165523.1:36077733-36087920 GCA_020271785.1 Procambarus virginalis | reverse complement strand
CCAAAACTAAAAACAAAGGAACAATTTTTCAAAGGCCCCCACTACTAGCCACCATGTGTATGCTGACAAATGAGAAAAATGCCATTTAAGCAACTCCATGTATACCATTTAAGGATGGGAGCAAATACTGGAAGTAGATGGTGAAACCCTTGGTAAGACCTCAAGACCACCTTGAAAACAACATACAAGCCACAGGAAATGCATATAATTGAGGAAAACTACATATTCCCAACCATAGCAACAATAGCCAAAGTACTCAAAAGCACAACTTTTCCAAACCTTATGAAGTAATGTCATCTCAGCCAGAAAGCATCAACCTCTAAAAAGATGGGGATACCTCACTATATCCAAAGCTGAGATGGTCCACTATTTTATTAACCACACAAGCCTGAAGTCCAAAAGGGATTATGAGTAGCCTGTAGACAATTGACTCAATGGGGTAGAAACCCAGAAAAGGCATGCCTTGCAGAGCCCAATAGGCTCAGGAACCTGTACATCAGTTGATTTGACAGTTGAGAGACAGGATTGAAGTGCCGACAAGTTTAGGACAACTGGAGAAATACCCTTTATTCATGTATAAACAATTAGGAATAAAGCTTCTATCTAGTAAAAACACATCTGATATACTACTATTATGGATTGTTTCCAGAATTATTTGTATAATTTTGGACGTAACGAATTTTTATGAAATGCATTCCTATATTATCCAACTGACTTGTGGATAAGACTATTAGTCTTTTTGGCATCTCACTTTCCAGGATCACAATCCAGATGTAAATAGAGCATAAAATTGAAATATGTATGCCCAACTACTTGGGCTGGACGATCTCGCTTCTTGCAGGTCGGCGTTCAATCCCCAACCGTCCAAGTGGTTGGGCACCATTCCTTCTCCCGTAACGTCCCAAATCCTTATCCTGACTTCCCAATGCTATATAGTCGTAATGGCTTGGTGCTTTTCCCTCTGATAGTTCCCTTCCCTTCATGTTGTACAATTTGTATTAGTCAAGATCATTTATGCAAAAATAATGTTGCTTATTTTATTCATCATTATTAAGATGCTGTGGCCGAAACTTTCACGGCTGTGCTGTAAGCTCCTGCATATGCCAGCCTTGATTGCTCTGGCAGTACCGAGATTCTCACAGCTGGAAAGGATGCCGCAATTTTTTTTTTATGGCTACTGTGTACTGGAGTCCTGATAAAACACAATGTGAGCTGCATGCACCTCCCCTTCCCCATGATATCAGTGTGTACAGTAGTTAAATAATTTCAGTTAAATGTTAATAATTCATTAACTCCTGCACCATGAAGTTGTCACATTAAACAGCCAACTAGGTAAGAACCCAATTTGGTATAAGTCACAAGTAATGCATCACTCACATCTTCAGACTAAATGCTCCTCCCCCCCACCCCTATTCTTCCAGCATCCTCTTAAAAATTAAGCAGTGTAGCAGAGCTTATAAGGGAACCAAAGATAACAGGGCAACAACCCATTACTTGGAAGGTAATTGCTGACTAAATATTTTAATGCGTTGCCAATTTTGTAAAAACAAACTTTTTTTTCTTTTTATGCCAATCTGCCCCTAGCAGTAAGTCAGCTAGGCCAATGCATGCCAACATCCTAACCCCCACCACTCACCAGCTACCTAAGCTAATGCTTGTCAATGCCCCTGCCATAACCAGCCAGACTATGCTTGCCAGCCCCTCCCCACCCCACCAGCCTCCTGGCCAATGCCTCCCCACCCCACCAGCCTCCAGGCCAATGCTTCCCCACCCCACCAGCCTCCAGGCCAATGCTTCCCCACCCCACCAGCCTCGTGGCCAATGCTTACCCACCCCACTAGCCTCGTGGCCAATGCTTACCCACCCCACCAGCCTCTTGGCCAATGCTTACCCACCCCACCAGCCACATGGCCAATGAATGCTAACACACTCGCTAGGCACACAAAGTAAAAAACCCACCCCCATTCCCCTCTATCAGTTTAAGTAGGAACAAAAACTTATACCTCGTTCAAAATTTGGGAAGAATACATTTTCTATACAATACTGACAATTGTAATTTATATTTTCTTAAAAATAGCATTATTTAAAATTTTGATTTATCTAACATGAAATATCAAGATTATTACTCTCATGTTAAAAACTTTTAATCACAATATCCCCTTTTGTAAGATTAAATTTTTTAACTGCATGCCTGTCTTCCTTCAATGCCTAAATATTAGAATAGATAACACCCAATGCAGTTTTTGCTTCCTTCACATCAGCTTCAGCTTTTATTATTATTACTGCCAACTGAGGCAGGCATCCATCATAAACCAGCCATCAGGAAGAAAAACTGCTTTGAAGTATGAGAGAAACTTTTCTTCCTCACATTTACTGGTGTATGATGGGACATAATCTACACTTGTTTAAGTTTGTTTGGTGGTGATGCCTGAAGTTTCTGTACATTGGCTAAATGGACTGGGTTAGCATGCTTTAGAGTACTCGGTACTCTTAGTTCCTGCATGCAAATACCGTATTTTCAATCCTTTGTGTTTCCACATATCCAACAGATGCCCTACAAATATAATAGGAACAAGTCATATACCAGCTATTGTGAGGAAGATATTAAAAGGTCTCATACTCCAAATCATTTCTCTTCTTCCTTACCCTTCTGTTTCCAGGCCGATTCTGCGAGAGTGGTAAGTCATCTGCTTTCTGCAAAGATTTAGATGTGTTACACTTAGAAACTCACTGGTTATAGTTATTGCACTACAATACCGACTAAAACCTCTGATTTAGGTATCCTATTAGGTACTTTGGGTTTGAAAATTACCATCCCTTATCCTACCAATTTCTCAAAAGGACAAAGGAAAAGTACCATAAGTATTACAAAAATAAATTTTACTCCCAGAATGAATTAACTTTCCATTGAACAAATTTATGCAATCTTAAACTTTCACAATCACATTCACTTCTACATAAAATAATCCCCAAAGTAAAAGAAAACACATTACTTTAAAATGAATAACAAGGACAAAATAAATATAACATTTCAAGACTACTAACCCCAAGACATGCAAGCTAAGTATATCCCCACACACACCTACCTCACGACACCCTTTATGTCTGCCACAACACCAACACTCCTACTTCTACACCAGTAACCTAACCCCACCTCAACCATCTACATAAACATAACCCACCACCAAAACATACCCATTGCAACCCTCTCTAACACCATCCTAACCAATGGGATGTTTTAGTAAATGTGTTGCAGATGAACCTTGGGTTGGGGGTTATGAATGCAAGAGTGGGGAATAAAGTAGGAATAATAGTAATTAATAATAATAATCATAATTAAAAATAATGATTAATAATAATAATAATATAATTAATAATAATTAATGATAATTAATGATGATAATAAAAAAGTAGAAATATGGAGAGGGTGTGATAGATGTAGGCACATTCGTGGGACTGTGATCTTCCTGCAGCACTTTCCAGTTTTCTGTTGCATTAATTTATCTTCTAACTTTGGCATACTCAAGCTCATGCCCTACTTTGAATAATGGAACTTTTTTCCTTCTTCCGATTTCAAAGAGCACGGTGAGGAGTGGTTCTGGTCATTTGTGCTCGACTTATCAGTGACTAGTGAGGAATATTCCTCTATACTGCCTCCTAGCCTTTGGCACCTAGGGTATATTTTTAATTCATTTAATTATTTAATTATTTAATTTTTAATTTATATATTTCAACAGTCTCCGTGGCGTAGTGGTAAGACACTCGCCTGGCGTTCCGCAAGCGCTTTGTCATGGGTTCGTATCCTGGCCGGGGAGGATTTACTGGGCACAAATCCTAAACTATAGCCTCTGTTTAACTCATTTAACAGTAAAATGAGTACTTGGTTGTAAAAATGATTCTTCGCGGCTGGGGATCGTATTCCAGGGACCTGCCCGAAACGCTACGCGTACTAGTGGCTGTACAAGAATGTAACAACCCTTGTATATATACCTCAAAAAAAAAAAAAATTGATCCTAAAGTTCAGTTTTCATACATTATGGCACCCAAGAATACCTTGACATTCTTGAAAACATTTCCAGCACCGACTGATGTCATCTTATTCCATTGCCATTATTGCCAGAATGAAGAGGCTCATACCAGCCATTGTCGTGGTCCACACAATATCATTCCCCTCAATATCATTATTTACATACCGGCACACGATGCTTTGAAACTACTTGCAGTTTTGGCACCCACCACCACCTCACTTGTTACAGCTGTGTACAACTCTTTGCAAAAGAGAACCTTCTAATATTTTTTGGCAGCTTTGCCCGAATATATTTGAATACGACCTTATGGTTGCATTTTTCACGAATTCCCATCAATTTTGTTAACACTTTCGCGCATTTGTGACGCGCCGGGTCGTTATGAGCTGTTCTGACGGTTACGCACTTTTAACTAGTATCCCCGTTAAAATAAAAAATATTTGTATAAAATCCATTTTTGCTTCGATTTTCTTGGGGATAGTTTAGAAATGTTCGCCATAAAATTTACGTTTTTCTCTAATAACAGAAGAGCTTATTAAAGAAAATGTCATGGCAGTGAATCTTCGTGGTAAAACTATTGCATTATTGACCCGACGCATATAATCGACGTACTTTTTATATTTGTTGCCGGTCGAACGCATTCTTATTTGACGGTTTATACTTATATTCTTATAGAACATTCTATTGCGAACACATTGGTACAAAAATTAAATGCGTACATCCAAAAATAATGTCAGGACAGTGAATTGAAAATACACTTTTCGATGTCATTTTCGGCGATATGCCGCCGCGGGTAACACTTCAGCCACTTCCCACACTCTTGTGGGTCAGTTGCGACATTGATTCTATATTTATATGCATATGTCCGTATAGAGAATTTAATTGCGATTCCAATGATACCAAAATTAACGATGTAGGACAACTGTGGGCTTCACAACCATTACGAGAATGGAAACATTTTGTTGCTGTTTGGCGCTCTCGGCAAGTGATGTCAATAGTTTTTTATTGGTTGTTGATAGGCCTTATGATTTGACGGCATTTTATACGTATGCTCTTATAGACAATTCTATTGCGAACACAGTGATACCAAATTTAAATACGTACGCCTACAATTAGTGTGAGGAGAGTAAAAAGAGTATACACTTTTCGGTCTCACCGCTCGGCTGCGCGAAGCGCCAGGGGCATAAGGCCCAAGTTTTTTTCCTTAACCTCGGTGCGTTAAAGTGTTAATTCCTGTTGCTATTTGCATGTAGTGATCAAATGTCCTCTCTTTCTTACATCTTCCAGCTTAGGCAAATTTAACACCTCTAGCTTCTCATAGGCCCTGTTTTCAAGTTTTCTAAGCCCTTTAGTAGCATGTCTACACCTTTTCCAGTTTATATGAATCTTGAGATATGGGCACCATACAACCCCTCCATTTTCCAATTTTGGTCTCGAACAATGAACAATTTTAGTATTTCACTGTACATATAATTCTAAGTGATTCTGAAATTGGAAAATGGTGCATGGGCACCAAGAATGTTCTTCATATGGTTCTCTAGTATACACGTAGATCTCATTCTTTGTTCAAAGCCTTTACACAATTTGTAGTTTGTAGCACCTATTTTCTCCTTTTCCACATTCAACATGTGGAATTTAATCATGTTGAATACCATCAACCAAGTGACCTATGCACTTATTCTGTCCAGATCATAAAGGGCACTGTAATTGTGTCTTATCTTCCCTAGAAGAATAGCATCATCAGCAGACATGTCCATATTCCCTTTGGCAGGCCATGTATATATTTTGGACAATGAACACACATGCTACTCTAATAGAACCCTGTGGTACTCTACTATTAACATTTCTCCAGTCTGATACACTGCCTCTGATTACTACCCTTATTTTTGTCAAAATCTTTCAAGATCAAAAGTTTTCCCTTCACCCCTCCATAATGTTCTAGCATCCATAAACTCTTGTATGGGACTGCAACCCGTCCTCGCAAATTCATATAGTCAATATTGACTTATTAGTTACCTGCATAGGTGACATACTAAACATAATAGTTTCCCTTGAAAAGCTTCATAGAAAACACCGACCTTACCTAACCTACTTAGTATGTTAAAATAAGCATCTTATAGCTTCGTAATTACAATTGTTACTTAACCTATTATAGGTATAGGTTAGGTAATATTTGTAATTACGAAGCAATAAGATGCTTATCTAAACATACTAAGTAGGTTAAGTAAGGTCGGTGTTTTCTATGAAGCTTTTCAAGGCAAACTATTATGTTAAGTATGTCACCTATGCACTTATTTAAAGTCAATATTGACTATACGAATTTGCGAGGACGGGTTGGGGACTGTCAAAGCCATTTTTTTTTTCCAGATAAATGCAGTCAACCTAACCATATTTTTCAGCAAGATCTGTGGCCTAATAAAACTAAGCTGTTACACAGGATCTTCCAGTTCAAACGCCATACAGGTAGCCTAATTACCTAATTTTTCAGGTATTTTACCAATTTCATTTTAATTTTGTTCTACTATTTTAATTACTATACTTGTCAATGATACAGGTGATTCAGAGGGATTCCTTTCTTTCTATTTTTGTAGACAAATGATCTTTGTTTTTTTTTTCATATTTTAAGATTCCTGTACATATAGATGTCCGAGAACTTTGATTGAAGTGGAAGGCTCAGCTCCGGTGCGCATTTGCTCAGCACCCAAGGCGAGACTCCATTTGCACTACCTAAATTTCTCTCCCTAGCTAATTCAGCATTTTTCTACTTTACCTCTATAGTTGACACGTCTATGTACTTTATGTCGTTTTCTGCAATCAATATGTGCAAGTGTGCATGCACCTGTGTTTTTAACAAGGTGCAGATCCCATACCAGTGCTATATACTTCAGTAATGGTCTCACAATAGGCTAAAAGCCTTCCCTTGAATTTTTAAGCGACAATTTCCAGCATGTTACCCGATTGACTTTGCAGCATGTAAGATGATCAACATCCCAGCAACCCAGTCTCTTGAACAGGCCTCCTAGTTGGTGGTTTTCAAAATCTGGTCAACCAGACAAGCATTTTAAAGACCTGGGAGGTGTTGCAGGTTCCTCATGCACTTTGTTACTCTCCAGTATTATACCTCAAGTCGCTAGCTCTGAATGAATGACCAATTACTGTCATTTCCTCTGAATGCAGCCACAACAGCTTCACAGTTGGTCCCTGTATCTTGTTGCAATATCTTTCAAATAGCTGCTGTTACTACTGTGATGAACTAGTTCCTCATCCTTTACTGCCTACATTTATCAATTGCCAGTACCCTGCACTTCAACCATGCCTCGATCTCTTTCCACTGCTTATTGAAACCCTGGGGTCCTCATCCACACCTCTACAGATAAACTATTCTTTTTCTGCAAATTTCCTTGCTATAAATTCCATTATTGCTTTCACTATCTTGCCTCCCAGTTCATTTTACCACTGAATTATCTTGAAGTATGCAGAAGAGAATGGATGATAGGTGGAGGTATTGCTTATGGCAATGATTAATGAATACAAAAACTTGCATGGTACTGAATATACTTTAGCATGATTCCAAGACTTCCAATTATAAATAATAGCATGAACAATTTTTGCTGAAAAAATTAAACTATCACAAAACTGTGTAGAACTTAAGGCGAAATTTATAACACCGAGATTATCTCTTGGTATCGGCAGAAATTTTAATGCAATTGCACTCGCTAGTTTATTAGACCTATTCCCCCCGCCCCCTCTCAAGCCCATTATTAAAAGTTCCAAAATCTGACACCACAACTATACACAAACCTTTAAAGTTTAGGGCTGATATGCAAAACATTTACCAAATATAGCATAAATTAAAAAAAAATGAATTAGGGGGATACCTAACGATGAAATCACATGGGTATCCACATCCCCCCCCTCCCCCCCCTGGGGATACCTATAAAAGAATTATTGTAATAAAAGGATCTCTTTTACTAACCACTGCAGTTCTTTTATGCAAGTTTACTAAACTTCTAGTTCTTATTACTAAAATTGGCTGAAGTTATAATTAGCCTCATTAAAAAACTACCGATAACATTAAGAAAACCACATTCCAACTGAAGACGATGACAAAATAAATGAAACATTTCCAAGATCTGAAAAGTGTTTAGGATTTATTCCAGATATGCAAACTGATGTACAGTATAGATATCCTATAAATATCACTGCAAAATCGAGGTAAGTGCCAGAATATTGGATAACCCAAGCAGAATTGACAACTTGCTACAAAATCAAAAAACAGCTTAAAAGGCTCTTAAGTATTATAACAAATGAAGCCAACAAAATGTTACTCATAAAGGTAACATTTTCTTACCAGGTGTAGGCATGTTATATGCCGCAAATACCAAATGGAAAGCATCTAAATTAGATGCCCATATATTCAATTTCACCACTGAATATCTGAACAATGACAAACTGAAGAATGCACAGCAAATACCATTCCAGATACAGTATTTAACTTTGAAAATACATTTAAACTTTTTCACAAGTGTTACCAAAGCTAATCAATACAACCCAAACAAAATAAGATCTCTACATGCACAACAAAAAGGTACATGTTGCAGGCTGCTCCAAGCAACAGCCTGCTGGACCAAGCGCTCATACGTCAAACCTTGCCGGGCTTAGGAAGTAAAACTCCCAGAACCCCATCCAGGTACAATCTAAGTGAATATTCAAGCTGTCCTCACACAATGCACTGCAATTGCAGGATTATAGAAAAGCCTCACAATGAGATGAATGCAAGATATATGGGATAAGTCCTGCATTCACTGACCTGTTCTGAATGCACAAGAAAAAAATAAAACAAACTAAAAAAAGATTTACCAAAGACATCAGGTATACTTCAAAACCGAGTGAAGAAACTGCTCCCACAGCAGGGAACTATTAATTACAATCAGCTGTTTCACTAGTTTGGAAATTAAGGAAATTTTCAGTTCAAAGTCTTTCCATGAATAAACACTCAACTAAATTAAATTTAATAAATTTAATCAAATTGAAAATTTTTAACACCTTAAAGAACTTCTACAGTTCCCTAGCAGCTCCTGAAGGCTAATTTTTCTCAAGAGGCATTATCATTTCTAATCTTTATTATTATTGGGATTCAGACCTTTAGCCAGGTAAATGAACCTGTTAGGATATTCAGTACCGTGTGCTATGCATGCCACACTTTGCAACCAAATAATATTTAACATTATAAACAAATAACCGTGAAGTTAAGCCTTACCTCTTTCACAACTAGCTTGCGGCCCTTCAGCTCATATCTGTGCATGATCTCCACAGCCTTTGCCACAAGGTCAACAGACTCAAATTCAATTACGGCACATCCTCGAGGGCGGTTGTTTTCATCATTAAACATTTCTACGTATGCCACTTCACCGACTGTCAAAAGAATAAATTTAATTACTCATAATTCAAAACAATAATAGTTGTACAATCAGGTTAATTGCCCTTTCTACACATTAAATATATCATTGCAGAATTCATTTAAAAATAAATGAGGAATTGCTGATGAAATTTGAAAACTACACATTAACACAAAAATGCAAAACATTAAAAATATCATCCACAACATTCTCAAAACTAAAAATCAAAATTATGAACTTAAAACTTTACCTTCTTTGCGGAAAAGATCTTTTAGGTCTTGCCACTTGTACTCGTAAGGAATATTGGAGACATATATGCGAGTCTCTGCTGACCCACGCTTTGAACCACCCCTAATACAAACAAAAACATTATTAAATCACACATTTTTATCTTAACAAAGGTAGATTTGTATCCCTAGGCCAGGGAACAGCAAAATACTAGACCCTGCATAATACTAAGACATATAATACAACATAAGGGTGGGAGATGGTGGTCCTGTATTTTGCAGTGGACAAGGGAGGGTAGAGGCAGTGTTATGTTTCTTTTCTTCTTAGGCAGGTTTATTAACCAAAACATGTTTAATATACTAATACAGTACACACAAAAAAATACAGCCGTAGTAGGAACATCAAGAGTGATGTCACCATAGATCACCACCTGCATGACACCAAAAAATTATAGCATTTTCCATTATAATTTGTAATTACATAACTAAATAACAGGTGTTAATATGTCTAATTTTATAATAACAGCAATACCCAA
>WNGS01165523.1:36006968-36068449 GCA_020271785.1 Procambarus virginalis | reverse complement strand
AGGAGAATAGGGGTGGTAGGAAGAATAACAATGCAAAGAATACCAATTAAATATAAGCAGCTGCATGATGCTGTGTAAGGTTCACGCAACATTGTACAATGGAGGCATCAGGTGGTGGCCCACACATTCACTCTGTACCAGAAAGTGGTACATATACCATAGGCATTTAAGGCTTCAAAGCTAGTGGAGGGTGGCTGCACTTGCCTGTGGGTTACCAAGACCAGCCTGTTGTGCTACAAAGAAAAGGTAAGTTACAGAAAATAAAGTGCGTTACTCATTACAAATATACCGAAATCGGTTTTTGTATATTTGTCTAAATATGCACACATTGTATCATTTGCTATAAGAAAAATCGTAAATTTATTGATTGCCAAAAATGAGGCAATAGGAACCGTGATCTGGCTTTTTGAGTGTGTACTGTAGTGTAAAACGCATTGAAATGAAGGACTTAATATTGTACATAAAGTATTTAATATTGAACCAGAATTTTAAAATGTGCCCGTTAGCAAGTAGCAACTAAAGTGATTAAAACTTTTCCTAACCTAATGATATTTGGCAAACTGCTTTGATGCCAAGGTTTGGCTACTAGTGGTCCCTAAAATTTCATGTTAAAGTAATTATTTAGCTTCATCTACTTTCTGCTTCTTCTCTTCCTGCTTCATTTTTCAGGCAACAGGTGGGGGACATAAAAAGTGGTAATAGTCCATTGCAATGCCCAACCAAACACCAGAATTTCTAGGGATGAATATGATATAATGGAAGTTGGAGCCAAGATTGCTTTTCTGGGTATTTTTAATCAGGAGGAAATGTTTGGTAATAGTGGCAATCATGGGTGATAGTGAAACTGATAAATACACTAGACAGCATTTTATTGAGCTGATATGAGGAAGGGGAGCAAATGCCAATAAATGCTGGTGTTAAAAAAAGAAAAGAAAAAAGACCATCTAGTCTTGTTTCTTGCAAATTGCAACGTACTTTATCTCGCCTATGCTTTTGGCGTACAATTTGAAATGATTTATGTTGAAGGTATTTGGGCAGTAAATGTTTTTGGCACATTCTTCAATAATTTTTCCAGCTCTGAATGGAGTTGTTAGTGTGCAGTAATATTCCACCCAACATTGCACAAGTGATTTAAAAACACAATACCTGGTTTGGTATCTGTTTCAAACATTTATTTGGCATATTTTTCTCCTAATGGTGTGGCTTTATTGAGTCTTGCATGTGGTTCTTTAGATATATATATATATATTTTGCCATAATGCAGGAGCTGGAACTCTCATTCAATATTGTTTTGGGTGGCCCCTTGAGAAACCTGGTTTACATAAATTTAAAGGTTTCCCGTCACACAGGGTGCAGTTGCACCTCCACAGATCTCCAGTATCAGTTATTGATATACTGGTAATGGCTCAAAAGGGCCACCACTTACTGGCTATTCATGCCCGTGCCACCTTTTGGGTGGCTTAATCTTCATCAATCAATTAATCGTGTCTAGTTTCTATTCCTAAAAATTCAGTCCTATCTGCAAGAGCTGGTATGGTACAAGCTGTAGGCAAGAGCTGGTATGGTACAAGCTCTAGGCAAGAGCTCTCTCTCTGTTTTCTCTCTATGCTCTCTATGAGCTGGTATGGTACAATAGAATTTGTCAATATTACAAAAACACTGAGAGCAAGTCCAGAACTCGTTTAGTCAGTGGATGATTCAGATTTTACTTTTTTTTTTCTGTTCAATAAAAGAGAAGGCACTTCCTGGTTTGCCAGTTATTCTTTCTTTTACTTGTGCACATTAACCTTAGACTGCTCAGCTATTTAAAAGTACTACATTGTGGTGTTAAAAGTTAACAAACGAATTGGTGGGTGTGGAATCACGTGATATGTGCACGAATGGAAAGTGCATGGTGGTGCATCTCTGCTGCCTGGTTTGTTGGGTGGCACATCTCTGCTGCCTGGTTTATTGAGTGGCGCATCTCTGCTGCCTGGTTTGTTGGGTGGCACATCTCTGCTGCCTGGTTTGTTGAGTGGCGCATCTCTGCTGCCTGGTTTGTTGGGTGGCACATCTCTGCTGCCTGGTTTGTTGAGTGGCACATCTCTGCTGCCTGGTTTGTTGGGTGGCACATCTCTGCTGCCTGGTTTGTTGAGTGGCACATCTCTGCTGCCTGGTTTGTTGAGTGGCACATCTCTGCTGCCTGGTTTGTTGAGTGGCACATCTCTGCTGCCTGGTTTGTTGAGTGGCACATCTCTGCTGCCTGGTTTGTTGAGTGGCACATCTCTGCTGCCTGGTTTGTTGAGTGGCACATCTCTGCTGCCTGGTTTGTTGAGTGGCACATCTCTGCTGCCTGGTTTGTTGAGTGGCACATCTCTGCTGCCTGGTTTGTTGAGTGGCACATCTCTGCTGCCTGGTTTGTTGAGTGGCACATTTCTGCTGCCTGGTTTGTTGAGTGGCACATCTCTGCTGCCTGGTTTGTTGAGTGGCACATCTCTGCTGCCTGGTTTGTTGAGTGGCACATCTCTGCTGCCTGGTTTGTTGAGTGGCACATCTCTGCTGCCTGGTTTGTTGAGTGGCACATCTCTGCTGCCTGGTTTGTTGGGTGGTGTATCTATGCTGCTTGGTTTGTTCGGTGGCGCATCTCTGCTGCCTGGTGTGTCGAGCGGCGTCTCTCTGCTGCCTGGTGTGTCGAGCGGCGGCGTCTCTGCTGCCTGGTGTGTCGAGCGGCTCTCGTCTCTGCTGCCTGGTGTGTCGAGCGGCTCTCGTCTCTGCTGCCGGCGTGCGTGTCGAGCGGCTCTCGTCTCTGCTGCCGGCGTGCGTGTCGAGCGGCTCTCGTCTCTGCTGCCGGCGTGCGTGTCGAGCGGCTCTCGTCTCTGCTGCCGGCGTGCGTGTCGAGCGGCTCTCGTCTCTGCTGCCGGCGTGCGTGTCGAGCGGCTCTCGTCTCTGCTGCCGGCGTGCGTGTCGAGCGGCTCTCGTCTCTGCTGCCGGCGTGCGTGTCGAGCGGCTCTCGTCTCTGCTGCCGGCGTGCGTGTCGAGCGGCTCTCGTCTCTGCTGCCGGCGTGCGTGTCGAGCGGCTCTCGTCTCTGCTGCCGGCGTGCGTGTCGAGCGGCTCTCGTCTCTGCTGCCGGCGTGCGTGTCGAGCGGCTCTCGTCTCTGCTGCCGGCGTGCGTGTCGAGCGGCTCTCGTCTCTGCTGCCGGCGTGCGTGTCGAGCGGCTCTCGTCTCTGCTGCCGGCGTGCGTGTCGAGCGGCTCTCGTCTCTGCTGCCGGCGTGCGTGTCGAGCGGCTCTCGTCTCTGCTGCCGGCGTGCGTGTCGAGCGGCTCTCGTCTCTGCTGCCGGCGTGCGTGTCGAGCGGCTCTCGTCTCTGCTGCCGGCGTGCGTGTCGAGCGGCTCTCGTCTCTGCTGCCGGCGTGCGTGTCGAGCGGCTCTCGTCTCTGCTGCCGGCGTGCGTGTCGAGCGGCTCTCGTCTCTGCTGCCGGCGTGCGTGTCGAGCGGCTCTCGTCTCTGCTGCCGGCGTGCGTGTCGAGCGGCTCTCGTCTCTGCTGCCGGCGTGCGTGTCGAGCGGCTCTCGTCTCTGCTGCCGGCGTGCGTGTCGAGCAGCACATTTCGGCTGCTTTAAGTTTTGAGAATATGGGTATCTAGGCTTCTCCCATACAAAGTATAAAGTGTATATTAGTTTTTGTATTGATAAATGTAGTATTCGAAGAGTTTGCCTGGAAAAGTGCATAGGCATGCTTTCTGTACCTAATAATGAAGTACATGTCTCCTCCCCTCCCTTTATGTAGGGTTTAGTGCAATTAAAAGTTTTGGTTGGCATGTACTTGAATTTATTTTGGTTTTCAGTCTTCAGTGTGTTGAGTCATAGTGCCATATTCTCCCTTATGCATTGGTCTAATACTGTATGTGGGTTTTGCTCTGGCTCTGCATAGAAGAAGTGTGCAATTCTTAGTTTTAGTTTGATGTGTTCTCTTTCCCTAAATTACCTTTCTTGTTCTTGGAAGAGGGGGGGGGGGGTGGATGGGTGATTGAGTAGTTATTTTTCTTCGCCTACAAAATGAAGGCTGTTCTGATGCCAATTTTTATTGATGATGCCAATTTGCATCTATTTCTCTCCTTAGTGGTATATGTCTGTTAAGCATATTGTCACTACCTATTCACTTGAGGTACTGACGTGGGTTTGCAGTATCCAATTGTTCCAGCTTGTTTGTGAGGTCATAGTTAATTAGTTTCCAGTTAATAAGTTATTGAATTTAATTGGTAAATTGTTTGTGAATTGGAAACACGCTGCACAGATCTTTGCCTGTGCATGTCTAAACTTTGATTAGGTTGTGATTTGAATAACATGAATTCATTATTGTTTATCAGTTAACCATTATTAAATATTATTTGTGAAAATTTTAGGATATTTTCTGGATGGTTTTTACTCTTTCTAGAGCAAGAAAAGTTTAGTAGCCTTAATAGCCATTTAAGGTACTGATTTGTACCTGGATGAGGTTCTGAGAGTTAAATGTCTTTTATAAAGTACTGTAACTTCATTTTAACTATTGGGATTCTTGATTTATTGGTACTAGATACATTTTCTAATTTAGGTGCTGTAAAGTGGAGTCATTGCGCATGATCATGTTGGGAGATGGATTTGCACGGTTTCTAAGCAGTATTAAACTTTCTTTCATTTTTAAATGGTTGAAGACTTGTCTGATGACTTGCCAGTATATATAAAGTTAATAACTATATTTTGGGTTTTGATTATCTGTAGTTCCACCATATTTATGGTGTTTAGCAGCTCAGTGCAGATGAGTATGTCTTTAATGTATAGGCTGACCCCACTCTGTAACCTGTGTTTTCCATCACGTCTAAAAAGATTGTATTGTTATCCATTTTAAACTGTGATAGTCCTTTGCCTAAGTTTTAATTATTGCTGCAAACACTGCATTTGCCTCATTAAGGAAGGCACTTATAAAGTGGATTTTATTCTGCATGTGTTAATGTCTTGTGTTGGTAAATATGAATATTATAGTGTGTTGACACTGCATTTTTGTTGTTACGTTCGTAGTGGGGGGTACCATGGTGTTGGTGTAAGACCTTTATATTTCTTGCCATTCTTCCACTTGCTAAACAAACATGAGTAGGGTTGTGGCCATTTCCAGAATAGCCATTTGGTTTGTATTTGCCTGTTTGATACAAAATGCTTGACAGTCTTGCCTTAATGCCTTTTCTCTTTAGTGAGCTGTTTGTTGTGGGTGGAGAAATTTCCTAATTTTGGACACATTTACCAGTATTGTAATTGGAATAATTCTGCATTGTTTGGTGGCCATAACTGTGCTCCTTTTGACATACCCTATGCATATTTTTGGCAGGTTCTGCATTGCATTGTTGCCCTTGGTCTGACTACTAAATTCATATTGGCTCCACACTGGTATCTGGTGCTGAAACTTAGAGGTTTCTTTTGTTGCTGGTTGCCTCGTTTATTTTGCATTGTAATTCACTGGATCTGACATTATGCTCCCTTAAGGGAGGGATATGATTCACTTGGTTTTGAAAGCTGGGTTTTCTTGAATTTGTCTGGATCATATACCCTTATCTAACATAAGACTGCGTGTCCTATGTTGGGTACTGGCTGTTGGAGCACTGCTGCACTACTGTTGGATACGAATATAAAGGCAATGCTGTAGCTAAATAGCTTGGCTGTATGTATTCTAGTATAGTAGTGCAGTATGTCATAGGCCTTTGTCCAGCATATCCACAACCCATTGGTTAGGTAAGGGTTCATTATTCCAAACTGCACAGAATATTAATATCAGGTTGGAGTGATTGCAATCGTTAATGTGTTTTTACAGGTCTCGTTCCCCTGCTGATGATGACAGCCGTGACATGGATGGGGAAAATGATCGTAGTGGCGATCGTGACCGCAGTCGTCGCATGGATCGCAGTAGAAGAACAGAAAGATCGAGGTAGGAAAAATACAAAATTAAACAAATTTACAACTGCAATAGTTAATTAGCTTATTAAAATGCTATTAACTCCCTTGTGAACTCCCATCAGGGCATGACCACAGTAGAATTATTTATCAGGCTATCATCACACAAACCTTCAATTTTTTTTTGGAAGCCCCCTACCATCTCATTCTTTTCATATTGTTCCTCATACTGCTTTCTCATGGTAAAATCCTTCACTTTGGAAGTACTAGACGTCTTGGGCATATGTCTTATCGCCTGCGTTCATTGAGCTTTACTATTTGTACCACTGCATGACATTCCCTCATCCCCTTTACTCATAACACCTCTCATACTCTGAAATACTTCAGTGTCACTTCAGCATACACATCCCACAAACTTTAAGCAACTTTTTCTCACTGCTTGCACTCTTCAGCCCTCTTCCCCTTTTCATACAATTTAATATGCTTTCTCTGCAAAGAACAATAAATTATCTGCACATACTTGCCTTTCAATAACTACTTTATTACTCTTTCACTTGTGATCCAGGTGTTTTCCTTTTGGTCTAAGCCAAATATTGTTATATTTATAAATATGTTGACCTTTTTATAGTGGCACCATTAAACATTTATAATTTTCATTTGGAAGAATATTATAAGCTTGAGTCCATTTTCTATACATGTGCTCCAATTAACTCTGCCAGGCCATAAAAGTGTTCCAAAACAATGTTCAAAGGCACCTTCAGAATCCAGATCATGTTTTGAAGTAGATTTGGATTTGAGTGAAATGTCAAGTTTTCTTATAGCAAATGATAACAATGTTTTGCATATTTAGAGCAATATATAAAATATTTGTATATATAATGTACTTTATCCTGAAATACAAAACCTCCGTGTTTTTAATTTTTGTTTAGCTAGGGTTGATCTTGGTAGCAAAATGGAGTTAAATTACTGTATAGTGCAGCACTAAAGAGTTGGCAAGTTTTTCCACATCACTAACTGCACATTAGGTATTAAATATAAATAAATTTACTGTCCTAGCAATGTCCAAAAATTTAAAAGTTAAAAAAAATCATGTTGGACAAAGTTTTAATGTAAACTGAAAGAGGATCAAAGAATGGCATAAAAGTATTGTTTGAGGGGGGGGGGGGGCTTGATATGACAAGAGGTTTATGCCTCATCACTCACTGATCCAGAAAGTAAAGGGGCCTTCCAGCCTGAAAGAGTGCTGGTTGACCTGGAAAGTGGTGGTCTACTCACTTACTGCTATTGTTATATCTTTGGTTTATTTTTATATTGACCTGAAAGCATTCTTAAGAGAAGCCTAAGCTGTGTATAGAACTCCAAAATCTCAATCTGCTAGACAGCAAATTTCCAGCAACCCATAAACATAGATGTTTTCTTAAGCAATCTGAATTTCTTCATTCTTTGAGTAACTTTCGAAAAGTTAAGATTTTTATGAAACTTTATCTGCAAAATTTAACCTATAACATGAACCTCCAGCTCATTTCAGCATTGTAACTAATGGAAATGAGGTAGGCAGGGTTTAAAAAGATTGAATTTAATGAATTTAAATTGTACCTCTACATACGAAGAATGTGTGTAAAGGTCATAAAAATTGGTTCATAAGTAACTAAAATTGTTCTTTTGAGAAAAATTGAATCGATTATGCCACCAGTACACAAGGTGGTAGTTAGTATTTTCTTCTAACTTCGTATACATGACTTGGTGGGCTTCATTCTCAAATGTAGGGAAGCTTTGGGGAAATTGCCGAAGATTGCCTTGCTTCCTTTTGTTCTTCTATTGGCATCATGCTATTTAATACCTTTAAACAGAAAATGTAATTACTTGGGTATTGCTGTTATTATAAATTAGACATATTAACACCTGTTATTTAGTTTATGTAATTACAAATTATAATGGAAAATGCTATAATTTTTTGGTGTCATGCAGGTGGTGATCTATGGTGACATCACTCTCTTGATGTTCCTACTACGGCTGTATTTTTTTGTGTGTACTGTATTAGTATATTAAACATGTTTTGGTTAATAAACCTGCCTAAGAAGAAAAGAATACATAACACTGCCTCTACCCTCCCTTGTCCACTGCAAAATACAGGACCACCATCTCCCACCCTTATGTTGTATTATATGTCTTAGTATTATGCAGGGTCTAGTATTTTGCTGTTCCCTGGCCTAGGGATACAAATCTACCTTTGTTAAGATAAAAATGTGTGATTTAATAATGTTTTTGTTTGTATTTAGGGGTGGTTCAAAGCGTGGGTCAGCAGAGACTCGCATATATGTCTCCAATATTCCTTACGAGTACAAGTGGCAAGACCTAAAAGATCTTTTCCGCAAAGAAGGTAAAGTTTTAAGTTCATTAATTTTGATTTTTAGTTTTGAGAATGTTGTGGATGATATTTTTAATGTTTTGCATTTTTGTGTTAATGTGTAGTTTTCAAATTTCATCAGCAATTCCTCATTTATTTTTAAATGAATTCTGCAATGATATATTTAATGTGTAGAAAGGGCAAATTAACCTGATTGTACAACTATTATTGTTTTGAATTATGAGTAATTAAATTTATTCTTTTGACAGTCGGTGAAGTGGCATATGTAGAAATGTTTAATGATGAAAACAACCGCCCTCGAGGATGTGCCGTAATTGAATTTGAGTCTGTTGACCTTGTGGCAAAGGCTGTGGAGATCATGCACAGATATGAGCTGAAGGGCCGCAAGCTAGTTGTGAAAGAGGTAAGGCTTAACTTCACGGTTATTTGTTTATAATGTTAAATATTATTTGGTTGCAAAGTGTGGCATGCATAGCACACGGTACTGAATATCCTAACAGGTTCATTTACCTGGCTAAAGGTCTGAATCCCAATAATAATAAAGATTAGAAATGATAATGCCTCTTGAGAAAAATTAGCCTTCAGGAGCTGCTAGGGAACTGTAGAAGTTCTTTAAGGTGTTAAAAAATTTTCAATTTGATTAAATTTATTAAATTTAATTTAGTTGAGTGTTTATTCATGGAAAGACTTTGAACTGAAAATTTCCTTAATTTCCAAACTAGTGAAACAGCTGATTGTAATTAATAGTTCCCTGCTGTGGGAGCAGTTTCTTCACTCGGTTTTGAAGTATACCTGATGTCTTTGGTAAATCTTTTTTTAGTTTGTTTTATTTTTTTTCTTGTGCATTCAGAACAGGTCAGTGAATGCAGGACTTATCCCATATATCTTGCATTCATCTCATTGTGAGGCTTTTCTATAATCCTGCAATTGCAGTGCATTGTGTGAGGACAGCTTGAATATTCACTTAGATTGTACCTGGATGGGGTTCTGGGAGTTTTACTTCCTAAGCCCGGCAAGGTTTGACGTATGAGCGCTTGGTCCAGCAGGCTGTTGCTTGGAGCAGCCTGCAACATGTACCTTTTTGTTGTGCATGTAGAGATCTTATTTTGTTTGGGTTGTATTGATTAGCTTTGGTAACACTTGTGAAAAAGTTTAAATGTATTTTCAAAGTTAAATACTGTATCTGGAATGGTATTTGCTGTGCATTCTTCAGTTTGTCATTGTTCAGATATTCAGTGGTGAAATTGAATATATGGGCATCTAATTTAGATGCTTTCCATTTGGTATTTGCGGCATATAACATGCCTACACCTGGTAAGAAAATGTTACCTTTATGAGTAACATTTTGTTGGCTTCATTTGTTATAATACTTAAGAGCCTTTTAAGCTGTTTTTTGATTTTGTAGCAAGTTGTCAATTCTGCTTGGGTTATCCAATATTCTGGCACTTACCTCGATTTTGCAGTGATATTTATAGGATATCTATACTGTACATCAGTTTGCATATCTGGAATAAATCCTAAACACTTTTCAGATCTTGGAAATGTTTCATTTATTTTGTCATCGTCTTCAGTTGGAATGTGGTTTTCTTAATGTTATCGGTAGTTTTTTAATGAGGCTAATTATAACTTCAGCCATTTTAGTAATAAGAACTAGAAGTTTAGTAACTTGCATAAAAGAACTGCAGTGGTTAGTAAAAGAGATCCTTTTATTACAATAATTCTTTTATAGGTATCCCAGGGGGGGGAGGGGGGGGATGTGGATACCCATGTGATTTCATCGTTAGGTATCCCCTAATTCATTTTTTTTTATTTATGCTATATTTGGTAAATGTTTTGCATATCAGCCCTAAACTTTAAAGGTTTGTGTATAGTTGTGGTGTCAGATTTTGGAACTTTTATAATGGGCTTGAGAGGGGCGGGGGGAATAGGTCTATAACTAGCGAGTGCAATTGCATTAAAATTTCTGCCGATACCAAGAGATAATCTCGGTGTTATAAATTTCGCCTTAAGTTCTACACAGTTTTTGATAGTTTAATTTTTTCAGCAAAATTGTTCATGCTATTATTTATAATTGGAAGTCTTGGAATCATGCTAAAGTATATTCAGTACCATGCAAGTTTTTGTATTCATTAATCATTGCCATAAGCAATACCTCCACCTATCATCCATTCTCTTCTGCATACTTCAATATAATTCAGTGGTAAAATGAACTGGGAGGCAAGATAGTGAAAGCAATAATGGAATTTATAGCAAGGAAATTTGCAGAAAAAGATAGTTTATCTGTAGAGGTGTGGATGAGGACCCCAGGGTTTCAATAAGCAGTGGAAAGAGATCGAGGCATGGTTAAGTGCAGGGTACTGGCAATTGATAAATGTAGGCAGTAAAGGATGAGGAACTAGTTCATCACAGTAGTAACAGCAGCTATTTGAAAGATATTGCAACAAGATACAGGGACCAACTGTGAAGCTGTTGTGGCTGCATTCAGAGGAAATGACAGTAATTGGTCATTCATTCAGAGCTAGCGACTTGAGGTATAATACTGGAGAGTAACAAAGTGCATGAGGAACCTGCAACACCTCCCAGGTCTTTAAAATGCTTGTCTGGTGACCAGATTTTGAAAACCACCAACTAGGAGGCTGTTTCAAGAGACTGGGTTGCTGGGATGTTGATCATCTTACATGCTGCAAAGTCAATCGGGTAACATGCTGGAAATGTCGCTTAAAAATTCAAGGGAAGGCTTTAGCCTATTGTGACCATACTGAAGTATATAGCACTGGTATGGGATCTGCACCTTGTTAAAACACAGGTGCATGCACACTTGCCATATTGATTGCAGAAAACGACATAAAGTACATAGACGTGTCAACTATAGAGGTAAAGTAGAAAAATGCTGAATTAGCTAGGGAGAGAAATTTAGGTAGTGCAAATGGAGTCTCGCCTTGGGTGCTGAGCAAATGCGCACCGGAGCTGAGCCTTCCACTTCAATCAAAGTTCTCGGACATCTATATGTACAGGAATCTTAAAATATGAAAAAAAAAAACAAAGATCATTTGTCTACAAAAATAGAAAGAAAGGAATCCCTCTGAATCACCTGTATCATTGACAAGTATAGTAATTAAAATAGTAGAACAAAATTAAAATGAAATTGGTAAAATACCTGAAAAATTAGGTAATTAGGCTACCTGTATGGCGTTGAACTGGAATCCTGTGTACAGCTTGGTTTTTTATTAGGCCACAGATCTTGCTGAAAAATATGGTTAGGTTGACTGCATTTATCTGGAAAAAAAAAAATGGCTTTGACAGTCCCCAACCCGTCCTCGCAAATTCGTATAGTCAATATTGACTTTAAATAAGTGCATAGGTGACATACTTAACATAATAGTTTGCCTTGAAAGCTTCATAGAAAACACCGACCTTACTTAACCTACTTAGTATGTTTAGATAAGCATCTTATTGCTTCGTAATTACAAATATTACCTAACCTATACCTATAATAGGTTAAGTAACAATTGTAATTACGAAGCTATAAGATGCTATTTTAACATACTAAGTAGTTAGGTAAGGTCGGTGTTTTCTATGAAGCTTTTCAAGGGAACTATTATGTTTAGTATGTCACCTATGCAGGTAACTAATAAGTCAATATGACTATATGAATTTGCGAGGACGGGTTGCAGTCCCATACAAGAGTTTATGGATGCTAGAACATTATGGAGGGTGAAGGGAAAACTTTTGATCTTGAAAGATTTGACAAAAATAAGGGTAGTAATCAGAGGCAGTGTATCAGACTGGAGAAATGTTAATAGTAGAGTACCACAGGGTTTCTATTGTAGTAGCATGTGTGTTCATTGTCCAAAAATATATACATGGCCTGCCAAAGGGAATATGGACATGTCTGCTGATGATGCTATTCTTCTAGGGAAGATAAGACACCATTACGTGCCCTTTATGATCTGGACAGAATAAGTGCATAGGTCACTTGGTTGATGGTATTCAACATGATTAAATTCCACATGTTGAATGGGAAAAAGGAGAAAATAGTGTGCTACAAACTACAAATTGTGTGTAAAGGCTTTGAACAAGAATGCGGATCGAGGGCTATCAGATATAACTGTTACTAGAAGAACCATCTGAAGAAACATTCTTGGTGCCCATGCCCATTTTCGCAATTCAGAATCACTTAGAAATATATGTAAGTGAAATACTAAAATTGTTTCATTGTTCGAGGACCAAAATGTGGGAAAATGCGAGGGGTTGTATTGGTGCCCATATCTCAAGATTCATATAAACTGGAAAAGGTGTAGACATGCTACTAAAGGGCTTAGAAAACTTGAAAACAGGCCTATGAGAAGCTAGAGGTGTTAAATTTGCCTAAGCTGGAAGATGTAAGAAAGAGAGGACAGTTTGATCACTACATGCAAATAGGTCAACAGGAATTAACACAAATTGATGGGAATCGTGTGAAAAAATGCAACCATAAGGTCGTATTCAAATATATTCGGGCAAAGCTGCCAAAAAATATTAGAAGGTTCTCTCTTTGCAAAGAGTTGTACACAGCTGTAACAAGTGAGGTGGTGTGGGGGGTGCACAAAACTGCAAGTAGTTTCAAAGCATCGTGTGCCGGTATGTCAAAAATTATATTGAGGGGAATGGGACTGTATGTGTGTGGACCACGACAATGGCTGGTATGAGCCTCTTCATTCTGGCAATAATGGCAAGGAATAAGATGACATCAGTCGGTGCTGGAAATGTTTTCAAGAATGTCAAGGTATTTGGGTGCCATAATGTATGAAAAACTGAACTTTAGGATCAATTTTTTTTTTTTTTTGAGGTATATATACAAGGGTTGTTACATTCTTGTACAGCACTAGTACGCGTAGCGTTTCGGGCAGGTCCCTGGAATACGATCCCCAGCCGCGAAGAATCATTTTTACAACCAAGTACTCTTTTACTGTTAAATGAGTTAAACAGAGCTATAGTTAGGATTTGTGCCCAGTAAATCCTCCCGGCCAGGATACGAACCCTGACAAAGCGCTTGCGGAACGCCAGGCGAGTGTCTTACCACTACGCCACGGAGACTGTTGAAATATATAAATTAAAAATTAAATAATTAAATAATTAAATGAATTAAAAATATACCCTAGGTGCCAAAGGCTAGGAGGCAGTATAGAGGAATATTCCTCACTAGTCACTGATAAGTCGAGCACAAATGACCAGAACCACTCCTCACCGTGCTCTTTGAAATCGGAAGAAGGAAAAAAGTTCCATTATTCAAAGTAGGGCATGAGCTTGAGTATGCCAAAGTTAGAAGATAAAATTAATGCAACAGAAAACTGGAAAGTGCTGCAGGAAGATCACAGTCCCACGAATGTGCCTACATCTATCACACCCTCTCCATATTTCTACTTTTTTATTATCATCATTAATTATCATTAATTATTATTAATTATATTATTATTATTATTAATCATTATTTTTAATTATGATTATTATTATTAATTACTATTATTCCTACTTTATTCCCCACTCTTGCATTCATAACCCCAACCCAAGGTTCATCTGCAACACATTTACTAAAACATCCCATTGGTTAGGATGGTGTTAGAGAGGGTTGCAATGGGTATGTTTTGGTGGTGGGTTATGTTTATGTAGATGGTTGAGGTGGGGTTAGGTTACTGGTGTAGAAGTAGGAGTGTTGGTGTTGTGGCAGACATAAAGGGTGTCGTGAGGTAGGTGTGTGTGGGGATATACTTAGCTTGCATGTCTTGGGGTTAGTAGTCTTGAAATGTATATTTATTTTGTCCTTGTTATTCATTTTAAAGTAATGTGTTTTCTTTTACTTTGGGGATTATTTTATGTAGAAGTGAATGTGATTGTGAAAGTTTAAGATTGCATAAATTTGTTCAATGGAAAGTTAATTCATTCTGGGAGTAAAATTTATTTTTGTAATACTTATGGTACTTTTCCTTTGTCCTTTTGAGAAATTGGTAGGATAAGGGATGGTAATTTTCAAACCCAAAGTACCTAATAGGATACCTAAATCAGAGGTTTTAGTCGGTATTGTAGTGCAATAACTATAACCAGTGAGTTTCTAAGTGTAACACATCTAAATCTTTGCAGAAAGCAGATGACTTACCACTCTCGCAGAATCGGCCTGGAAACAGAAGGGTAAGGAAGAAGAGAAATGATTTGGAGTATGAGACCTTTTAATATCTTCCTCACAATAGCTGGTATATGACTTGTTCCTATTATATTTGTAGGGCATCTGTTGGATATGTGGAAACACAAAGGATTGAAAATACGGTATTTGCATGCAGGAACTAAGAGTACCGAGTACTCTAAAGCATGCTAACCCAGTCCATTTAGCCAATGTACAGAAACTTCAGGCATCACCACCAAACAAACTTAAACAAGTGTAGATTATGTCCCATCATACACCAGTAAATGTGAGGAAGAAAAGTTTCTCTCATACTTCAAAGCAGTTTTTCTTCCTGATGGCTGGTTTATGATGGATGCCTGCCTCAGTTGGCAGTAATAATAAAAGCTGAAGCTGATGTGAAGGAAGCAAAAACTGCATTGGGTGTTATCTATTCTAATATTTAGGCATTGAAGGAAGACAGGCATGCAGTTAAAAAATTTAATCTTACAAAAGGGGATATTGTGATTAAAAGTTTTTAACATGAGAGTAATAATCTTGATATTTCATGTTAGATAAATCAAAATTTTAAATAATGCTATTTTTAAGAAAATATAAATTACAATTGTCAGTATTGTATAGAAAATGTATTCTTCCCAAATTTTGAACGAGGTATAAGTTTTGTTCCTACTTAAACTGATAGAGGGGAATGGGGGTGGTTTTTTTTTTACTTTGTGTGCCTAGCGAGTGTGTTAGCATTCATTGGCCATGTGGCTGGTGGGGTGGGTAAGCATTGGCATTGCCACGAGGCTGGTGGGGTGGGGAAGCATTGGCCTGGAGGCTGGTGGGGTGGGGAAGCATTGGCCTGGAGGCTGGTGGGGTGGGGAGGCATTGGCCAGGAGGCTGGTGGGGTGGGGAGGGGCTGGCAAGCATAGTCTGGCTGGTTATGGCAGGGGCATTGACAAGCATTAGCTTAGGTAGCTGGTGAGTGGTGGGGGTTAGGATGTTGGCATGCATTGGCCTAGCTGACTTACTGCTAGGGGCAGATTGGCATAAAAAGAAAAAAAGTTTGTTTTTACAAAATTGGCAACGCATTAAAATATTTAGTCAGCAATTACCTTCCAAGTAATGGGTTGTTGCCCTGTTATCTTTGGTTCCCTTATAAGCTCTGCTACACTGCTTAATTTTTAAGAGGATGCTGGAAGAATAGGGGTGGGGGGGGGAGGATTTAGTCTGAAGATGTGAGTGATGCATTACTTGTGACTTATACCAAATTGGGTTCTTACCTAGTTGGCTGTTTAATGTGACAACTTCATGGTGCAGGAGTTAATGAATTATTAACATTTAACTGAAATTATTTAACTACTGTACACACTGATATCATGGGGAAGGGGAGGTGCATGCAGCTCACATTGTGTTTTATCAGGACTCCAGTACACAGTAGCCATAAAAAAAAATTGCGGCATCCTTTCCAGCTGTGAGAATCTCGGTACTGCCAGAGCAATCAAGGCTGGCATATGCAGGAGCTTACAGCACAGCCGTGAAAGTTTCGGCCACAGCATCTTAATAATGATGAATAAAATAAGCAACATTATTTTTGCATAAATGATCTTGACTAATACAAATTGTACAACATGAAGGGAAGGGAACTATCAGAGGGAAAAGCACCAAGCCATTACGACTATATAGCATTGGGAAGTCAGGATAAGGATTTGGGACGTTACGGGAGAAGGAATGGTGCCCAACCACTTGGACGGTTGGGGATTGAACGCCGACCTGCAAGAAGCGAGATCGTCCAGCCCAAGTAGTTGGGCATACATATTTCAATTTTATGCTCTATTTACATCTGGATTGTGATCCTGGAAAGTGAGATGCCAAAAAGACTAATAGTCTTATCCACAAGTCAGTTGGATAATATAGGAATGCATTTCATAAAAATTCGTTACGTCCAAAATTATACAAATAATTCTGGAAACAATCCATAATAGTAGTATATCAGATGTGTTTTTACTAGATAGAAGCTTTATTCCTAATTGTTTATACATGAATAAAGGGTATTTCTCCAGTTGTCCTAAACTTGTCGGCACTTCAATCCTGTCTCTCAACTGTCAAATCAACTGATGTACAGGTTCCTGAGCCTATTGGGCTCTGCAAGGCATGCCTTTTCTGGGTTTCTACCCCATTGAGTCAATTGTCTACAGGCTACTCATAATCCTTTTGGACTTCAGGCTTGTGTGGTTAATAAAATAGTGGACCATCTCAGCTTTGGATATAGTGAGGTATCCCCATCTTTTTAGAGGTTGATGCTTTCTGGCTGAGATGACATTACTTCATAAGGTTTGGAAAAGTTGTGCTTTTGAGTACTTTGGCTATTGTTGCTATGGTTGGGAAGATGTAGTTTTCCTCAATTATATGCATTTCCTGTGGCTTGTATGTTGTTTTCAAGGTGGTCTTGAGGTCTTACCAAGGGTTTCACCATTTACTTCCAGTATTTGCTCCCATCCTTAAATGGTATACATGGAGTTGCTTAAATGGCATTTTTCTCATTTGTCAGCAGACACATGGTGGCTAGTAGTGGGGGGCCTTTGAAAAATTGTTCCTTTGTTTTTAGTTTTGGGCATGTTTGGGTTGGCTGTTTCTCTACCAACCTGACAAAAATTTCTTGACATTTCAAATACTATACTTTACCTAGTTATCAATTTTCTCTTTGTATCATAAACTGCTATAAACTTGCTTTCAATATCTTACCATTTTGTGTAACCCATCAGGACAGATGTAATCTAATCCATGATGAATTTCTTTACGTTCGAGTTAAGCAATGAATAAATACTCAAAGAATGGTCTGATAATTTCTTGGATTGGTTAGCCATTATGTTCATGGTTCTTTGGAATATTTAGGTGCATGTTCCATAATTTTCCAAAATACTTTATACTGATGAGGTAAGTGGTTAAAGAACAATTATTCATGAAGTAATTTTTATTTATTTATTGTTTTGAGGCTTAGGGGGGGGTGAGGGGAAGAGATACATTTGAATGGTTTGGAGTCAGCTGGTAAGTACTGTATTACGTTAACAAAGAAAGGTCTAGAAATAGTTGTAGATAAATTTTAAGCTTTTAAAAGTTTGTGTTCAATTAAGGTGTGTGGCAATTTTGTGAAAATAATGCCCGTGTTTGGTAGAAGTCTTAAAAGCATATGAAAATATGAAAGCATTATAAGGTTCAAGTATGTATGGAATGGAATTCTTCAATAATGAGCTACTGCTACCTTGAATATTGTTTTTTAAGTAAAGATCTGAAAAGTTCCTGGAAATTTTCTGGAAAAAATTTCCTGGAAAAAAATAAAAATTTTAATTTTGCAGGGTGGGGCTGCTCGCCAGGAGTTTGAATCCGATAGAGACCGCCATAGAGGTCTGATGAAATCGGATATGAGAGGAGGACGTGACTTTGCTCGCGGTGCAGATTTAGGCGGACCTCCTGCAAATAAATACGGAAACACCTATGGTCTGTCTACTGTGTTTTTGGAATCACTTGGAATTACTGGACCTCTAGTCAGCAAAGTTTTTGTGGCAAATGTAAGTATGGATATACAGTATTAACATTTATAAAACTTTTATAATTTTATTTCCATATTCATGAATGTCTCTGCCACAAAGTTCATACGGTTATGGCCATTTTTTCTTGAGTGATTTTGAAGAAAATTATATATTTACTTTTAATGACAATCCGGTTTCATTGTTTTAATTTGTCTGGATGATGTGGCCATTGTGATTTCTGCGAGTTAGTATTTTCCGCTAATGTTTTAATCTTTATTCCTAAAGAATGCAAGTTTTGGTCAATTGTATAGTTAATAGTTAACTGGTTTATCAAATATTTGTAGATATTTAAAAAAAATTGGCAAATTTTTGTAAATATGGTACTAGTTTAAATGCTGTCTACACTCAATCCAAATTATATGGGGGCTCACACTTATTCAAGTTACTTGAACTTTCTAATTGGCTGAATTTTTACTGAAAATGTCCAGAAATAAAAAATAAAATTGAATTTGCATCTTTATTTTGTAAATGTCTCATTTTTTGGAGAGTTGAGAAGTCAAATTCTGAATGAGAATTCATTTGGGTTTCTAAGAAACTCATGAATTTGAATTACAGAGCTCTTACAATATTCCAGGAATGTTTCTAGTAAATGTGTTTGATTTTGATTTACATACATTTTTGAAGCATATAATGTATTTCAGAATTTGATGCAATGAAAAGATTTGCTTCATTCAATAGTTCACTCATTTGTCCATTATAATAAAAAATTAAATATGATGGCACATAATGATTACAAGAATGAAATTAGTGTTGTATTGTTTGAGCTAGTAAAAATAATAATTAGTATAATATAATAGTTTGGATGCAATTGAAATTTAGATGCAATTGAAAAAGATGTCAGGTTCCAGGCATGAATGTTGCTTGAGCACGATTTGCTGTGCTAATTCCTTCAAATGGCAGCTATAAGTATGCAGTATTACTTTTTTGTATTGATATTGCCATGTCAGGTGTATTGTAGATATGACCTTGATTATGTGTTGTACAGGGAAATTATGTACATTATGTACAGAGAAAATAGGAAACTATAGTAGTTAGGACAAATCTTTCAGTGAAAATAGACTAGTTTGGATATGAATTTTTAAAGTTTCATGAATTGCCTAGAAGGAAGATATGTGAGGGTGAACATATGTGGTCGACTATGAAATGGTTCAAAATATTTATTTAAATGTAATTTCATATTTCTGATGCAATATGCATATCTAGTTTGTCTAAATGTGTTTCACTAGTTTACACAGTATCATAGATTTGGAAATTGTACTATTTTGTCTGATAATTTTACATATCGGTGGTTATAATTTAAATTTAAGGATTAATACATTAGTGTAGTCATCATGATTTTATTAATGCAATAAATAGGGTATTAATAGCTTTCTATTTGTATTTGCAGCTTGACTACAAAGTTGATGATAAAATGCTAAAAGATGTTTTCAAGATTGCTGGCAAGGTTAGCTGCGTGGAAATCAGTAAAGACCAAGATGGAAAGAGCCGTGGATTTGGAGTTGTTGGTATGTTGTCAAATTTACTTAGTTTGCTATTGCAATATATGAATGTGAGGCTGATAGTATTCATCCACAGTACATTTTTGTTTTCCACTTTCATGGGGTGTAGTCATCAACTTTTATCACTTTTTTCACTATCACTTGCACTAGAGCATCACTCAACAGCAGAATAAAAGAAAATCATATCTTTAGGCACATTGTGACTCGTCGTCTACACCATGGTTTATGTTTTGGCATTTTAATGCCTCTGGGGTGACTAGCTTATATCAAACCATTTTTCCACTAGAAAATTAAGAAAACAAGGTTTGCTTGTAAATCCCAATGATTACCAAAATTTTATCTCTGGCTATTTCCTTAAAATCTTAAGCCTTCTTTTAATTAGGAAAGCCTCAATTAGAAGAATTTTGTATTGACAACAAAGTACTGTGTATTTATTAATTAAATTAATTAACTTACAAAGTAGAAACTTGCAATATTTTAAGAATTGGATATTTAAGAATTTACTATATTTACTATTGAATTCTGTACTCTAAAGGGTTGATAAGGTATCCCACATTAAGCCTTTTTCAAAGAAAAGAGTAGATTTTCCAATAGCAACTGTGTATCGTTCTATGCCAGTCATTATGACTATCCAGTCATAATCATCAGTTTTAATTTTAGAAATTCACTAAATTTTTATAAGCATTATATTTGATGCTTCCTGAATAATCTGTACCATACATAATTGGATTAACTTCAATTTCTACATACAATATTTGAAATTGGTGTGATTATCTCATGAAAGTTTAGTTTGTATGATATTAGGTAAATTTTAGTTTTAAATTGCTATTCTTGTTCCATAAGTATGATGACTAAAATACTTCTGACCAATTTGATGTTCAAGTATTCGTACTATCTGATTTTGTGATAACCCTGGCTAATATATTATGTATTATGGGGCATTTGTTTATTTTAAATTTGTTTTTCTTTCAGAATTTGAGCATCCAGTGGAAGCAGTACAAGCAATTTCAATGTTCCACAATCAGAATTACTATGATCGTAAGATGAGTGTTCGGATGGACAGAGTGACTGAGAAACAAGAATCGTCTTCTGCAAAATTGCCTCCTGGGTTAAAGAGTCTTGGAATGGGGCTTGGTGTTAATGGATCTGCACTGACGGATGTGGCCAGTAAGTGCCTTTTTGTTTTCATTAATTTTTGTGGAGGAATGCGGAGAAAAATGTCTGCATTTTATTGCTTGGTTGTATTAAAATGTTCAGATTAGAAATTCAATTTTCTTACTCTGGAAATAGGCTAATATTAAAATGCAGACTTGTAGAGGTATTTGAATACAATATACATACTGCAATGCATGCGTGTTTGGGTAGCACACCTGGAAAGTTTATATAGCATGGGAGTTCTGGAATTAGTAATTTTCTTGAATTAGGGGGAATTTTGATTAGTCCTTGGCATAAACGTGTGGTAAAGGTTGGTTGGTGTCGATTGTGGTTAGAGGACTTGTTTCCGCTTCAAACAACGATAAAAAAAGAAAAGAAAACAATGAGCAAGTTCTATTCGTTTGAGTTTTCTTGGGTATTCTGTAGGCAATTTACTTTGATAAATCTAGGAAACAAATGTTGATAAACTACAGCACTGGAATGTTTTATCTTGAGCTCAGTTCTTTATGAATGTTTTTGCTCATTTGATGTTTACTATGAATTATATTAATTTTTGTTTAACCTGCAAACTAGTGTAGGTATTTCAGTTGACAAGATATTGTACTCTTCTAATCGTTCGACATCATTGGGTGACATGATGACTACTTTCTTCTTGCAGATAATGTTCCCTCCCTTAATACACGTATCACTGGAGGTAAGGTGGACCGTGTGGTTGGGATTTTTTGGTGCTCTTGATCTTTACTGGTTTTGATTAGGTCCATGCTATAGTTAGTTTTGTCTGGTGTTGATATATGTAAAACCCTCCTAGTTTTGGTCTTTGTGAAATTGGTGTAGGATTGTGGGGAAGTGCATTAGCTAATCACTTAATGCTCAGACTCTCATGTTTTAATTTTGTAAAATGCTTTATATATTGTATTAAGTTTTCCTCGTATTTTGGTAGATTGTCCAAAATGGAGGAAAATATACAAAGATTAAACTTTGAGTTGGATGTATCCTTCATGTTTTGGGATTAAGTGTTTGTAGGCATGAAGTCCTGTAGGCTTGTTGGAAATTGTATACACACTGTTTTTACTCTTAGGCAGTTTTGTGTATGATAGGGAGGCTTTTGATATTTGCTGGGTCTGCTGGTGAATTTGAGATATGGACTGACTTGCTTACCCTAATCTTTTTCTTGTCTTTAAACTTCTGCTGATCTGCAGCACAGTTAATCATCATTTGATTTTTCTTTTATTAGGAAAATTTGGACTACAAAGCACACCTGGATGCATAGGGTCACTATTTTTGGGTGGAAAGGTTCAAGAAATGCTATAACTAGCAGATTCAAAGGCCTATACATGGTCTCGGCCCATAGCTATTCAGTTACAATTATTTTAACATACTGTATTCTGTTATAATGAATTTTGTAGATATATTCATTTAACACAGTTGCTAAACCCACCACCTTTGTAACAACCAATGTGAATGCAACCATCCAAATTGCTTGGTTTAATACACTTGTGCAGTCACAAGGTTGTGTGCTGCTGAACAGCCTGCATGTGTTGCAGCTTGTATGGAAATTTAACTGCAATCTTTATGCCACACTTTTTCTAAGATACGTGGGCCAGGGAATACCATTCTTGATTGCCTTTGCAATGAAAAGGGATGGATGGGGAGAGGGAGGGAGGAGGGAGAGGGGGAGGTAGGGATGGAGGAAATCTATTTTTCAAGTGGTAGGAAATTCTTATAAAATGTGTGAATTCTTCAGTACAATAGTGAACATTAATCCTTATTACGATAATCTAAAAAATCGAGCAGAACTCTGAATTGTCATAACATTGAGTAGTCACGTTGAGAATTCGAGCATCTCATTTTTTATCTATATATTTCTTATTTAGTCTTTTATGACATTTTCATTTATATTAGCTACTCTTTATTCTCTGAACTACTTGATTGAGATCTGGTTATGGTTTTGCATTAAACCATGTGTTTTTGTCCTCCAATAAATAACACCAGATCCTGTACGAGCTCCTTCTTGCTGGAACTTGCTAAATCTAATCACTTTTGCATTCCTGTGATGCTAAAACACGTCATCAGATTACTGTTAACAAAACATTCATGTATTCGTTGCTGTCGTGCATATTTATTATAAGTACATGTTATTTTGCATCTGTTCTCTTATAACAGGTTTGTGGACCTTTTTTTTTTTAACACCGATTTATAGTTATAACCAAATGAGTGAGTAAAACGCTGAAATGATTGTAGGTGTTTTTATGCATTTCTGAGTGGGACTACCAAGTGCCCTATTTGCACATTTGGGAATGTGCAGAGGAGCATAAACTATTATAAATATACTTGTTATTCATCTGTTCTCTCTACAATTTATTTGAGAATATTTTGACACCAAATATATAGCTGTAAACCAACAAATAATTGAGGAAACATGAAATTATTACTAAAAGCAAAAAACACTTGTCATCGCCGAGTGGTCTGTGAGTGGCACAAGGAACCCAGAATGTTTATGCTCGGGAAGAGGGGGTGGGGTGGGGGGGAGGCCAGACTGTGAGTGGGTCAATACAATAATGGTTGGACCAATAAGAAGATTGTATCAACACTGCCACAAATTTGCGTGCTGGAAGGTTGTCACTGTTTGATAGTTACCGTCCTTGTTTCTCGAAGACTTTATGCTTGTAAATACAAAGTATAAATTGCCAGGGAATAAAATTTTTGTAGTACGGGCTTGAAATGTTAAATTTAAATATTAAAAATCTATTCATGTTAGCTTGATTACAACAAAATTGCAATTAAATATAATGGTGAAATTTATTTGTGGGTGGTTTCTGGTTGTGTGTGTGTTTTCTTTCACATTACTTAAAAAGTTAATGCTACTACTATCTCCAGTCTTTCCATATTCAGGGTGTTAAAGTACATGTCATAATTGATACATGCATTGAAGGTCTTTATTGTGTGAAATCCAGCCTTTCACTGTTCTGTACTAGTACTCTATGGGCCACTGTGGTCTATATAGTTTGTATTCTATGGGCCACTATAATCTATATAGTTCTGTATTCTATGGGCCACTGGTATCAACCCCATAAAATACTTTACAAAATACTAGGACATCTGTTAAGTAATGTACTGAAAATGACTGACTTAAAATTATTACTGTATGTGCATAGTTCAGCTCATGCACATATAGTTTTTGACTAAAGCTGTCAAAAAGAAAATCCAAAGTGAAATTGACAGCAATTTTTTTTATTATAAAAAATGTGGTTGCAGGGGGGTTTTATGATTTATTACCTGATATCTGGGTGGGCACCTTGCCTCCCAACTGTTAAACTTGGTGATTTGGCAAATGCAAAGAAACTTGATATTTATTGTTTTATTATTAAATGGCAATACATTCAAATGATATAAAAGCGAAGATAGCACTTTTGCTGTTTTGTTTGTTTAGCACTATTATTTGGGCTATAATATGGCCAGTTCAATTATCCGGATGTGACTAATAATTCCCCCCCCATCCCTATCTTCTGGGATGTGACATAATTTCACCCTCCTCCCCTAAGGAGGAGGATGATGAATGACCCAGTGTATTTTGACTGCTACAGTTAGTCAGCAGTGCCTAGAATTGCATGATTTCGACATCCTTCTTCATTGTTCTCATGAAACATCTGGTAATGTCTTGGCCAAATTTTTAACTAGCAGTCTGCTGATGAAATGTATATCTGCTTGAAGAAATGACTAGTAAAAACGAATGCAAATCGTGTTCTCATGTTTTCCAGTCTTATGTCTCATCTCGGAGGGGGTGAGAGAGTGGGGTACTTTGTTGTTGGTCCAAAGTGGGTGGTGGTGTCGGGGATTGCCGATGGTGTCTTTGGTCAGGTACATTTTATAAATGGTCGGTTGTTGTCAGGTTGCTGGTGGTGGTGAATGGTCTTTTAACACTCGCATTCCCAGCGTGCGCTCCCCAGCCAACCCCAAGGTGGGCTGAGCATTTTGTGTGAGCAGGCAGTCACAAAAATGTCTTTACTCATTTAAGTTTTCTCACCTCATTTTCGTTGTATGTGGTTCATTTTGGTATCAAATTGTTTGCGATATAATTAATTCTGTATATAAGGTCCAAAAGTCCAACGTGACGCCTGCATCAAACCCAAAAATCGGTCGAGCGTTAACTGTGAGTGTGCAACAACAATTAAAATGTTTATTCTTTTTAGTTGTCTCGCCTCAATGTTAATGGTGTGTCGTTCATTCTGGTATCAAATAGTTCGTAATGTAAAGGTGCGCATTTTAGATCACATTTTTTAGGATCACTCCAATAATGATCCAGTAAAACAGGAAATTTTAACATTTTGGATGCCACATGCATATCGCCGGACCTCCGCAGAGTTATTTTGTTGTGGTGTCATCAGAGGTGGGTGGTATTGAGATATCTGAAATGCTCAATCATGCATGGAATTCTCACCAAAGAAAAATTAAATGGTAATTTAAATAAATGGAGCAAAATTAGAACAAATACAGTATGATGAAAAAGTCCAAAATGCTTTTTTCACGTGCAAAATAAAAATAAACTAGTATTGAACTAATACTAATTGCAGAGTTCATACATATTATGAAAGAACAGTATGAAGCATTGTTTACCAATATGAAAGACAAACTTTAAAGAAAATATTGCTCTTCCCTTGCATTCCTGTAAAAGATCCTCAAAATTGTAAAGATGAAAATATTTCATAGATTTTTCAGTGATTAGTGAAACACTTGAACTCTCAATGATAGACTGCCTGAAATCACTCGAATATTACTCGAATATTAGAGTGAGAGATGGTATGATGCACACTGATATCACATTAACGTGATGTGTACTGATGAGAAAATCAGGAGATTCCTTGATGAATCCATTCACCTGGTACTCTCAAGCTAGGGTCCTAACCACTACATGTTATGGTAAAAAAAAAAGCAATATGACCTGGGAATCTACTGAATCCACTAATACCCTGTGACTCCCAACTGAAAGCCAATGCTAGGGTTTCATTCACTGTCCCCGTGCACTCTGGCTTGTGGTCTAATAGTTCACCTCCAATAGTAGTGAAATGCACAGAGAAGTGTTGGAGGTGAACTTCATATGCGAGACCATTTTTTAAGTATGTACTCATCTCCAAGGGTGGGAGATAAGCACAGAAGGATAAGACACATTTCCTTCTGAATGCACTGACAAAGCTGCATTGATGAATTCAGAGTAAAGTATGACAACTGGAACAGAAAAAACAAAAAATTTATTTAAATTAAAGCTAATAGGTTTGGCATAGAGATGGTCTCCTGTAGTGAAGTAGTAATTGTTAGGAAAGCATCCAATCCTCTTTCTCCACACCTATTTCTTCCTTCGTGTAGTCAAGAGGGCGGTATAGATTGAGTTTATGGAAAGCCATCCCGATTTACAGCTTCGAGAGCACTTGTTGCAGATGACTCAAATGGACCAGTTACAAATGGCAAGAAAATTTAGTCCATGATAGATTATGCTCTGAAGGAAATAATGGGTAAGAACATCTGTATTTGAAGGTATTGTACTCTAGTGTATATCTTACCGGGAATAGTTTTCGATCAGTCTCGTTTGGTCAAGTTGATATAGGTTTGTTCTTGTCGTGAGCTTAGAAGTAATGTAAAAAAATCATTTATCAGTTTATATCCTTAACACAATAAATTTCAAACTATTTTCATCTAGTTACAGGAATATGTAAGTAAGGCAAATTATTCTCTATTTCAGGTTTGAATGCGTCTTTCAACTTTATTTAGTCTAACTCTCAGAACATCCAAGTCAAACCTCCGAGGAGCTATTACCAATACATCATCAACATAATTCCATTTCACACTAGGTAGCAGAGCATTAAATGCAGGAACTTGATGTGTTTCAAGGACAAACTGGCCAAAACAATATTGAGGGGAGACCCTATTGCCATACCCGCTTTGTTTAGAGAGAATTTTTGAATAAAATAGTAATGTGAAACATTTGTCTGAAACTGCTCATTGCATCAACTTTCTTGAAGCTAAATTAGATTAACATAATATGAAATGTAGATACGTAGAAACGTAGAATCCGCTTACGTTGCCGTTCAAATTTTTAATCAGAATAAAGGTTTCTTTGCATTGGCCAAACTATTTTCTCAACTGTTGGTTGGCAATAAGCCTCTTTGTGACAATTGTTGTTCGTCTTGTCGATATTTTTTAATTTTGTTCACCAGCAAACTGCTGGCTGGCAATACATAAGTCCCACTGTGTACCCATTCCCTGTTATTCCTGAAGATGCCACATCGGCTATACGTTTAATAAATTGAGGTCCCTCCTCTGCACTTTGTTTCCTTCACAACTCATTGAGTTTGTTCAGTACCTTGAAGATAAAACTCTCTGAAATTGCTATTGTTCATTGAAAACAATTTGTCAATATTTGAAAGGGATGTGTTCCTAAGAAATCTAAAAAAATAGCAAGGTTCGAGCAGTCTCCTGATTTGTGTGAGACGTGTGTTCCAGGGAAACGTCATGCAAATTGGAACTGCCTATACCCAACAGAAGGTATGTTGGACAATGTTTTGAGTTCTAGAAACCTTTAAAGTCCACTTTCTCCACTCAGATTTTTAGAAGCCTTTATTAGGTATCATTGGTTGGGATGACTTTCTGGGAAAACTGATTTTTGTTTTTCCTTCAAACTAGTTTCTATTTCTAGAATGCCTTTGTGTAAACTTTGAATAAAAGTTTTGAAGAGTGTAGGTGAACTTTGACAGACCTTGGGTTTTGCATAAATAAAGCAAATTTTCTGCCAATACATTGCTACAATCTCTCTGGCTTGGTGCCTTCTTTTGATAATTACTTGCAATGCCAATATGGTATGGTGTTCTTGACATTGTTGTACTAGAATACGTATAAAAAAATTGTCATTACAATGATCAAATTTTTTTGGACTTTATAATGTGCTGTATTTGTTGCTAGAAATTTGAAGGAATTTTAAATGTTGAAATAGGTTGTTTTTGTTAAGTGGAAAAAATGGAATTTTGGGAGGCATAGAATTTAATCCTATAAATTCCATAAACCTATTTGATTTTGCATACTTCTGAGAATTCTTTTAAAGAAAGTAATTGTTTCACAAAATTGGCACTGTTTTGGGGCTTGAATTTTTCTTGTTAAAAGAATTATGCAAATGGTCAGAGATGAGCCTAAAGAGTTTTATCGCTAGTGTGGCTGCCAATTCCTAAGTTGATTAATCCCAATTCCCTGCTGCTTTCCATCCCGTCTCGTGTCGACCACAAACTCGTACCGCCTTCCTAACATGCTGTAGCACATTAGGTCAAGCATTTCAAGAGAACCCACAAACACCACAAAACCTTGGGGAGAGGGGATTTGTAACGAAACATTGTTAGAGTAGGAATGACAACCTGTTAATGCAATAACATTACTAAAGACTTGCTAACATATACCCCTTGTAAAGTACTGTAGAGAATAATCACTTATCTACATAGAACACAGATTTTAAGGGGGGAAAAATACATAGATTGCATCTAAACTACCAAAAAGTGCATTACATTCTTCGTTCTTTTTGCAGCTTCTTGCAAAGAGTAGTGCATTATATGGATAAGCAGGGATAACCTGAAGAAATTGCCATACCATTTTGTTTTTTTATACAACTGCTTGGCTTTATTTGGGATTACAAATAATCAGTAATACCACCACCAACCCATCTAAAGCATAAAAGACGTGACAGTTAAATAGTGGTGGGTGAGGGATCAGGATGCCAACACCATTAGTCAATTTATGAGACCAGAATGAGAAACTATTAATGGATAGTGCAAGAATATTTGTCCCGAAATTATTTTGTGGGAGGCAGCTGTTGAGGCAATTACACTTACAAATAGAATATTTTTTGGAAATGTTAAGGTGGAAAAATTATGGTGCGTGAAATTGGAGGAAAATAAAAAAGGTTGAAGGTAGGGAGAGGAAAAGCAAACAAAAGCATTGAAGGTGTCAATCAAGTAGAGGTTTGGCATTCAGTGGGAGTGAGTTAGTAAACCTACGACATAAAATAAGTGGATCAAATTGTTAAACTGTGTGCAGGTGAATGAGGCAACCAGTTCAGCAGAAATCAAATCCGAGAATGACAACCATTTGTATTTTACACTTGGAACATATACAAAGGTGGGGGGACCAGCATCTGCATCATTTGCCATTGTTTGGGACAACACATGCAGGATCATTTATATGAGGCAAGAAAATCTAGTGTACACACAAATCACAATAGCGTGATATATCAAATGAACAAAACCACAGTGGTAGTGATGAGGGTTCGAACCTATGCACGGGATGTTCCCAGCTGCTCTGTAGTCAACTGTGCCACGACATGGTTGTGGCACCATGTCGTGGCACGGTTCGTAGGTTTGAACCCTCACCACGGCCCTTGTGGATTTGTTAGTTTGAATCTAGTGTAGTTCTGGGACGAGCCTAATAACCAGCTTTTGAAATTTTTCATGTTTTAGTAATGGGCTTGAGGTGGAGGGAGTTAACCACAGAAAAAGATTTGGTAGCAAAGGACCTTCGGTAGACAAATGCTTATAGGCAGTGTCCTGGCTAGGAAGAGTGTGCGCAAGCTGCACTATAGGTGTTGTTTATATTGTAAGAATTAAGGAGTCAGAAATAAGACTAGACAGGAAATAAGACATTTTGTAAAAATGTTCTAAACTACAGGTAAGTGGCTATAGGAAGGCATGGGAAAACCCTGTGGGAAGTCAGAGAATGATTTGGAGGGGGCCGGGGAGACTGTTACAACACACATTTATCCCACTCAAGAAAGGAATTTATAAAAAAGGCTAACTTACAATATAGTATGGTTTATAGGTATGGTGAAATGAAAGAATTTGTTATAAAGATGGATGGTGAGGAACTAAAGTGTCCAGAGTGAGTACAACAGTTTTGGAAGGAGGATTTTAAAAAGTGGTGGAAGGATGGTGCAGTAACTGGCTCGCATTACCTTGTATGCAAAAGCATTGTTATACTAGCGCCAGAAAGGCTGTGAGAAAACATTTACCAAAACAAACCAAAAACCAAAAAATTGAGAAAACAGACCTATGTCACTTTACACAGGGACAGTGTTGACCACCATATGGTAAGAATGCAGTCTTGATAGGAAGACCAAAACCTGGTGCTGATTTTCTTTCCAAGAGACGTGAAAGTTATGTGCAAACCAAGTCTTGACAAACTTAAGGAATTGCTTGTAATGTTAAAGGTGAAAATTTATTCCGCTGATAGCAATGTTCAGTACTTGGAATAAAAACCCTCGAGTTCCCTGAACTGGTGGTGCACTGCATGTTAACGGTAGTTAACTTTTGGAGATGATATTCAGATTCAATTTTCTGAATTACTTAATCTTACAGATTTTACTTAATTTAACTTAATTTAACTTACTTAGCTGAACTTAATTTAAATGATCATAAAATATTTTCAATTTAACAAATTTTACTACATTGTTCTTTGTAATCCAGTATCCAAAAGCAGATTTGGAATTATGGAGAAATGCTTCTGTAGGTTAGGGATTTATGGTGATTGGACATCAGGAAGACTTGTTTATTAAACATGCATGCTCTGAGAGCAACCTCTGCCTCCTGGGTATGATGGTCTGTCATGCAGTGGCTTCTTTGCCAATTCTAGCTACACTGATTGACAACTGGTGTTATAGAATGGAAAATGCTTTGACTATCATGCATCTTGGGAAGATGCATAACAATTCTTCATCACTACAGCCCATTGTTAACGAGTGCATGTCAAGGTTTGAGTGGGTGTGACAGGAGAGCTTGCACTTGCCTTCTAACTTGCAATTGGTTGCCAAGTACCTGATAATGACTGTTAGTGGTTAATATGCATGTCAAATTATTAGTGAAGCAATCTAAGTACAAAGAAATGCAATGAAATTGCTTTTGTGCGAGAGGGGGGGGATTGGACGGTGAGTATATGTATGTATATGGAGACCTTGTAGGTGTTGGGAATTATAGCAATCTTGTGACAATTTTAATTTTTTTTTACGAATAATTGTGGGTTGTATGTAATTTTTGCACTGAAAAGGTTTTTATTTGGTTGAAATTGAACATTACATTCAAATTTTTTGTCGGTTTGAAGCGGCTACTCATCTAAGATGTGAAGTTACCTATATTTTTGGTTGCTAATCTAGAAGTGGACAAAAGTTGATAATTTTTGTACATCCACACATACCCAATGACTGAATTGTTAGTGCTAGCATGCATAAATTCTGATTGAGGTTGCTCTATGGTATAGTACAAGAACAACTCTCATTTTAAACGTGCTTGTATATTGGGTCATGTTTGGTGTGGATTTTTCTCATTATGCTGTGCAGGAATATTGGAGACGACTCCTACCTGGTTATGCAAAATTTAGTTGTTTTTTTTCCTGGTATGGATGAGGGTTATCCAACTAATCGGCCACAATCCACTGACTAATCCAAAGGAAGATTCTTGGGAACCACTAGGTGCAGATACATATTCTGTTGCCAATTACCTTCATGATGTTCCTATAATTTACCTCTCATTGGCAGTATAGTACTTATTGAATGCTCGTTACTGTTATTTCAATTTTTTCTAGAATACTCCCCTTGCAAGAGTTACTGCCTTGGCTTTACCAACTCTTTAACTTTAATTACCCTAATTTATATAAAATAAGTTTGTAGATTGAATGACATTTTTCCCTCTAATTTGTTACTTGGAATTTCTTGCATTCCTGCTCACACTAATCATACTCTCTTCCTGCTTCTGATAAAAAAAATTAACAATTGGCAATCAAAGTTTACTTAATTAATCATGTTGGGCTCTCACAAGGTTTGTTTCTTTCAATATTCTCTTTGTAGTTTCTTGTATAACAAAAATACGTGGTACAAATTTAAACTTGACACTTTTACGCAACCGGCACACACGCCCCAACCCACCCCAAGGTGGGCTTGGCTTTTCCTGGGAGCGTGCACCCATACTAACACTTTAGTCCGGGCATGACGCAGCATTGCGTCATCCGTTTACTGTTGGTAATCTCTGGGATGACGCAGCATTGCGTCATCCACTAAAATAATCGCCAAATTCAGGTTTTTATCCGGGTTTTTTGGGACTGGTTTTAAAATGTGCGCCTATGTCTTCCCTACACGCCTATGTCGTGTTCAACACACAATAATACTAAACATTTGTGGGCAGGAATTGAGAGTGTAGCTGGAAGGCGTCTGGGCGCTCACTCGCAGCTAATGCATGGCCTGTCTTCAACTCGTTGGCGGTTGGAGCGTGACCAGTTTTTTTTTTATATATGCTAATGTTCCTCTAGAGAATTCTATTGCGAACCCATTGATACCAAAATGAAAGACCTAGGACGAAAATTGAGGTGACCAGAGTGAAAAGAGTGAACACATTTTATCGCTTTTGCGCGCTCCTGGGTAACTTGTTCGCACTTTCTCTTTGCTGTGGGTAATTAGCCGGGCTTTTGGAGTTTATATGCATTTAGTGCTGTAGAGAATTCTATTGCGAACACAATGATACCAAAGTTAATCTCGTAGGACGAGAATTGAGGTGACGAAAGTTGGAGAGTATACACTTTTCAGAATTAACGCGCGCTCCCGTGAAACTCTGGGACCCAAATCGCACAGTTGAGGGGTGGCGCGCTGGGTACGTCAAAGTGCTAACATATGTACTCTTAACAGTGTTCTGATCTCAATTTTCGAGCTACGTCGTTCACTTTATCAAATTGTTCGCAATCTGAAGGCGCACATTGTACAACTAGTACCATAATAATCGAACAATAAACGGAATTGTAACATTTTATGTTTTGACGCTCGTCACCACTAGTATTTATAATCTTTTCATTGTTCTGACCTCGGCTGTTGTGCAATCTCTCTCATTATGGTATTAAATTGTTCACAATCCAAAGGCGTGCATTTTAAAACTAGTCCCATAATAATCAAACAATAAATGGAATTTTAAAATTTAAATTTTGATGCAACATGTGTCGCCAGTGGACATCTGTCAATTTGTTGACGCAGACTGTCATCGACGGACAAAAGTGTTAAAATATGGGACGGCCTAAACAGGTATCTCACTTGCACTGAATGATATGTTTAGAGTTTCTCAGGAAAAACATTAGTTCCCTTGAGGGACCCATAAAAGGATAGCCAAATTGATGCAGATGGGATTTTATTGAATCCATCAGGCCTTTGGCAAAAGCCCCTTCCTCCAGCACCCCCCCTCCCATAAAAAAAACAAATTGTAGCTTCATCCACTAAACTGCATATTCAGATTTTTCACTTGCCTTCTGAGGAGAGACAAGCATAATGAGGTATCTATAATAATCCTCAGGTAAGTTTTGGAAAGTGCAAATCCAATTCTAAAAAATAAGTACATTATGCAATACAATCATACAATCTTATATCAAATCAAATACAATCTTCATTTTGACTTGGATATGATAAAGCAGTCTTTGGCAAACTATTACATTGTTAGAAGTACAACTATGACAGTTATTGGTGGCACACAGCATAATGGTCATGATTTGGACTACTTTCACCAGTCTAGATATATAAATTAATAACATTTATGTATTGTAATTATTTTTTTACATCATATTGGCAAATCATTACACAACAAAAGAATAACAAAATGATAATTACTGATGATGCATATGAACAGTTTTGTTATTGTACCCAAAATGGATAATGAGCTAGTGATGGTGCGGGTAAGGATGGCAGTGGAGACAGCTGATATAAGAAGCTAACTGACATAGCCATGTACCAACAAATTGGTGGCGGCATATATTGAGTGTTACTCGCGTGACAGTATCCACTCAATTTAACGGCCTATATGGGGCTGTACCCTGGTTGTTATTTCTGAAGTTAACTTCTGAAGTTAAGTCAGGTCTGGTAATTTTTCAAGTAACATTCAGGCAAGATATATTTTATACTGTATAACTAAAATTAAATAAAATTCATTGTACAGTAATTGCGTTCCAATTTAGTGCCACGCCGACGATTAAGCCAGCTGTTAGCTGCTGCGTGGATGATGTGTGAACATGCTCTGATCAAGTCCAGATGGGTGGGGAAAAATTGGTTCATTCCTTTGTATTGCAAAATATTTCATGTATCAATCAGTGAGTGTTAATATTTTCTCAATAAAATTTTAGAGATGTGTTTTGTTTCACCCTGTACAGAGCAGATAATGTATTTTTAACGTTACGACACAGGTTGTGGTGGCCATGCCATACAATGGCGATCGAGCCTTGTCACCGAGAGCTTGCAAAGACAAAATTTTTTGAGTTCGCCTTTTCTCTGCTAATGATAGAATATACATTTGCAGAGACTAATAGGTAGAGAATATACATTTGCAGACTAAGATGTAGCTTTTGTTGAAAAAAAAGTTGTAATACTATACAGTAATAAAATTGGTAAATTGACTTATTTTAATGAAGCTGAAGATTACAAAGCTGTGAAGATTACATCATCCTCTGCAGCACTGGTTTTATATTGTTCAGTATGGAATGGGAGATGGGCTTCCAGGACGAGCGTGTGTCTTGCCTTCCGACCGTCCCTCTCAGTCATTTGTCCCTCGATAGAATTCTTGGTGAATGATACTTTTGATATCGTTCGCCTTATGCGTTTCTGTTCTCGTATTGGCATTCTTGGTGATATTTAGTGCCCTCTGATTATTCCGCACATTTGATGGTGCTACATAGCCTTCTCGGTTTGGTGCCATCTTTTGATAATTACTTACTTCATAAGAACTTAATAAAAGTAAGTTCTAAACTTTTAATAATATTACACCGTGACTTGCATCGAGGAAAGGGAGAAACATTCAAGGAAACTTATAACAATCCATTGTATACAGGCAACAAAGCTTTTCAACGTGTGCTTGTGTTAACTTGTGTGATTTTAAAGCATTTATCTCATACTTGAACATTGACCAATTAGGAATAAACCTGATACCAACACTTTTTAACACCGGTGATGGGTGTAACTTCGATGAAATTGGGCAGTTTTTAAAACACCTAAAGGAGGATTTTTTTTAAGGAATTTTCACTGCCTGAATGAAATCAGTTCTTGAATGAACAGCATTTGCATTCTCTTTGGGCTCCCTTGCATTCTCAGCATTTGCATTCTCTGTGCCCCCTTGCATTCTCTCCATTCCATCCCTCCTGTCCCATCCCAAATCCCTATCCTGATTCCTTCTCTGCTATATAGTTGTAATGGCTTGGTGCAATTACACCTATATACTGCCATAGTTGTAATGCTTTATCCTGATAGTTCCCTTACCTTACCTCTTTGTGGATCCCCTACCTTACCCCTGGTCATTTATTGCCCCCTCACATGTTCTCTCCCCTCCTCCCCCTCTTCCTTATCACACATTCTCCCCCTTCACACATTCCTCCCCCCTCTTTCCCTTCACACATTCTCCCCCCCTCTTTCTCTTCACACAGTCTCCTCCCCTCATTCTCCTTCCCCCCATCTCCTTTATAAAATTAAAAAATCTGAAATATAGTGTGATTGAAAATGTCAGCCTCAAACCATTGTTTTTGTGAGCATTACATGAACAAATCCACAAGGGCCGTGACGAGGATTCGAACCTGCGTCTGGGAGCATCCTAGACACTGCCTTAATCGATTGAGCTACGACAGGGTTAAGAGTTGAAACTGAAGTTCTACAGAACTTACTGGATCTCGTAGCCTCTCCGAGGCACAAACCAGGATTTTACACAACTTCCCCCTGCACCTGAGCTATGTCAATAGGCCGTGCTCCCTCTTCGCCCTTACATCATTACACACACAGATCACACTAACGTGATGCATCAAATGAACAAATTTGCCCATGTGGATTTGTTCATTTGATGCCTCATGTTAGAAAAGTTCTCAAAAGCAAGCTGGCTCCATGGCAGAGACTTGACGCACTGAAGACATTTGTCTTCTCCCTGACAGTCTTTGCGATGAGGACTTGGCAGTTTAAGAAGTGTAATCTCTGTGTAATGAGCATTACATTTTAAATTAAAAATTTAAAAACTGTAGTATTAAAATGCATAGCTTACACAGAAATGTCTCTTTTTGGCATTCTTCTGAACAAATATACTAATTTTTTTTTTTGGTTGTAGGATTTAGATGTAGGAGTCATTATATTTGCAGCCTAAATGGGTTCTGATTTTTCTTTTGTGCTGCAATGCAGATGATAGGTTATTGAATCTGTGCAGTTCCTAGTGACTTGGTTGGCTATTGAATTACTTAGGGGGAATTGAAGTTTTGTATCAGTTTCATCCATTGACATCTTTATGAATATATTTTTTTTTTCATTCATTATTTTCAGTGCCTGTACTTCTGTGTGTTTACAGTTTCCATCTCAGAATTTATAGATGGATTTTCCACAGTTTGTGGGACTAAGCAATAAAAAAGGAAATAAATTGCTTGCTTTGAAATATTAAAGATTATTTTGCATTTTTGGAGGGAACAAAGCAATGAATAAATAGTATGCATTGACAAAGCCTCATGTCAAACTTAGCTGCTTATACTAATAGGGTTGGAGATTTGTCCTGTAGCACGAAAGAGCTTTAATATTATTAAGCATGTTCACATATTGCCATTGAAGCATTAAGATGTTTATGAATGAATGGAGACATCCATTTTTTGCTGTTGGATATATTGATATTAATAGTTCTCATCCAGATAAATATTTTAGCAAATGTAGGCTTCCCCGTACATCATCGCTCTCCAATCCTGATAATTATTAATGTTGTATTCATGGAGTTCTGAATTTAAATATTGGTCAGGATTTGGAAATGTAAATTCTCAATTTAGGAAGAATCTAATATTAAATGTAACATCAAGTGTTTTGCTATATAGATTATGTACAGTAATGGGTACTGTAATGGATTAGCTATGTACAGTAATGGATTAGCTAAGGCAATTGTGGTGCCGAGGGAATGAGGGGCTTGTAGAGAATAAATTTTAAAGGGAGGCGAAGGCAGATTGTCAAGTTAAATTTTTATAATGCTTTTCTGTGGCAAGTGTTAATTTTTCTTTATCTTTTATTAGAATTTTGTAATATTAAGATATAATGTAGCTTGTACAATGGAGTTTTGCTGCATACAGTTAAAATAAAAATGTTTTGTGATTAAACTTAAAATTAAATTTATTACTTGTGTATGAAAGTCTTTACTAAATAAACTTTAATTTGTTGATGTTCATAACTAATCTAAATCTTTTTTCCTTTGCAGCTCTTCCTAATTCAGTTGCCACTGGTGTTACAGCAATGCCTGCTGTTGGTGCAATGGCAACAAATATGGGCAACATGGGTGGTCAGGGCATGGGCATGATGGGAACTGGCATGGGTGCTGGTATGGGTGCTGGCATGGGTGCTGGCATGGGAACTGGAATGGGGGCTGGTATGGGAACTGGCATGGGTAATATGGGAGCTGGCATGGGTAATATGGGTGCTGGCATGGGTAACATGGGCACTGGCATGGGCACGGGTATGGGCACTGGCATGGGTGGTGGTATGGGTGGTGGCATGGGAGGAGGCATGGGTGGTGGCATGGGAGGAGGCATGGGCAGTGGAATGGGCACTGGCATGGGCAATGGCATGGGTTCATCATTAATGGGTGGCATAGGGGGTTCAGGCATGGGCACGTCCTCCAGCATGGTGTCCAGCCTGACGGGAGTAGGCTCTGGCCTTGGCGGCGGCAGTGGACTAGTGAGTTCAAGTATGAGCCGTGGAAGCCTCGGTAGCAGTGCGGGATATGGGGTGTCCCGTGACTACAACCACGGCACCGGCACCAGTGCCTCTAACAGCAGTTACTCTGGAGGATACAGGAACATCATCCAGCTGAGCAATGTAAGTAGTTTAATGTTTTAAATAAAAATAATAGAATTCACAGAAATCACATTATTGTGATTTGATGAAAATCTATAGGAACTGTGATGAGGATTCGAACCCGAGAGTCTGGGAAAATACCCAGTGCATAGGCTCGAATCCTCATCGCGGAGATGGGTTTTCTCAATAGAATTACTGTTGATGGTTTAAATTTTTTAGTTGGTTCAAGTCCAATTTATGCAGCATATTTATATATACTGTACGACTTTTTATCTCAAAAAGTGGTAGTGTTTTATGGCTTGTAGAAATTACCTGATCTTGGTCTTATCCATTCGTGCAGCTATATCCCATTAATTGCAGAAGTTTTAACTCTTGGGGTTGGCTGCAATATGTGATCTTTATCCCTGTGCCTAGAAAAATGTTTCAAAGCCATGTAATGTTGTCTAGGTTTTTGATCTTTAAAGCAGGTACCTGAACATTGAATGCTGCAATGTTTAGCAATAAAATCAAATTTCACCTCGTAAACCTTTCATACCGTACATCTTTCACCTTTCTTTTTACAATCTACTATAACAAATAAAAATGTGTGAAAGATATATGTATTTCATCATCTTGGAGCTGACATACAAACTTGAAGAGATTTGTTTTGGGTGCTAAATTGAAAAAAAAAAATGCTTGTTTGGTAAATGTAATTACTGCTTGTATGAAAGACATATTTGTACTAGCTCATACTTTTTCTTATTCTTATTTCTTTTGGTACAATACAGCTATAAAAAGCAAATATTTCTATTAGAAATTGATAAAAATTTGAATTGTAAAATTTAGTTCAGTTGCATCCCTAGTAATGATAAGGCCAAGGTATGGTATCATAGACGGAGGGTTAAAAGTTTAATAAACGAGAAACATGTCATTTCATTGAAATTAATGTCATTCTTTTCTTTTTGTCCATTTTTTTCTGCAGCTTCCTGTGGACTACACATGGCAGTCGCTTCGGGACCTGTGTCGTGAATTTGGAGACATTAGATTTGCAGAAATTCGATCAAAGGGAACTGGAACTGTCAGATTCCAGACTGAGGCTGATGCTCGAAGAGCAGTTGGTATCCTTTTATGATGATGGCTTGTAATATATAATTTTTTAGCAATGCTCATTTATTCATTCATGATTTGAGACAAATGCATAGAATTTCATTAATTAATTAATTACCAGCACAATGGGGAGCTCCAGACCGGCTCCAGAGGGAGCCGATCGGCTGAGTGGACAGCACGCTGGACTTGTGATCCTGTGGTCCCGGGTTCGATCCCAGGCGCTGGCGAGAAACAATGGGCAGAGTTTCTTTCACCCTATGCCCCTGTTACCTTGCAGTAAAATAGGTACCTGGGTGTTAGTCAGCTGTCACGGGCTGCTTCCTGGGGGTGGAGGCCTGGTCGAGGACCGGGCCGCAGGGACACTAAAAAGCCTCGAAATCATCTCAAGATAACAATCGTTGGGCCCTATTTTTTTTTTTTTTTTATTTGGTATAGAAAAGGCTGGAAGAATTACAGGAACGACTCTTCACAGGCCCTTAGGATGTGTGGGGGAAGCATTTGGTGCCCCCTTCCCCCCAGGTTTGCAGCAGCAGTCCATTTTAATGAAATGATTTATAGAAAGTATTAATTTTATTTATTTTATTTATAGTATGGGAAGAATATTTAAAATGCCAGTGAATAACACATTCACATACTGTACAGCCCCACTTATGTGCCAGGTAAGTCCACATCGGGTTCACCATAGCCCGTGCTACTTTGAACTTTTTGTTTACTGTAGCTGAATCTAAAATAACAATTTTGTAAACAAATTAACCCTATGATGACAGCTATGTTCATCAATTAAGTGGAAAATACAAAGTGCAACAAACTGTGTAGATTACTTGTAAAAAAAAAGTATGCAAAACTACTTGTTTTAAAAACTTGCAAATTTGTGTTGGGTTATGACGAGCCTTTACAGGCTTGTCTCTGTTAGTGTTTTACTTGACGAGAATAGGAGTAAGTTACGTTAGCATTTGGCCCCTTGGGTCAGGGCCCAATTATTCAAGTTGCCTTAAACCGTGACTTCACCATTTATGCCTATAAACCACACATGCCATCCATGGTAATGTTACAGGCATCATTTCAAGTCTGAAGGACTACCCCATGCAGATTCCCACTTAGTTATTGGTTCTCTTCAATTGCTAAATTTTCAAGCACCGGTCAGTGCGTGGTATTAGTAATCATTGTTTTGTAATTAATATTTTTTTCCATTAAAATGTATATTTTCCTTAACCAAGCTTTTTAGAAATGTTGGATCGCCAACGCCTGGATGGAAGAATCCTTGATGTGGTTCTTCTGTAATGTTCATTACCAGGAGGAAGTATTTCTAGGTGGAGCAAGAGTGAAACGATCTTTGAGAATAAAACGGCTCAAACCTGATGAGGGCCGTGACGAGTGTACCGTGGAGACAGCCGATGACAACTTCCAAAGGTAATGGCTGCTTACATGAGGGCTTGTGTCATCTCGGTGGCCCGTCAGTTTCTCGAGTTGGCAGTTATGGAGGATTGGATTATGCCTAGTTTGGAAAGCTTCCAAGCAGATGGTTTTGAAGACTGACGACTTTGCTGGAGAATTGCTGAGTTTATGGATTATACATAGCAGTCTAATTTAGGTGTTTGTATACCTCACACCAAGTGGTAATGTTTAATCACAGTTTTGAACTCTGGAGGTGGCTGTGTTCGAGATTAGTTCGATCTGGTGTTGACAAACTGCAGTGATGGCTTGGTAATTTGCTCCCTATACTGAATAGAAAATTGTCGTATTAAAATATTCATGTAACTTTTAAAGAGTGTAAAGAAAGATTTCATCCTTGCTGTCATTCTTCTATATGCATGTAATGACGATACCTTTTTTTAAGTAAGGTTAGATAGTAGTGCTCATCATTTGGTCCTTTGAGAGGATGTTTGCGTTCTACACACTAGTTGTTGTAAATGTCGAAGGAGAATTGTGTTCAGTTCACAGTTGATAGAAGTGAAGTTGGAGTAGTATAATTGGATCATTGTACCTGTTTATAGATAAGATGTAATTCGCCAATAAATGGGCAATGGGCCGTCTTTGCTGTTGTTTTTTCTTGTTGTCCTTTTGACATTTTTCTACATTTGTTCTGATATGTTTTGTCTGGATATTGATTTTTGTCAAGGGCTCATTTCAGTTTTGTTAAATTATGAATAAAATAATTTTTATATACAAAAGTGAGTTATGCAACACAAGCAGTGTGGGCACAATTTAGCTTTAATCTTTGAATTTACAGTATTTTAGGTTCATGATATTTGATAAATATAAACAATTATGATGGTTAGTTTAGTTTCAGATCAGGTCAATAATTTAGGTAGTAGGTATTATTGATAAAATTTAGCAGGTATTTTTAATGTAGCACTTTTAGTACCAGTATGTTGTAATCCTGAACAATGTCAATGTTGTCGGTAGTTTTGTCTACAACATTTGTTTCACATAAATAAAAAAAAAAGTAATAACTTGCTCTTGCTTCCTTTCAATACACCTCTTGCTGTTAAAGTAGCCAGAATAAGTTTATTTCCTAAATTAGATGTTTTGTTTAGCTTAAACCGTAAATGGTTTTCAAAATTGTCAAATAGCCTTGGAGAAGTTGGAATTGGGTAACTCACAATCTATTGGTAGATACTAGAAAAGATGATTCCATTTCTAGATGTAAACCAATTTAACTATATACATGACTACCTCACTTGAGCCTCGGTTGGTTTTTCATTGTCGGGGACAGGAAGCCTATCTGGCTTTACTTAGGTTCCCATAAGCCAATGACTGACTTTCCCTGATATGCAACCCACAACAGTTGCTTAATTTGGGTACCTATTTACTTGAAGGTTAACAGGCATCAGGTGAATGGAAATGTTCCAAGTGTGTCCTGTGGAAATCAAACCCGGGACCTTTCGGGTGTGAACCGATGAGGGCTGAAGAGTCGGTATATTCTTTGATTAAAACAGATTTTACAAATTATTATAATTAATATATCAAGGTAGGTTAGTTGATGATTAATACAAATAACTGATGTATAGGTGAGGATCTTGAGGCAAGGTAAAGGTTGCTTCAGTTGATTTTGACCCAGTTTCTATTCTTTTATTTACCCAATGTTATGATGGGAAATAATAATGTTACTCTGCTGGTAGAAGCAGTGTGTGCATGTGGGATGTGTTCACACAGTTGCATATGCCATCACTCCTCCATCTTGCTTCCAAAAATGAAAAACAAGCTCCTCGCATTGACTGGGCCTGCACTTCACATTCATGGGACGTGCACCTAACAGGCAAGGGTGCACACCTTGTAATCAAAAGGCATTCACTGCACTGTGCATCTTGTACTCATAATATACTATATGTTAAATTTGTAGTCTATATATTAGGGGGTCTTGTTCCTTCCATTAAGCACAGGACCCATACAGAAACATATTTGCCTTCCTAAATCTGTCATTGGTAAGCTGTGGTTGTTTTGACTAAAATGTTAATTGTGTACTAATTGGTAGGTTGACATTACTGAAGATATGATTTTGATATATCTATAGTGTGCTTTCATAGTTTTAAAAGCATTTTTTGCCCTTAGTACTGCAAATGCATGGATTGGGTTGTTTGGTTCTGAAATTGTGAAAATGATCAAGTATTTGTCTTTAAGTAAGAGTGACAATTATTACATGAAGGCGGTGTGTCTTTCTGGTCTTGCAAATGATGAATCACTCAATCTTGGTAGTATCTTTCATTGCTTTCAGTATGGCTATTTAGAGAGAAAACAAATTGACATCTTTAATTTAAGAGTTGACGTGATTAATGTCATTTGCACTTCAATATTTATATTTCTAACCAGATTAAAATCTGTTTAAATTAGTCCAGCAGTCCTGAAAACTCCTGAAGTTCAAATTTGTTTGTGAATCAAAAAAAGAAAATATGCACCAAAATGAAAAATGTGCACCAAACGCATGAAGACAAAACTCGATTGGTTCTCCGTTGTTTGATGCGTCCATGCGTCCGCATCTCTGATTTGGATGTTTTGTAATGCTTGGTGTAATTTTCTTGTTATCCATAGATAGTTTGGTAAGTCTTTATTATATTGTTTCAAACTGAGCATATAAATCTGTAGGATTTCCTGGCAGTATGGTATCGACTTGTCATTGGTTGCTATTCTGCATTAATATATAAGGTCTTATTTGTATTCATAGTTTCTATTTCATCAATGGTAAAGAAGGTGCAAAATTTGAACGTTTCACAAACCACCAATACAAGGAGGAGATAAATGTGAGCAGTTTCTTGGTTTGCCACCATCATTGATTAACTTTTATATTGCATGATCCGATGTCTTTTTGTTCATATATAATAGAAGGGATGAAAGGAGTGTTTACCAATCAGTGACTGAGGAAAGTGAGATCTAGCTCTATGCCCTGCAGCCTGGATGTTTATATCTGGCTTGTTAATTACCTCTTTCCTAAATACCTAATTAAATATGAACATTAATGTTTATATTTGTGGATGGAATTAGTTTCAACCTCTTCCTTCAATGCTTTCTACTTGCCGAACCCTCATACAGGGAACAAGAACTTATCGCACTTAATTCTTAAACTTATCTTATTCTTAGAAATAGAGCCATTGGGCTTCTGTCATTTGGGAACCATTTAATGTGCCTCTACAATTTTACTGTTCCAGTGATGCGTTGTAGCATCATCTGTGCAACAACGTTAATGTTCTGATGATGGTAAAATGCATCATCCATTTCGAAATTACCCAAAATCACATTTTGCACTAAACATTTTTTTTAAGTACAGTGCATGAATAACATACCAGTGGACCACCCAAAGTATTAGGGGAACATGTAAAGATCACAATAGCCAACTGCTTACCACTCAAAACAGTAATTAGTTTGCTTGTGAATATTTTCACTATTATTTGAAAATTATCTTCTGTAAAATTATGGAAGACTTTACTGTGATAATGTATGCACATTTGCACATCTTTATTTTTATTTGCTAAAAACTAGATGAATGCTGAAACTGGGTATTTTGAAATGGTCTTAAAAATTGTGTAAATGTATAAAAAAGGTATGAACATTTATGGCAGAGAACCTGCTGATGGGACTGACCTTCTCAGGGTTAATATTCAAAGTTACTAAATAGTGTGTAGTTGTCTTTGTACACTGGAGACCTAGCTGTCATTTGCCATAGTGGGGGGAAAAAAATCCTAAATGCTTTGGCTGCCTTCCTTGGCATTATTGAAAAAGCTTGCACCCTTTCATGGTGCCTTTATACAAATGTTTATTAGAGTAATTAATAGAATGATATGAGATTTTTAATTACCAAAGAATGTGAATTTATGCTGCTTGCTCCAGCTGCTTTATCCAGCCATAAATTTTCCAGGCCTCTTGGGACTTTACTAGCAATGCCTAAAATATTGTAAAAAAAAGTTTTCATATACAGTAATAGATAAAGGCTGAAAGATTGCTACCGTCCTTTTAAGTCATCAACAAAGTCACAGGTGCAAGCTTGAGCTGCGTGTATTTAATAGCTTATTTGCATAAGGGCTGACAAGTGCAGTTTGCAGGTAGAGGATAAAAGAAACAATTGCTTGTGTTTGAAGAAAAATATTTTGAAAATTGCAATTTTAGGCAATTTTATTCATTCTCTACTTTTTATCAAGTGATTAAAGATGAAAATGTACTTAGCTATTTTATTCATATGAACTTTGTTACTGTACATATTATCAAGGGTATGAACAAATACGGAGGAAACTGTGTGCAAGCACGTATTGACAGTTTAGTGATTGCTACATGTAGGATGTTTCATCCTTTTGATAAAAAGTTTCCAGTGTGCTATGAAAGATAAAGCAATTATGCTGTGCAAGCTTGTGAATGGAGGTCTTCACCACAAGAAATTTGGAGATTTGCAAGTGGATCTTTGCATTGAAGATGCATTTGATTATATCTGATGTTATCATTGGAGACCATTGTCTTAAAAATTTGGTTGAAGGTGTGAACATTTTCCTTATCTTTATTACAAATTCATCAACAGCTATGGAAATCATAATAGATCACTGAATGATTTGTTTTGTGTGCATGCATTTGCTTGTGCACAGTTTACATTAGTGTGAGCATTTGCTCATTAGCAGATGCTGTTTTTGCCTGTGTGTGTCTGCTGGGAGTGAAGTTCTACTCTTGATCTGCCTCCTGCTATCAGGTACCTTGTTCATCTGTTAATCCTGTAGTGCTTTGTCGTCTGACTGCTCTAAAGCTGTGAATAGAGGTGGCCTCTACCTTGTGCACTATCAAAAAGTACAGTATTTCTATACATCTTGCTTTTTTGTTTCAATTTTTTACCTGTGCCTTTCTTTTGTGTGTACACAACATTTTGGATGTATTCATGATTCAAGTATGTGTGTGCGTGCACATGTGTGTAAGACTAAGGTGTGCATTTGATTCAGTGTAGAAGTCTTATAAATTGTTCCTGGACAAAAAGAGTTTTAAGGGTAGTAATTTATTTAGTAAATGCTGAAAATACATTAAATAAAGTTTTTGAAGTAATGAGATTTTTCATATGTTCGAATTGAATTATTAGGCAGTGTTGCGCAAACTGTTCAAAATGGTTCAATTACTTTAAAATATTTTACTGTATTAATGCATGTCTTTGGTTATGATCTCAGAAGTGAATTGAAAGGAAACCTGGCATTCATAATCTTTTAAAAGATAATGGCCACTTAATTTATTAAGCATTTTTTTCATAATTTCTTGGACTATTAGAAAATAAAGGAATGGAAGTAAGGATATATGAGTTCTTCATATTTTTGGATAGAACTTTATTTCCTTGTAGTATTCTTGATTGTTAAATAATTTTTTGAAGAGTTAGGCAACTTATTATACTATGAGAGCAAGTGAAAGCTGTGTGTTTGTATTACAATTTAATCTTATATAATTAAAAAATACATTTACCTGTTTTCTATCCTTTGTTCATTGCTCTTCAATCCATGTAGATGTGTTTGTCATGTGTTGCTACCCCTATACAGTTACCTCGCCTCCACATCTGTGGTTTATACCCCATTCCTCCAATGTGTTTTAGTTTCATATTTTATTTTCTCCTTCAAACTGTTCTATTTGGCATTCTTGCCACGTACCCTGGCCATTAAGAATTCAATGCTGTACATTCATCTCAGATTGTCATAATATTCTATTAGATATACAGTAATAATACCTTTGACGGTAAAACTTTAAAATTGGAGTCTGCATGCTTTTGTGTGTGATATTTAGTGATTGACCGTAGTTACAGAGTCTAGAAAAGAAATGCGAGAAATGTTTGTATGGCTTGTGTGCTTGTAGTGTGAATGTGGACATCTACTGCTTCAACTGAGCGTATTCTGAAATTTGGTAGAAATAACTATTTTCTTTATGCTAGAGTGAACTGAACATGGAGTCACTTTGATAAAATCCTGCTGCTGCTGCTGCTTGTGGATTTATTGCTGGACGTTCTTAGCTTGCCAGTCTTTGTTCTTGTGCTTGTTCTTGTCTAGAAAGTGATGAAAAAATTGATTTGATACTGAAAACATCTGAAGCGTCAGTAAAGAAAACATGGGTTCTTGAATTTTTGGTTGGCCATCTGGATAATGAGAGTTTAGGTAAGTTATGTTTGCATGTATAAGAATTAGCCGTTATGAGGGTCATGGGAGAAAATAATATCCTAGAAAAAATCTTATAAATTTGTTAAATATAGGGCTGTCCTTATTGCAGGCTTTTACTTATTTCCAAATTTGGTAAAATTTAAATATTTTGATGTTAGGTGGGCTACAGTGGAATTGGTATTTTAACAAAGTTGTTAAATATAGAATAGAAGGAAATTAAAGTTTTATAAACATCACTTCTTAGGTCATAATGTTTTTCCATTTTGTAGGACTAATATGTTGCATGAATCATGATGTAGCTAAGGACTCCAGATTTTAATGAAGGGCCATTCAATTGTATTAGATGATGGAGTTATAATTTTGAAAGATATTGTTCTCTATGTTAAGTGTTCATATGTTTAGAGGTGTTACTTTGGTGTTATTGGCATACTGCACTGCTAATGTCTCCTTGGAGGTGATTTGTACTTTAAGAAATGTTTGATTATTTTTTCTGATGTTTGTTGCCTTGGATCCTACTCAGTTACTAAACTATCTATTTTCATGTTAAGGTTATTGCTTATAACAAGTGAAGCAGCTGGAAAATTATCTTTTTGAAAGAAATGTATCGGGAAGATTCTAATTTATAGCAGCCTTTGTCATCCATCCCTGAAGATATTTTTCCAAATCTTCGAAATTCCTGTGCATGTTGATAAATAGAATGTTGCTGTGGTCAGAATGTGAATCAAGTTAATATATGAACAAGGGCCCTGTGGCCTCCCATCGAGATTGCATGGTGGTGTTTCCGCTGTGTGTTGAAGGTTGCTGCCACATTCCTTGGAGGCTTCGACAGGTCCAGCAAGATTGGTGTCGGGGTGTTGGTCTCGCCTCGAAGAAGTTGGACTTCGACTGGTAAGCCATGCTATGTTTTGTAGCTTTGGTCGTGTCTGTTGGGGGAAAGTGGAGCCTCAAGTTGCAGAGTGGATGCAATATTTTTATTTATAAATTGTTTAGAATGTTTACTTGCCTTGAGTGAGAGTTAAAATAAGAAATCTCGAACCTTTGGCATTGGGGGCTGGATTTTGTTGTGATGCCGTTTGCATTGGGGTGAAATACCTTCTTGTTAACCCTTGCTAGTGACTGAATTTTGACTGTTGTCTGAGAAAGGCTTAAGTTCATTCAAGTGGTTTTCCTTAGACAAAAATCTAATTTATTTCATCTTTAGTTTTATAGATTCTGCTAAACTAAAAACATGGTATTAAGTAATTGGCAGTCTCTTTAACTTAGCATGTATAATTGACATTAAGCAAAATGGCTAGAAAGACCCAGGTTCAATAGTTGGACTGTCCTGTCTAAAATGGGGTTGTTAGTGTTAACCTGATTTGGCCACTCTTGATGTGAATTTCAAAACTGGTCAAATTTAATCATCTGCCAAAGAAGCAAGACCACAGTGTGTTGTGGGTATGGTATGATAAGGTGCTCACGCTTCATCTTCCAGACTCTTAATACACATATATCACTGATTTGTGCTTAGGATTGCAAGCAGACAGGATATCTGCTTGAATTGAGGATGCTGATATGATTTAATAAAGGAAATACTGTTCTAGCATTTTAACGAGTGGCCAGTTACTTCCCTTGAATAAACATGTGCTTTTTCAAATTATAAAAATCTTGAATATATATCAGCACAGCAAAGTAATCCATACGCATTTTGTTGCAAGATGGTAAATGTTCCGATTCATTAGTAAAGTATGTTAGCTGTATTAATTTATTGTAATCTTTTCCTCCAGCCAAGACGTTAAACATATGGAGAAAGTAGGGTTATATTTAGTAAATTTAAATTTTTATGGATAAATAGCAGGAATGAAATATAATTTAAAGTAAATCACTTACTTTCTTATTTCACTTATTTTCCATATATTGCAATCTCATTATTATGAAGTAATATGTTTTATGGGTCCTGAAAGCTTCATGAATTATTGGAAAAAGTTCATTATATATAACATTATTTTATGGCATGATCAATATTACATTTTTGGAATTCTATATTATATGAATTAGCTTAATTCTTTTTATTAAGGCATCTTCCCCTCTATGATTGGTTATTTTTAAACATCTTATACCAATTTTGTAATATACTAAATGTTTCTTTGGATTAACTTTCTTCACTTTAGAATTGGAAAGTGTCTACTCTGTAGGCCATTTTGCAAAATAAAAGATAAGTTATCCAAAGTACCATTTGATGTGCTAACAGTCTTGGTTGAACGGCCTCCCGCGTGCACGTGCCCTCGGCCTCCCGCGTGCACGTGCCCTCGGCCTCCCGCGTGCACGTGCCCTCGGCCTCCCGCGTGCACGTGCCCTCGGCCTCCCGCGTGCACGTGCCCTCGGCCTCCCGCGTGCACGTGCCCTCGGCCTCCCGCGTGCACGTGCCCTCGGCCTCCCGCGTGCACGTGCCCTCGGCCTCCCGCGTGCACGTGCCCTCGGCCTCCCGCGTGCACGTGCCCTCGGCCTCCCGCGTGCACGTGCCCTCGGCCTCCCGCGTGCACGTGCCCTCGGCCTCCCGCGTGCACGTGCCCTCGGCCTCCCGCGTGCACGTGCCCTCGGCCTCCCGCGTGCACGTGCCCTCGCCTCCCGCGTGCACGTGCCCTCGGCTCCCGCGTGCACGTGCCCACGCCCTCCGGCCTTCCCCCGCGCGCTCTGGCCCCCCCCCCTGGCCTTCCCCACGCGCTCTGTCCCCCCCCTTTGACCTTCCCCCGCGCCCTCCAGCCCCCTCCGGCCCCCTCGCCCCCTCCTCGACCTTCCCCGCGCCCTCCGGCCCCCCCCTCCTCGACCTTCCCGCGCCCTCCGGCCCCCTCCTCGACCTTCCCTGCGCCCTCCGGCCCCCTCCTCGACCTTCCCCGCACCTTCCAGCCCTCCCCCCATCGACCTTCCCCGTGCCCTCCAAACCCCCCCCCCTTGACCTTCCCCGCGCCCTCCGGCCCCCCCTCGACGTTCTTGCGCCCTCCGGCCCCCCCTCGACCTTCCCGCGCCCTCCGGCCCCCCCCTCGACCTTCCCGCCCCTCCGGCCCCCCCCCTCGACCTTCCCGCGCCCTCCGGCCCCCCCCTCGACCTTCCCGCGCCCTCCGGCCCCCCCTAGACCTTCCCCGCGCCCTCCAGCCCCTCCCCCCCATCGACCTTCCCGCGCTCTCCGGCCCCCCCCTCGTCCTTCCCCGCGCCCTCCGGTCCCCCCCTCGACCTTCCCTGCGCCCTCCAGCCCCTCCCCCCATCGACCTTCCCAGCACCCTCCAGCCCCTCCCCCCTCGACCTTCCCAGCACCCTCCAGCCCCTCCCCCCCTCGACCTTCCCAGCACCCTCCAGCCCCTCCCCCCCTCGACCTTCCCAGCACCCTCCAGCCCCTCCCCCCCTCGACCTTCCCAGCACCCTCCAGCCCCTCCCCCCATCGACCTTCCCAGCACCCTCCAGCCCCTCCCCCCCTCGACCTTCCCAGCACCCTCCAGCCCCCCTCCCCCCTCGACCTTCCCAGCACCCTCCAGCCCCTCCCCCCCTCGACCTTCCCAGCACCCTCCAGCCCCTCCCCCCCTCGACCTTCCCAGCACCCTCCAGCCCCTCCCCCATCAACCTTCCCAGCACCCTCCAGCCCTCCCCCCTCGACCTTCCCAGCACCCTCCAGCCCCTCCCCCCCTCGACCTTCCCAGCACCCTCCAGCCCCTCCCCCCCTCGACCTTCCCAGCACCCTCCAGCCCCTCCCCCCCATCGACCTTCCCCGCGCCCTCCGGACCCCTCTCGACCTTCCAAGTGCACGTGCCATTTGTTCTCCCTTTTCATGTGCTATATTGACCATGCCATAGTTTAGTTTAAAAGAAGTATTCCTGACTTTGTACCTTCTCCTTGCTAACTTTCAGTTAAGAACATGTACTTTAGTCTTATTTTTTTCAATCTTTGATATTTGATTCAGTTACATGAGGTAAGACATTTCTTAAAAATGCCAAATAACTACCATTTGTATATTGTTTCTATTTTCTACAAATGTGCAATAGATTCTGAGAAATGGCATTGATATTCGTAAGTAATTGAATAAAATTTACTGCTATGGTTAAAGATATGAAAGGAGAAATACTGAAATTGCCTATTAGCAATTGATATGTCTGGTTTATGTACCATTTTTCTTCCTGTCTTCCAGAATGTGATGTGACTGGGAATTTTTTTTCTCTTAATGTCTTGTTGATTGGCTCCTGGGATGAGTTGGTGGTGGCGATACTCATAATGTGTGGTTGATGTCCCTGTGTGATGGAAACTGGATTTGGTGTTTCGTTACCATCTTGATTTCCCAACTATTTTAGAGTTCAAGTTTTTGAAGGGTGGTTTTATGGTATCCCTGTATTTATTGGCATGACTAAGTTTCCTAATGGCAAGCTTTAAATGAACTATTATGTCGTTTAACAATCAATCATTAGTCGAGGTGCTTTCAGGCAGTGGAAAGTTCTGAAGTGAATTCTTGTAGATCAAGACTTGGTTTAAAGTTTTCTAGACAGGACCTGCTTGCTGGATGAGGTCACTTAATAGCTTCAGTATTTGCTCAATTATTGTACACAAGAAAATTCACTAATTATATTTATATTTGGAACTCGTTTTGTTGGTATAATGTATATCCTGTTTCTTTTATACAATTCGATATTTTTTTGTCTGGTCTGAACCTTTTGTTAAAAAAAGACTATACATATATATATATAATATACTCTGTATATAACAAGCACCAATGTACTGTTGTGGTGGTATATTGACTTATGAAGCAAAATGGATAGAAAGATCCACGTCTTTAAGAAGGTTTTTAAATAAAGATTTTTTAATAAAACAAATTTGAAAGTTAAAGTAAAATACAAAGTGTGCATACATTGGTTATGTGAACTTGTAACATATAACTAAGGCATAGTTATTTACCGTGTAATTTTTCCCCTTATTGGGTTGTAATATAAAGTATAAAAGATCAAAGGCACCTGTAAATTGGTGGTAATAATTTCAGTTTACCGACTAAATTGTTGCTAAATTCTATTTTTATCCAGTTTATTTTCATAATTATGTGAAGGGGTCCGTTAGGATTTTAGCAAAATTGTCATGCCAATAATTTTTAGTCAATTATGTGTACTTGTTTTTTTTTATTGTAACTTTTACTAATTCTTTGGTATNAAGATTTTTATGAAACTTTATCTGCAAAATTTAACCTATAACATGAACCTCCAGCTCATTTCAGCATTGTAACTAAAGGAAATGAGGTAGGCAGGGTTTAAAAAGATTGAATTTAATGAATTTAAATTGTACCTCTATATACGAAGAATGTGTGTAAAGGTCATAAAAATTGGTTCATAAGTAACCAAAATTGTTCTTTTGAGAAAAATTGAATCGATTATGCCACCAGTACACAAGGTGGTAGTTAGTATTTTCTTCTAACTTCGTATACATGACTTGGTGGGCTTCATTCTTAAATGTAGGGAAGCTTTGGGGAAATTGCTGAAGATTGCCTTGCTTCCTTTTGTTCTTCTATTGGCATCATGCTATTTAATACCTTTAAACAGAAAATGTAATTACTTGGGTATTGCTGTTATTATAAATTAGACATATTAACAACCTGTTATTTAGTTTATGTAATTACAAATTATAATGGAAAATGCTATAATTTTTTGGAGTGTCATGCAGGTGGTGATCTATGGTGACATCACTCTCTTGATGTTCCTACTACGGCTGTATTTTTTTGTGTTACTGTATTAGTATATTAAACATGTTTTGGTTAATAAACCTGCCTAAGAAGAAAAGAATACATAACACTGCCTCTACCCTCCCTTGTCCACTGCAAAATACAGGACCACCATCTCCCACCCTTATGTTGTATTATATGTCTTAGTGTTATGCAGGGTCTAGTATTTTGCTGTTCCCTGGCCTAGGGATACAAATCTACCTTTGTTAAGATAAAAATGTGTGATTTAATAATGTTTTTGTTTGTATTTAGGGGTGGTTCAAAGCGTGGGTCAGCAGAGACTCGCATATATGTCTCCAATATTCCTTACGAGTACAAGTGGCAAGACCTAAAAGATCTTTTCCGCAAAGAAGGTAAAGTTTTAAGTTCATTAATTTTGATTTTTAGTTTTGAGAATGTTGTGGATGATATTTTTAATGTTTTGCATTTTTGTGTTAATGTGTAGTTTTCAAATTTCATCAGCAATTCCTCATTTATTTTTAAATGAATTCTGCAATGATATATTTAATGTGTAGAAAGGGCAAATTAACCTGATTGTACAACTATTATTGTTTTGAATTATGAGTAATTAAATTTATTCTTTTGACAGTCGGTGAAGTGGCATACGTAGAAATGTTTAATGATGAAAACAACCGCCCTCGAGGATGTGCCGTAATTGAATTTGAGTCTGTTGACCTTGTGGCAAAGGCTGTGGAGATCATGCACAGATATGAGCTGAAGGGCCGCAAGCTAGTTGTGAAAGAGGTAAGGCTTAACTTCACGGTTATTTGTTTATAATGTTAAATATTATTTGGTTGCAAAGTGTGGCATGCATAGCACACGGTACTGAATATCCTAACAGGTTCATTTACCTGGCTAAAGGTCTGAATCCCAATAATAATAAAGATTAGAAATGATAATGCCTCTTGAGAAAAATTAGCCTTCAGGAGCTGCTAGGGAACTGTAGAAGTTCTTTAAGTGTTAAAAAATTTTCAATTTGATTAAATTTATAAATTTAATTTAGTTGAGTGTTTATTCATGGAAAGACTTTGAACTGAAAATTTCCTTAATTTCCAAACTAGTGAAACAGCTGATTGTAATTAATAGTTCCCTGCTGTGGGAGCAGTTTCTTCACTCGGTTTTGCAGTATACCTGATGTCTTTGGTAAATCTTTTTTTAGTTTGTTTTATTTTTTTCTTGTGCATTCAGAACAGGTCAGTGAATGCAGGACTTATCCCATATATCTTGCATTCATCTCATTGTGAGGCTTTTCTATAATCCTGCAATTGCAGTGCATTGTGTGAGGACAGCTTGAATATTCACTTAGATTGTACCTGGATGGGGTTCTGGGAGTTTTACTTCCTAAGCCCGGCAAGGTTTGACGTATGAGCGCTTGGTCCAGCAGGCTGTTGCTTGGAGCAGCCTGCAACATGTACCTTTTTGTTGTGCATGTAGAGATCTTATTTTGTTTGGGTTGTATTGATTAGCTTTGGTAACACTTGTGAAAAAGTTTAAATGTATTTTCAAAGTTAAATACTGTATCTGGAATGGTATTTGCTGTGCATTCTTCAGTTTGTCATTGTTCAGATATTCAGTGGTGAAATTGAATATATGGGCATCTAATTTAGATGCTTTCCATTTGGTATTTGCGGCATATAACATGCCTACACCTGGTAAGAAAATGTTACCTTTATGAGTAACATTTTGTTGGCTTCATTTGTTATAATACTTAAGAGCCTTTTAAGCTGTTTTTTGATTTTGTAGCAAGTTGTCAATTCTGCTTGGGTTATCCAATATTCTGGCACTTACCTCGATTTTGCAGTGATATTTATAGGATATCTATACTGTACATCAGTTTGCATATCTGGAATAAATCCTAAACACTTTTCAGATCTTGGAAATGTTTCATTTATTTTGTCATCGTCTTCAGTTGGAATGTGGTTTTCTTAATGTTATCGGTAGTTTTTTAATGAGGCTAATTATAACTTCAGCCAATTTTAGTAATAAGAACTAGAAGTTTAGTAAACTTGCATAAAAGAACTGCAGTGGTTAGTAAAAGAGATCCTTTTATTACAATAATTCTTTTATAGGTATCCCCAGGGGGGGGAGGGGGGGGATGTGGATACCCATGTGATTTCATCGTTAGGTATCCCCCTAATTCATTTTTTTTAATTTATGCTATATTTGGTAAATGTTTTGCATATCAGCCCTAAACTTTAAAGGTTTGTGTATAGTTGTGGTGTCAGATTTTGGAACTTTTAATAATGGGCTTGAGAGGGGGCGGGGGGAATAGGTCTAATAAACTAGCGAGTGCAATTGCATTAAAATTTCTGCCGATACCAAGAGATAATCTCGGTGTTATAAATTTCGCCTTAAGTTCTACACAGTTTTGTGATAGTTTAATTTTTTCAGCAAAAATTGTTCATGCTATTATTTATAATTGGAAGTCTTGGAATCATGCTAAAGTATATTCAGTACCATGCAAGTTTTTGTATTCATTAATCATTGCCATAAGCAATACCTCCACCTATCATCCATTCTCTTCTGCATACTTCAAGATAATTCAGTGGTAAAATGAACTGGGAGGCAAGATAGTGAAAGCAATAATGGAATTTATAGCAAGGAAATTTGCAGAAAAAGAATAGTTTATCTGTAGAGGTGTGGATGAGGACCCCAGGGTTTCAATAAGCAGTGGAAAGAGATCGAGGCATGGTTGAAGTGCAGGGTACTGGCAATTGATAAATGTAGGCAGTAAAGGATGAGGAACTAGTTCATCACAGTAGTAACAGCAGCTATTTGAAAGATATTGCAACAAGATACAGGGACCAACTGTGAAGCTGTTGTGGCTGCATTCAGAGGAAATGACAGTAATTGGTCATTCATTCAGAGCTAGCGACTTGAGGTATAATACTGGAGAGTAACAAAGTGCATGAGGAACCTGCAACACCTCCCAGGTCTTTAAAATGCTTGTCTGGTTGACCAGATTTTGAAAACCACCAACTAGGAGGCCTGTTCAAGAGACTGGGTTGCTGGGATGTTGATCATCTTACATGCTGCAAAGTCAATCGGGTAACATGCTGGAAATTGTCGCTTAAAAATTCAAGGGAAGGCTTTTAGCCTATTGTGAGACCATTACTGAAGTATATAGCACTGGTATGGGATCTGCACCTTGTTAAAAACACAGGTGCATGCACACTTGCACATATTGATTGCAGAAAACGACATAAAGTACATAGACGTGTCAACTATAGAGGTAAAGTAGAAAAATGCTGAATTAGCTAGGGAGAGAAATTTAGGTAGTGCAAATGGAGTCTCGCCTTGGGTGCTGAGCAAATGCGCACCGGAGCTGAGCCTTCCACTTCAATCAAAGTTCTCGGACATCTATATGTACAGGAATCTTAAAATATGAAAAAAAAAAACAAAGATCATTTGTCTACAAAAATAGAAAGAAAGGAATCCCTCTGAATCACCTGTATCATTGACAAGTATAGTAATTAAAATAGTAGAACAAAATTAAAATGAAAATGGTAAAAAACCCGAAAAATTAGGTAATTAGGCTACCTGTATGGCGTTTGAACTGGAAGATCCTGTGTAACAGCTTAGTTTTTATTAGGCCACAGGTCTTGCTGAAAAATATGGTTAGGTTGACTGCATTTATCTGGACCAAAAAAATGGCTTTGACAGTCCCCAACCCGTCCTCACAAATTCGTATAGTCAATATTGACTTTTTAAATAAGTGCATAGGTGACATACTTAACATAATAGTTTCCCTTGAAAAGCTTCATAGAAAACACCGACCTTACCTAACCTACTTAGTATGTTAAGATAAGCATCTTATTGCTTCGTAATTACAATTATTACCTAACCTATACCTATAATAGGTTAAGTAACAATTGTAATTACGAAGCTATAAGATGCTTATTTTAACATACTAAGTTGGTTAGGTAAGGTCGGTGTTTTCTATGAAGCTTTTCAAGGGAAACTATTATGTTTAGTATGTCACCTATGCAGGTAACTAATAAGTCAATATTGACTATATGAATTTGCGAGGACGGGTTGCAGTCCCATACAAGAGTTTATGGATGCTAGAACATTATGGAGGGGTGAAGGGAAAACTTTTGATCTTGAAAGATTTTGACAAAAATAAGGGTAGTAATCAGAGGCAGTGTATCAGACTGGAGAAATGTTAATAGTAGAGTACCACAGGGTTTTATTAGAGTAGCATGTGTAATGTTCATTGTCCAAAAATATATACATGGTCTGCCAAAGGGAATATGGACATGTCTGCTGATGATGCTATTCTTCTAGGGAAGATAAGACAATTACAGTGCCCTTTATGATCTGGACAGAATAAGTGCATAGGTCACTTGGTTGATGGTATTCAACATGATTAAATTCCACATGTTGAATGTGGAAAAGGAGAAAATAGGTGCTACAAACTACAAATTGTGTAAAGGCTTTGAACAAAGAATGAGATCTACGTGTAGTTCAGGATAGTTAACTGTTACTAGAGAACCATATGAAGAACATTCTTGGTGCCCATGCACCATTTTCCAATTTCAGAATCACTTAGAATTATATGTACAGTGAAATACTAAAATTGTTCATTGTTCGAGACCAAAATTGGAAAATGGAGGGGTTGTATGGTGCCCATATCTCAAGATTCATATAAACTGGAAAAGGTGTAGACATGCTACTAAAGGGCTTAGAAAACTTGAAAACAGGACCTATGAGAAGCTAGAGGTGTTAAATTTGCCTAAGCTGGAAGATGTAAGAAAGAGAGGACATTTGATCACTACATGCAAATAGTAACAGGAATTAACAAAATTGATGGGAATTCGTGAAAAATGCAACCATAAGGTCGTATTCAAATATATTCGGGCAAAGCTGCCAAAAAATATTAGAAGGTTCTCTTTTGCAAAGAGTTGTACACAGCTGTAACAAGTGAGGTGGTGGTGGGTGCCAAAACTGCAAGTAGTTTCAAAGCATCGTGTGCCGGTATGTAAATAATGATATTGAGGGGAATGATAGTGTGGACCACGACAATGGCTGGTATGAGCCTCTTCATTCTGGCAATAATGGCAATGGAATAAGATGACATCAGTCGGTGCTGGAAATGTTTTCAAGAATGTCAAGGTATTCTTGGGTGCCATAATGTATGAAAACTGAACTTAAGGATCAATTTTTTTTTTTTGAGGTATATATACAAGAGTTGCTACATTCTTGTACAGCCACTAGTACGCGTAGCGTTTCGGGCAGGTCCCTGGAATACGATCCCCGCCGCGAAGAATCATTTTTACAACCAAGTACTCATTTTACTGTTAAATAAATGAGTCAAACAGAGGCTATAGTTTAGGATTTGCGCCCAGTAAATCCTCCCGGCCAGGATACGAACCCATGACAAAGCGCTTGCGGAACGCCAGGCGAGTGTCTTACCACTACGCCACGGAGACTGTTGAAATATATAAATTAAAAATTAAATAATTAAATAATTAAATGAATTAAAAATATACCCTAGGTGCCAAAGGCTAGGAGGCAGTATAGAGGAATATTCCTCACTAGTCACTGATAAGTCGAGCACAAATGACCAGAACCACTCCTCACCGTGCTCTTTGAAATCAGGAAGAAGGAAAAAAGTTCCATTATTCAAAGTAGGGCATGAGCTTGAGTATGCCAAAGTTTGAAGATAAAATTAATGCAACAACAGAAAACTGGAAAGTGCTGCAGGAAGATCACAGTCCCACGAATGTGCCTACATCTATCACACCCTCTCCATATTTCTACTTTTTTATTATCATCATTAATTATCATTAATTATTATTAATTATATTATTATTATTATTAATCATTATTTTTAATTATGATTATTATTATTAATTACTATTATTCCTACTTTATTCCCCACTCTTGCATTCATAACCCCCAACCCAAGGTTCATCTGCAACACATTTACTAAAACATCCCATTGGTTAGGATGGTGTTAGAGAGGGTTGCAATGGGTATGTTTTGGTGGTGGGTTATGTTTATGTAGATGGTTGAGGTGGGGTTAGGTTACTGGTGTAGAAGTAGGAGTGTTGGTGTTGTGGCAGACATAAAGGGTGTCATGAGGTAGGTGTGTGTGGGGATATACTTAGCTTGCATGTCTTGGGGTTAGTAGTCTTGAAATGTTATATTTATTTTGTCCTTGTTATTCATTTTAAAGTAATGTGTTTTCTTTTACTTTGGGGATTATTTTATGTAGAAGTGAATGTGATTGTGAAAGTTTAAGATTGCATAAATTTGTTCAATGGAAAGTTAATTCATTCTGGGAGTAAAATTTATTTTTGTAATACTTATGGTACTTTTCCTTTGTCCTTTTGAGAAATTGGTAGGATAAGGGATGGTAATTTTCAAACCCAAAGTACCTAATAGGATACCTAAATCAGAGGTTTTAGTCGGTATTGTAGTGCAATAACTATAACCAGTGAGTTTCTAAGTGTAACACATCTAAATCTTTGCAGAAAGCAGATGACTTACCACTCTCGCAGAATCGGCCTGGAAACAGAAGGGTAAGGAAGAAGAGAAATGATTTGGAGTATGAGACCTTTTAATATCTTCCTCACAATAGCTGGTATATGACTTGTTCCTATTATATTTGTAGGGCATCTGTTGGATATGTGGAAACACAAAGGATTGAAAATACGGTATTTGCATGCAGGAACTAAGAGTACCGAGTACTCTAAAGCATGCTAACCCAGTCCATTTAGCCAATGTACAGAAACTTCAGGCATCACCACCAAACAAACTTAAACAAGTGTAGATTATGTCCCATCATACACCAGTAAATGTGAGGAAGAAAAGTTTCTCTCATACTTCAAAGCAGTTTTTCTTCCTGATGGCTGGTTTATGATGGATGCCTGCCTCAGTTGGCAGTAATAAAAGCTGAAGCTGATGTGAAGGAAGCAAAAACTGCATTGGGTGTTATCTATTCTAATATTTAGGCATTGAAGGAAGACAGGCATGCAGTTAAAAAATTTAATCTTACAAAAGGGGATATTGTGATTAAAAGTTAACATGAGAGTAATAATCTTGATATTTCATGTTAGATAAATCAAAATTTTAAATAATGCTATTTTTAAGAAAATATAAATTAAAATTGTCAGTATTGTATAGAAAATGTATTCCCAAATTTTGAACGAGGTATAAGTTTTTGTTCCTACTTAAACTGATAGAGGGGAATGGGGGTGGGTTTTTTACTTTGTGTGCCTAGCGAGTGTGTTAGCATTCATTGGCCATTCATTGGCCATGTGGCTGGTGGGGTGGGGTAAGCATTGGCCTGGAGGCTGGTGGGGTGGGGAAGCATTGGCCTGGAGGCTGGTGGGGTGGGGAAGCATTGGCCAGGAGGCTGGTGGGGTGGGGAGGGGCTGGCAAGCATAGTCTGGCTGGTTATGGCAGGGGCATTGACAAGCATTAGCTTAGGTAGCTGGTGAGTGGTGGGGGTTAGGATGTTGGCATGCATTGGCCTAGCTGACTTACTGCTAGGGGCAGATTGGCATAAAAAGAAAAAAAAGTTTGTTTTTACAAAATTGGCAACGCATTAAAATATTTAGTCAGCAATTACCTTCCAAGTAATGGGTTGTTGCCCTGTTATCTTTGGTTCCCTTATAAGCTCTGCTACACTGCTTAATTTTTAAGAGGATGCTGGAAGAATAGGGGTGGGGGGGGGGGAGGAGCATTTAGTCTGAAGATGTGAGTGATGCATTACTTGTGACTTATACCAAATTGGGTTCTTACCTAGTTGGCTGTTTAATGTGACAACTTCATGGTGCAGGAGTTAATGAATTATTAACATTTAACTGAAATTATTTAACTACTGTACACACTGATATCATGGGGAAGGGGAGGTGCATGCAGCTCACATTGTGTTTTATCAGGACTCCAGTACACAGTAGCCATAAAAAAAAAATTGCGGCATCCTTTCCAGCTGTGAGAATCTCGGTACTGCCAGAGCAATCAAGGCTGGCATATGCAGGAGCTTACAGCACAGCTGTGAAAGTTTCGGCCACAGCATCTTTAATGATGAATAAAATAAGCAACAAATTATTTTTGCATAAATGATCTTGACTAATACAAATTGTACAACATGAAGGGAAGGGAACTATCAGAGGGAAAAGCACCAAGCCATTACGACTATATAGCATTGGGAAGTCAGGATAAGGATTTGGGACGTTACGGGAGAAGGAACGGTGCCCAACCACTTGGACGGTTGGGGATTGAACGCCGACCTGCAAGAAGCGAGATCGTCCAGCCTAAGTAGTTGGGCATACATATTTCAATTTTATGCTCTATTTACATCTGGATGTGATCCTGGAAAGTGAGATGCCAAAAAGACTAATAGTCTTATCCACAAGTCAGTTGGATAATATAGGAATGCATTTCATAAAAATTCGTTACGTCCAAAATATACAAATAATTCTGGAAACAATCCATAATATAGTATATCAGATGTGTTTTTACTAGATAGAAGCTTTATTCCTAATTGTTTATACATGAATAAAGGGTATTTCTCCAGTTGTCCTAAACTTGTCGGCACTTCAATCCTGTCTCTCAACTGTCAAATCAACTGATGTACAGGTTCCTGAGCCTATTGGGCTCTGCAAGGCATGCCTTTTCTGGGTTTCTACCCCATTGAGTCAATTGTCTACAGGCTACTCATAATCCCTTTTGGACTTCAGGCTTGTGTGGTTAATAAAATAGTGGACCATCTCAGCTTTGGATATAGTGAGGTATCCCCATCTTTTTAGAGGTTGATGCTTTCTGGCTGAGATGACATTACTTCATAAGGTTTGGAAAAGTTGCTTTTGAGTACTTTGGCTATTGTTGCTATGGTTGGAATATGTAGTTTTCCTCAATTATATGCATTTCCTGTGGCTTGTATGTTGTTTTCAAGGTGGTCTTGAGGTCTTACCAAGGGTTTCACCATCTACTTCCAGTATTTGCTCCCATCCTTAAATGGTATACATGGAGTTGCTTAAATGGCATTTTTCTCATTTGTCAGCATACACATGGTGGCTAGTAGTGGGGGCCTTTGAAAAATTGTTCCTTTGTTTTTAGTTTTGGGCATGTTTGGGTTGCCTGTTTCTCTACCAACCTGACAAAAATTTCTTGACATTTCAAATACTATACTTTACCTAGTTATCAATTTTCTCTTTGTATCATAAACTGCTATAAACTTGCTTTCAATATCTTACAATTTTGTGTGGAAACCCATCAGGACAGATGTAATCTATCCATGATGAATTTCTTTACGTTCGAGTTAAGCATGAATAAATACTCAAAGAATGTCTGATAATTTCTTGGATTGGTTAGCCATTATGTTCATGGTTCTGTGGAATATTTAGGTGCATGTTCCCATAATTCCAAAATACTTTATACTGAGAGGTAAGTGGTTAAAGAAAAAAATTATTCATGAAGTAATTTTTATTTATTTATTGTTTTGAGGCTTAGGGGGGGTGAGGGGGAAGAGATACATTGAATGGTTTGGAGTCAGCTGGTAAGTACTGTATTACGTTAACAAAGAAAGGTCTAGAAATAGTTGTAGATAAATTTTAAGCTTTTAAAAGTTTGTGTTCAA
>WNGS01165523.1:35980335-36001603 GCA_020271785.1 Procambarus virginalis | reverse complement strand
CTTTGAATCTAGTCTCATAATATGAAAGTTTAGCTTTTCTATGATACTGGTAAGCACAGATGAGTACCTTTTAACTACTTCCTTTGTAACTTGGCCACTCCTAAATTTCTTTTCATATTCATGTTTGTGATCGCTTTAATTATGCCACTTATGAGCCACGGGTTATTTTTTCTTTTATCAGTTACTTGTTTGGTAAGTAGCATCGTCGCTGGAAGAACATCCGTCGCATCCGTAAGCATCCGTCGCTACCATCCGTCGATGGAAGACACAAGAGCTAGGGGAGACATGATCCACATGCAAAATTCTGAGGACAAGGATGGATTATTTAACACGGGTGGTAGCTGAGTACCAAATGAGCCACAGACATTAGAAAGAACTTTTACAGTGTCTGAGTAGTTAGTAAATGAAATGCACAGGAAGTGGTATGGTGGAGGCTGACTCCATACACAGTTTCAAATGTAGATATGATAGAGCCCATAGGCTCAGGAATCTGTACATCAGTTGATTGACGGTTGATTGACCAAAGAGCAAAGCCCAGATTCCCGCTAGTACAACTAGGTGAGTACTAGGCCAGAAACAACCCAGTTACACGCAGTTACAGTGGCTACAGAAGGATTTGGCCCAGTAAATCCTCCCCGGCCAGGATACGAACCCAGGACAAAGTGCTCACGAAACGCTAGGCGAGCGTCTTAACCACTACACCACGGGGACTACTATTCAAGCAGATCAAGCACAAGCAATGAAATGACAGGAACACAACAACGCAAAACAAACACAAAATAACGGGAACATGTCACTCCGAATCAGAATTAGGAACGGACATCGTAGGATAGGCCTCCCGCGGATACCTCTGACAATATGCCCGTCACACCGGGTCCGTCTAATTACCACAAGCTACCACAAGCTACCACAAGCTTCACAAAGCTTCCTGGCAATACGTTAGTAATGAAAAAATATGATATGTTAGGTAGGCTAACCTAGCCTAACCTAACCTAACTTAACCAAACCAAACCTAACCTAACCTATCCTAACCTAACCTAACCGACGCTTGGATCGTCGACTTATTTGGCGACACCAGCTTTTTATTTTCGTCTAATTTCATTGTAAAAAGATACTTTTTCAAACTAAAATTATGTTTTTTCGTGTTGTACGTTCAGCACCAACATTAATGAGTAAATATATCATATTTATTCATTACTAACGTATTGCCAGGAAGCTTTCCGAAAGCATGTGTAGCTTGTGGTAGCTTGTGGTAATTAGACGGACCGGTCACAACCCCCAGGTAGCCGGAGACGGAGACACACCATTCACGATAGCGAGGCGACACATACGCTCTCACTTCATTTTTTTTTAGAGAGAATTTGATTTGAGATTGATTTTTGAGAAGAGTGTTAATTCTTGTACAGCCACTAGTACGCGTAGCTTCGGGCAGGTCCCTGGAATACGATCCCCGCCGCGAAGAATCGTTTTACAAACAAGTACACATTTTACTGTTGAGTTAAACAGAGGCTACAGTTAAGGATTTGCGCCCAGTAAATCCTCCCCGGCCAGGATACGAACCCATGACAAAGCGCTCGCGGAACGCCAGGCCAGTGTCTTACCGCTACACCACGGAGACTGGGATGCAGGTCAGCGTTCACTCCCCGACCGTCCAAGTGGTTGAGCACCATTTCTCTCCCCCCCCCCCAAATCCTTAGCCTGACTCCTTCCCAGGGCTATATAGTAATAATGACTTGGCGCTTTTCCCTAATAATTCCCTTCATTTTCCTAAGATGTTGAAGATGGCTTTCCATGTTGCCTTTTGCTTCTTTGAATCTACTCCTATAGTAGGAAAGTTTTGCTTTTCTTATTATACTGGTAAGCATTGATGAGTACCTATTAACTGCTTCCATTTTAACTAGGCTACTCCTATGTTACATCTGCCCTATATCTGCCCTAGATGGGCTGTCTGCCCTACATAGGCTACATCTGCCCGAAACGCATTGCGTAATAGTGGCTTTAGGCATTGTATGTACTAGCTCTATCTATAAACCAATCCATTATTGTAACATCACTTGTATGTATGTACCTTACCTGAATAAACATATTCATATTCATGTTTCTTACCGATTGCTTTGAATATGCCACTTTGTGAGCCAAGGGTTGTTTAATCTTTTGCCAGTTACTTGCTTGGTGAGGAGAGGACAATGACTGTTGTAGAGGCTGAGAGTTTTGGAAAGGAAGAGGTTAGTAAATGCATTTATATCCTGTGTATTATTGAATTCAGATTCCTAGTTTATATTGCGAAGTGCATTTGTGAGATTGCCTATTACTATACTTCACTGTGTAACCTGAAGATAAGTTTCTTGTTAGCTGGTGTTATGATGTCCATGTTTGCTACGAGGAAGGTAGGATAGTGGTCAGATGTTCTGTCAGTGATTATACCAGATGCAAGAGGAGCTGTTATGTTAGTAAATAAGTGATCCAAGGTAGTAGTGGATGTTTGAGTGATTCGGGTGGGTTTGGCGAGTGTGGGGATTAGCATACAGGAGTTCATGCTGTTTAGGAAATAGTCGGCTTGAGAGCTATTTTGTTGACACAGGTCAACATTGAAGTCATCTCCCAGAATGATGTGATTTTTGTTGAGATTGTTGTTTATGATAAGATTAATTAGGCTATCTGAGAATGCAGCTATGTTAGTATTGGGAAATCTATAGATATCTCCAATAGTCAAGGAGGATTTAAGAGATTTAATCGAACAACTGGGGAAGCACTGGGGTACAGAGTACATGTGCTGGTAGTATTGGACCCAATACCAATTATGTGGGTGTTATGGTCCCTATACCCATCCTGTGGGCGGTAGTGTAGTGTACCCTATCCTATACGTTTTCTATAATACATAATGTATGATCCATTTTCTCTAATTTGTATAGAGCATATTCTATTGTATATATTATAATTTGGTGCCAATTGAAATATTTACAGGTAATAATTCATAGAATAAATATTATAATTTACTGAGAACTATCAAGATTTCTCAAAACTAAACTACGAGCCTTCAATAGGATCCATGATATTCGAATAGGATGAAAATATTACGCAAATTTCTCCTTCAGAAATTTTTTTTTTTTTTTTTTTTTTTTTTTTGATATATACAAGAGTTGTTACATTCTTGTACAGCCACTAGTACGCGTAGCGTTTCGGGCAGGTCCCTGGAATACGATCCCCGCCGCGAAGAATAGTTTTTTCATCCAATTTGTAGTAATCATTCAGAACCTTGTATACCTCATGTCAGACCAATACTTTTATTTTTTCTTTATATATACAAGAGTTCTTACATTCTTGTACAGCCACTAGTATGCGTAGCATTTCGGGCAAGTCCTTAATCCTATGTTTCCTGGAATATGACCCCCCATGAAGAATCGTTTTACAACCAAGTACCCATTTTACTGTAGTTAAACAAAGGCTACAGTTCAGGATTTGTGCCCAGTAAATCCTCCCCGGCTAGGATACGAACCCATGAAAAAAGCGCTCGCGGAACGCCAAGCGAGTGTCTTACCACGGAGACGTGAACATGAAGCCATGATTGGTGTCCCAGGACATTATCATCAATCCCAAATTGGAGCTGGTCCTTTGGGCAACAATATATTGTTGAAAAGAGGAAGTGGAGAAGCTTTAAATAAATGAGAGGAAGCTCTGAAGGAAATGTGGTAGATTGCCACTAAGGACAAAAGAATGTAGTAGAGATAAAATATTGCATCTCCAGGTGGTGTCAAGAGTTTTCCAGATCAAAGATTTCCAGATTGGGATCCCCCGATGCAGGACTAAGCTGCTAGGCGATGGGCTGCAACCCCTACTGGTCCCCAAGAAGCCATACGTAAACCCTTTCACCATGACAAGAGGAGACTTTAGAGGGGCCTGGTATGATATAAGGCTGTTTAAATATATTTATGTATAGATACCCATAAACTAGAATATATATAAAGTATTTCAACCATGGAAGTACAGTACAGTACAGTACAGTACTAGGTTTTCGATGACTGCCACCCGCTTTACCGTACCAATAGTTACGGCAAGGAATTTAATGAAACATACTACATCAGGTCATTGCACGTTTTAGGAATGCAGGGTGTATGTTGAAAGTTACCTTTCATGTATTCCACACAAGACTATTTTCATTACCTTTCATGTATTCCACACAAGACTATTTTCATTTCATATTTACTACTAGAAGTAAACCCAACATCAACCTTGATCAGATGCGACAGACAAAATAATTAAAACAACTTGGGTTTTCTTTTCTTTTATGAAAGTACAATACCCTTTCAGCAAGTAGAATAATTTAGACTGCTACTATGAATTAAAAAGTACAATGCATTGAAAAATTAATGAAAATATACTGTACAATGTTTATTATCCTTATTCTATTAAAAAAAATTATTAATAAAGTGAACATAGAATTTATATGACCATGTATTGTAATTATATCTGTATTATAAATTTCAAACTTGACAAAGGCGTTTGCTGGGTATCTGCTGTACATGTCCCCATTATTCACACACATTACTTCCCACATACCTGAGTGTCAGAGGGAGATCAATTATGACTTATTACAAATGCATTATTTATACAATAGGATATTAAAGATAAATCTATGAATGGTAACATTATGAACAGTTTATGAAGCAGATGGCAAGAGAAACCACTTGCTGACTGAAAAAATACAACAAAATTATAATACTGTGCTTACTTTTTGGTCAATTTGTAGGTATTATTTCTGTAACAGTATAAAGCATTTCTCTAAAATTATTAGAACTTCAGTATGCAACTGCCTAATACAAATCTGAAAGGCCACTTTAACCAACAATGATGTCAGCCAATACATGTATCAAATTTAAGATTGAACATGAATTGTTGGTTTTCTTCCCTTGTTACTAGGTTAGTACAAGGGTTACTGACCACATACCAACTCATGGGTACCTAACGGAAGACACCTGCACATGTTGCAATTGCACTGCTCCTCGGTCATCTAGTAGAATGTCCCAGTTTTTCGGATAATCAAATTTTGCTTTCCCACTATTCTATAAAATTAGAATGTGTTTGCTGGAGTATAGATGAAATAACAATCTGTATACTTGTATGTAAAACATTGGAACAGTATTCCTTAATTTACACAATAAAACCATATTTACTAGTGAGATATGGTTGGTAGTGTAGATAAAAAAAATAATAATGGGGGTACCATCAACACAAATTGAGAACACCATATGGTATTCAAAAATTTGTTCTGCTAGTAATGTGTGATCATCTAGGTTGTGATGTGGACCACAAATTCAACTGATCAGGCACCCAACAAGAAAGTTGGACTTCAGACAAAACAAAACCGGTAAAAGAATCAAAGATAAGTGGCTGAAATCATATTGTCAATGCCAGTTGTACCAAACTGATTGCTATGTACTGCACTAAGTAAGTACCTGTAATAAACAATATTTATGAGGCCTTTCAATGTCTCCTCAGAATGTGTAAGGCTACTCTGCTTCTTACATTGCAATGAGAAACAACCAAGACTACTACCGTCATTGAAAACCTCTCAAAGATTTCCAGCATTTGACAAACACTGATGTGCTCACTGTATTTTAACTTACCCCCCCAAACCAGAGAAGGCAGATCAATATTTTTGATGAATTTCGAGTTTCTTTGTGACCTATAACAACTAGACTAAATGCAAACAAATGGTATTTAAAGTGGTCATCTGAATTTTCTTAGGCTTCATTTTTTATGTACTGTATTATATTGTGCCTGCAAATATACTGTACTTGCATATTAAGATAGACAATTGCCTCCAACAGTTGTGAAAACTTAAACTAAAAAAAAAAAAAAAAAAAAAGAGAGGAAAATACAGGCTTGGTTTCTGATCCTAGATTTTTATATACAGCATTTATATAAATATATACATATAACATTTTCATATTATTGGCTATGTGCATAAAATATGATTACTCTATAATGTGTATAAATCTGGAATTTATATATATCGTATAACATTCCTCATGTGATAGCTTAGTTTTTTACCACATAAGGCTCTTTATATTGAGTGTGGCTCATAAGCAATCCCCTGACTGGGAGTTGCTAGTAGATTTGTGCAGTGCCTGGAGATGTTTGAGGGCACGCTGGCTGATGTTCAAGGCTGGATCAATTGGTCTAAGATTGTCTTGTTCCAGGAGGGAGAGACCACTGATTCCTAGATAAGTGTGCAAACCATCTGGGTGGGAGTCGGGGTATTTTGCTAGGCCTCCAGTGATGGGATCTTGAGTTGACAGCACAAATTGTCGAAGTGCTTCCAGGTTCAACAAATTGAGACCACCTAGTAACTACAAGAGAAAATAATTAAATTACAGTGGAGATGATGAGTCACAATAATGTGGCTGAAGATATGATGACCAAACCACACATTAGAAGAAGTGACGACGTTTCTTTCCATCCCGGACCATTATCAAGTCACATGTGACAGGAGAGAGAGAGAGAGAGAGAGAGATTGATAAAGATTAAGCCACCCAAGAGGTGGCATGAATAGCATGTAATGGGAGAGATTAATTGATGAAGATTAAGCCACCCCAAGGAGTGGCACAAGCATGAATAGCCTGTAAGTGGTAGAATTTTGTTTGGAGTGAAAGTATACTGCTTGACAGTGTTTATGAAGGTGTCCAGCTGCTAGACACCTTTTTTGACCAGAAGAGTGGCAGTGTTGATAGCTTCAGGGTGGTTACTGCAAGATTCAGGGACTCTTAAAAGCTCTTTTAATTAAAGTCGTTGGTTGCTTGACATTCCAGGAGATAGTGTAGTACATAGTGGGTTTTCTTTGATTGGCAGAAAATGGATTCCCCCTGTCTGGGTTCACCAATTTCCCAGTTGCTTCTGTAACCTAGATGTAGTTTATATAACCGAACTGCTATATTCCTGTGGATTCCTTTTGGGATATTTAACCTGTTTAACTTGGTGACCTGAAGATACCATATTGATGAGGGAGAACCTTCTGTTACTCTATGTTGTAGATGGGCTTTGTTGAGGTGTGCAAGTCTTTTGATGACGGTGATTTTTATGTACTCTAAGCTGGGTTAGATTGTTTTGTGGATCACGGATGATGAGTTGCCAATTGAACAGTTCCATCGATTTTCTCATTTAATGAGATTCCAACATGGGAGAGGAAGGGATAGGCAATAAATAGGGAAAGCTTGAGGTGAGGAGCAGGCGAAGAGAAGGTCATTCTTAAAAGAAGGTAAGAGTAAGGCAAAAGATGAGAAAAGGATGAAAGGTACAAATGAGATGAGTGTAATAATGGAAGGAAGGAAGACTGGGATAAGGTATGAACAAGAGGAGGGGGTAGGCTTAAGTCGGGTTATGTTTGTTAGGAAGGTTAGATCATTTAAGTATGTCCAGTACTGGGAAAGGGAAGAATTAACAGCAATACAGCAGGACTATGGTTCATGAATCTTTTCAGTACATACTTAAATGCTTTAACCTTCCTAACAAACATGACCTGACTTAATTCTATCCCCCCCCCCTATTTTTTTTCTCCTATTATTCTTTCCTTATCCCATTTGTACCTTTCATCCCTTTCTTACCTTTTGCTCTTACCTCTTACCTGCTCCTCACCTCACTCTTTCCTTATTTATTGCCCATTCCTTCCAGACACTTCAAAGTGTTGCACGGCCAAAGATCACATTCACTCCAAACATCTACAGGCCTATGCCACCTCTTGTGGTGGCTTAATCTTCATCTATCACACATCTCCCATCACATACGACGTGATAATGGTCCAGGACGGACCGAAAATTCGTCGTTTTTCCATCTTCTGGAGTGTGGTTTGGTCATCTTAAATTACGGTATTTGTGACAATAATAAATATGAAAAGTTCTAACCAGAATTTTGTACATTGATCATACCACCTATTTTTCGTATATAGCAATCCAACCTTTCCTCATAACAATTTTACTGGTCTGGGAGTCATTTAGTGGCATGTTTCTGAACCTTTTCTATTTTGCCAATGTTATTTTGAGAGCTGTAGTAACTTTTTGCATAATTTGTAAGCTAAAAGTGACCTGTTTTCACTTAAAATTTTCCACAATGGGATGTCATTAAATTCTACTAGCAATGTATATTTTCCAAAGTCATTTTTAAGGGTGTGGCAGTCATTTAGGTCTTTCTCAGTAAAGCCATGTAAAGACCTTCGATAGTGCTGTATCCCTACAGGTAGCTTATTTATATATACATTACAATAAACATCACCGGTGCTAGTACAGAGTCTTGTGAGGGCCCTTCTAGTGACATTCCCATAGTAGAATTTGTTTCTGCTAATCACTACTGTCATATTTTTATCTTAAATTTTTATTATCTCCATTCATTACAACTCTGTTCCAACTTCCATAGCAAATTTTGTATGGGACTTCATTGAATGTCTTACTTAGATCCAGATAAGTGCAGTCCATTCAATTTGAGGTGTAATCTTAATCATATACGACAGACAATTTGTTTATAAAAAAATAATGGGTTTTCTGAACCTAAACAGCCAATACTGTACTCTTATCCTGTGCAAACATTGTTTTTAAACTGTAAGCTCGGAGAGTCACTGAAATCAATGGTGCAAGTGTAAACAAAGTTCTGGAAATAAAATTCTCCGCTGAATAAAAAAGTACACTTTAAATGTGTGTGTTTCTAAATCACATTTACTAATATACCTTGACAATAGTAATTATGATTTTTTTTTACCGACCTTCAACGATGCCCCAATCCAGAAGGTGTAACATGTGTCAGGAGGCTTATTGGGTCGGCCTTGTAAACCACCACTATCCTGTCGATTCACCAACCATCGCACTAGTCTCTGTTTCTGTAACATTATTATTAACATTATTATTACCATGTAAGATTCCTCAAAACCCACAACTCCAGTAAATTATAAAGATAATAATTAGGTATATAATTTATTGAAATAATAAGTACAGAAGTGTCTTTATTCTTATGTTAGGTGTAAATAGCTGCCTCTTATGGGCCAATAGGTCTTTTGCAGAACCTATATTCTTATGGTATATTTCATTACATACAGAGTTGTGAAAACCACATGAACAAAATCACTTGTCAAATCACAATTATAATGGAATTTTATACTACTGTATAAGGTTTGCCACATTGGCATAATAATAGAATCATGAAACAATAGCAGGATATTTTTCATGGGTATAAGCAAGCACTTGTCTACATCTATTCAGAGCTATTATAGCCTTATTACCATCATGAGTATAAAAACCAGACTATCTGAAATCAACATGTGATAAATGTATTACCCTGTTGCATTAAAGTAATATTACTTATATTGCAGAATGAACAACATAGGTATGCACAGATATATTTGTATCAATAATATAGGCACAATTCTTTGGACAATAAAGCATGTTGTTTTTGCTGTTATTACACTAGACTGACATGTTATATATAACTATTTTTATTCACCACCAGGAACCAATTAACAGTTCTGATTACCATGTTCTGGTGCAGAGCAGAGCACCACACACTTGTCAGTTGCCAATGGTACCTGACAAAGCAGTGTCTCTTGATATGAGAAAATAAGGAGGATTCGAACCTATGGTCTTGGCACCTTAGACCACTACACCACTGGGAGTACTTAGAGCATAGGTTTGAATCGTCCTCATAGCTCCTACTGACTCTCTCTTTAACACATCATGTTAATGTTATTTCTTTGTGCCTCCTGATGTACTACACACATCGTTAACTGTAGCCACAACACTGCTATTTTCAGAATCACTTAATCCAGAATATGAATAACTTTTCAAAAATGTTTATTTTCTAAAGGAACATAAGGTTCTATTTCATGATATGTTGACACATCAAACCACGAACGGCTGTGTGCTGTGGATGTCTGCCTTGAACTGTGATCATCATTACCAGCATTGGGTAAACTGCTATCTGAACCTTGTACAGTTATTATCATTGATAGGGTATTCTTTGTCAGCATCATTAATAAATATTGTAATTGCAGTTACAGTACTTATATATTTCATCATCATTAAATAATGCTGCATGTGCTACTCATGGGTGCTCTCTTAATACTGAGGCCCTCACACCCCAACCCGTCCTCTTAAAAATAACGTCACTTTTTGCTCGTATGCACACTATGGCCAAATTTGGACGTAATTTGAAATGAAATCGACTCACAAAAGTGACGTTCTGTTCCGTTTTCTATTTGAGTCGTCCGGCGTACGCGCAGAGGTTATGAGAGGACACTTTAAATTAACGTTTTTCATAACGTTTTGAAACTTTATGAGAATTTCCTGCCCACCTAACCTATCAGAGGACCCTTAACTTACTGTTGTTGAAAAAAAAAAATCCCAAATTTATTTTCATTTTCAAATTACGTCCAAATTCGGCCATACGGGCAAACGGCCAAAAGCGACGTTCTTTTTAAGAGGACAGGTTGCATACTCAGGCAAGGTGTGAGGGCCACATATTTATTTCCAAGATGGCAACTCTTTATTTGAAGCCTGTGGAAGCAGATACGAGTCTAGTTTACCTGAAGGAGTTATAAATCTTATGTGGTACCTTAATACTTTACATACCTGATTGTGACATGAAGTTGAAAGGTTAAGGGTTAATGCTTTCTACTTTTCAGCCAAAAATATAGCACATAATGAACTCGAGAGCTAAAGAAACAAACCTGAATACTGGATAAAGCCGAGTCGAGCTTGCCCATCAAATGTAAGGTTGCGACTGCACAGTAAGAACTTCCTCCATGAGATTCCAAGAAGATTCCCTGACCCATGGCACCTTCATAGCTCTGATAATAAATGTAAAAATAAAATAAAATATAAATCATAATATAAATAATAAATTATTTATGCAGAGGTACTTCTTACACGTACAGTACATATCAATAAATTAGAAAATGCACAAAGATGTGCTACTAAATGGCTACTAGACATGAAATGCAAAAAATAACCGAAATATGCAAATTATTTGTTCATACTGCCTAACATGGGTGAAACCAGGCCTAATATAATTCATGAAGTTAATACAGTATACAGATCGATATTATGAGCAGACTAACATACCCTAATCCTATAATATATATAACGACTAACCCTAAACAACGGACCAAATTTGGCCACTGGATCTCTGCTCCAAATTTAAAATTGTTCAAAAATAAATCTGGATTCTAAAGCAAGGCTCCAGAGAAATCTGGATCATTAGGCAAAGTAATTCTCTGCAGATCACAGTTTTCTAAATTTGTTAAATTATCTTGTGTTTGTTTTATGGTTCAGTGGAGGTCAAAGTTCAGGTCAGTGGAAGTGCTAGAAATGTTTTTCTGAAAAACCACATCTCATTAATCATGTATTTGAACGAGTTTCTAAGATATTTTACAGAATATTTTGAGTTTATAAAACAATTTTGGGTGTGTGAATGTTGATGAGATTGGTTCATTTGGAGTCTTGATCTTGCCACAGTAAAGGCAAAATCTAAAATATACATGCTGAAGTCATGCTCTATAGTAAATTGTCATCCACACTTCTGCGGAAATAAACATTTCCTTCACCTGGACTCTAGGAGACTTAAACCATGGACCCCACGCAGGTGAGGCAGAAGCTCTATCCTCTCAGCTATGATTAGTCTTATTAAGGAAAGATTCCAGAAGCAACTACTGCTGCTATGCTGGAATTTTCAACTTTCCCCTGATTACTACTGAAGCTCAGTGGAATTTGCCTCTGGAATCTTTCCTTATTAAGACTACTCAAAGCTGAGTGGATAGAGCTTCAGCCTTGTCTGCGTGGGGTCCATGGTTTGAGTCTCCTATAGCCCAGGTGAATGAAATGATGTAGTTATATAATTTAAATAATTTAATGTATATTTATTACATAAATTATGTATAGTTACATAATTTAAAATGTCTATCATGTAAAAGAACACCAACTTGTGTGGTATGTCAAACCATTGGAAATCAAAAAATAGTTCATGGGATATGGATTTAATGTTATTTGAACTCATTATTCAAGGGCTGACTGTACTGCATACTATCATTCCAATGCTGTATGCTCCTGTTTATATACGGTATTTATTACATACAGTCTTGCCTGAAAAGCTGCACATGTTATGCATTAATATAGCCTCAACTTATTAATTTTTAACTTACCATACTGTTCACAATGTACCGGACAGCATTGTTGATATTTATAGTCGAAAAATCTTGAAGAATATAACAGATGGTTGCAGCACAATACATAAACCGCATGTCATTTTCACTGCCTCCATTAGTAGAGAAAAAACTGAAAACAAGAAAATTTAAAAGATTTGATGAGAAAGAAAACATGAGAAATTTTCAGATGCCTCCTATTCCTACCCTCTACCTATCCAGAAAGCATTATTGGTCACTAAACTTGACCAAACACACAAAGTCTATGCATTGACTACTTTTAGAGCTTAACAGGGAAAAAAAAGACATGGGTGCCTAGACCTATTTTGGTTCTGGGGATTGCTTTCTTAGGGTACTGATGCGTTCATACTTTTTTGGACTTTTTTCCTCAGTCTTTGACGACTTTGGTTACATTTATTAAACAGTTTACAAGCATGAAGATTTCCCAATCAACTATTGTTATTGTTATAAACAGCCTCTTGGTGCTTCGGAGCTCATTAACTGTTTAATAATTGTAAACAAAGTCGCCAAAGAGTGAGAAAAGATGTACAGGTTCACAAGTGCTTGCGTAACTGCTTCGTGCATCTGGCCCCCTGGTGTCTACGCTGCAACATGTATGGATAAGTCCCTATCTATCATTTTGTATCCATTAATACATGTTTAATTTTCCCTTCACCGTGTGTCTTGTGTGAGATTTGGGTGGTATCTCATGTTTCACTGAGTGGATGAAACTCTGAAGAGCTGCTGAGGGTTTTGTTGGTTTTGCATAGGCTCAAGAGTTGGGGGGGGGTTCACCTTATCTTGAGTTACAAGGAAGGAATGAAGGAAATATCAGGATAAAGATAAGGAGTGATTCCCTTGGGTGGCAAAGAGGAGGAAAGATGAGGTGGTATTTGACTGATATTGGATTTTTACAAAACATTTTCCTATGAGCATTTTTAGTTTTGTCTCCCCCTCTCAACTTTTAGAGCATTTTCCTCAATTATGGCGTGATCACCGATTCTGAAATGCTCTGCTACCTCTTTGAAGGGGAAAGATTCTGATCCATATTCCCAGTAGGCCAAGATATATGGCATGTCAATATTGGCCCCTGGAGTACCAATTAATAAACTCTGGGTCTGAGGGGACCACCCCAGAAATATTCTTTTCTAAAATGAAACGAGATATAAACACCCTAGGAATCTGAGGTGGAATTGGTAGAGCCGATTGTCGTAAGGTATATTAAATGTGCCCAATTTTGAGTGTAAAAATGAGATAAGAAGAATATTTAAATAGATGCTGTATAGTTACAGGATCAGAAACTAAGAAATTAAAGGCATACTGGATCAAATGAGCTACCATTAATCAGAATTTAGATACAATATGACTTACCTTCCATCTGGACACTGTAGAGCTGCAACATGTGCCAAGACTGCTTTTCTATTTACACGACTTAAGTCGTCCCCTAAAATCACTAACGAGGCAAGGGCAGTGTAGGTCATGGTAATGTGGCCACAGTCAAAGGAAGAGATGCCGGAGGCACAGTCTGTGTGGCTTCTACAACTGGCAAGAGATGCACCTCCTCGAAACCCAGCATTTGCCAACTGATCTGTTAGATGAAAAGAGTATTTGATATTGCCATAATAAAGCAATACACTCGCATGCATACACAGACACATTAATTGTGATAGAATGTAACATATGGGACTGGACCTGTTTCAGATCATAGAAGATGCTATATTTCTAAATACAGTATGTTGTTATTTACTCTGCATATTATTACATACAAATTATATATAAACATAATATATATTATTTTATATTAAAATATAAACAGGAGAGAAGGGACACAGATAGAAACTTAAGTATAATGCAAAGTCAATTATCTGAACCAATTCCTATCTTCAGATCTCTGTATAACTCAACAAAAAATTAATAAAAGATAATGATGGGTACTTTTTTGCTAATAATTTTTAAAAGAATTCTGTGTTAAAATTACCTTCAATTTAGCATTTAAACAGGACTGAACCTATGTATACAAAGGAAATTAATTATACTGTATTGTAGTGCTATTTAGTATAAGTGTCCTCCACTGCAAAATTGTATGGACTTCATGGATAATGGGGTCAAATTTAGATCCTTCTGAACCCTAACATGTAGACTAAAACTGTAGCAAGTTATGACGTGGAGTGTCAGTGGTGCTTCTAATGATGAAATGGTGCTTGGCTGCATCAATCACTTTCTTGCTAGAAATAACTGTTTATTATACATTGGTCTTACAAGTACAGCATCAATCATATTATACCTGATCTGTTATTCTCTATTTTTAAGCTGTACAGTATTTTAAGGATTTTTTAATAAAACAATGCTATAGAATTCTGTTTATCAATCCATGCAAGTACTGTATTGCCAATATTTTCAAATTAAATTCCTTTCCTGATTAATGAATGAATTTTGCATCTCCACATTTTATTTTTGCTAACATATTAATAAGAGCAAAGCTTGTGTACAGGTACTGTATTTAAAAAGAGAACCTGCTGCTAAAAAGAGCTCTGAAGTATGGTGTAGTAAATACAGTGCGTAATTGGCACCTTGATGGCCAGTGTTCGAGTCCCCTTTTGGTTGAGTGTCTAAAAGTTAGGAGCCGGTCGGCCGAGCGAACAGCATGCTGGACTTGTGATCCTGTGGTCCTGGGTTCAATCCCAGGGGCTGGCGAGAAACAATGGGCAGAGTTTCTTTCACCCTATGCCCCTGTTACCTAGCAGTAAAGTAGGTACCTGGGTGTTAGTCAGCTGTCACAGGCTGCTTCCTGGGGGTGGAGGCCTGGTCGAGGACCGGGCCGCGGGGACACTAAAAAGCCCCGAAATCATCTCAAGATAACCAAATCAAATGTGAGGTAAATGCTCCAAGTGGTTTTGTTACACATTTGGCTAAAATATACACTGTGATATTATATAAAACAGAATTATAATAATTAGAATTATTATTATTAAAAAAGGATGTTACTTAAACAAAACTTCTGACAGGGGCCCTCATGTACATATTGGTAGCATACTGTACAATATACAAATTGGCAAAATGATTTGACAAAGTGATTACCTGTATAATACTGTACTACTGTAATACAGCACAAATATTTTTTCTGTTAATCTAGTATTGTTTGGTGTATAGGTATACAGCACTATAGTTCACAGTAAGATTATTATTTGCATTTACAACCTATTTGTCTCCAAGAATGTGTCAAGAAAGACCCAAATTAATTAATTTAACATAATATGAACCCCACCTTACCTTTGTCATCCGCTGGTAGTATTTGCAAAGAGTATATCCAGTCAATGATATGCTCTCTCTCTGTATCAGTTACTTCCTTTAAGCCATCGAGAAGGTCCAATCCAGAGAGTGCAAAGAACAACACCGTCATCCTACCAAGGTAAAAAAATTAAAATCAACTATAAAATCTTTAAAATCAACTATAGCACATTTGTTAGGATTAAACATGAGATTGAGGGTAGGAGGAAAGGAAGGCGGGGAAGATGGGGGGACATTGTTGAGTGTATAAGGAAGTATGAAGGGAAGGGAACTATCAGGAAGGTGCCAAGCCATTATGACTATATAGAACTTGGAAGGGATCAGGATAAAGATTTGGGAATGAGATGAGGGGGAAGGAATGGTGCCCAACCACTTGGAGTCGAGGAATTGAACACCAACCTGCATGAAGCAAGACAGTCGCTCTATCGTCCAGCCCAAGTGGTTGGGCAAGGAAGTATGAAGGGAGTGTGAACAATGCACAGGATATGAGAAGAGACATGACTGGGTTGAAGTGGTGTCATGCTGCTGTGGATGACTGCTGGAGTTATGGTGCTTGTTTACCTGGGACGATATATTTGTGGTATGCTCAAGTTTGCTAGTGCAGGCTAGTAGATCAGAACTAACCATCTAGTAAGGTGGGAATATTAGATAAACTCATAGCCAGCTTTTGATCTATACTTTACTCTGTAATCCCTCATTCAGAATATGGTACAGTACTAGCATATTGCTGTAAATAACTAAACTTGTTAATATTCTTAAACTTAACAAGTTGAGTGGTGTTACACATTTTTAATACCTATACATACGTCAGTGATTTTTTTTTTTGTATAATTTATTACTAGTAACAAATGGCTATGGTCAACTCGTACAGAGATGTTTCGACAAAACCCATTTTCTAATCATTAATACTGTCAGGTGATGTTATCTCAGGTTGGACTGAATTTGGTTGGGTTGAGTTATATTAGGTTATAAAAACCAAATCTTCGTAGGTTTGAAGTGACCTGTATCAACAGGACACAAGCCACACTGTACACAAGACAGTTTGCCAACAGATTTTAAAACCCACCTAACCCAAACTAACCTTATCCTAAGGTAATACATCCTAACCTAATGATATACTGGATACAATTTGACAATCATTTATGGTTGCAAATGTCAAGAAACTTATTTTTTTGTATAGTGAACATGAGTTTTTGTTTCAATGTAGGAAGGGGGAAGCCATTTGGCACTTTACAAAGGTCAGGAATGAAAATAATGAATGATTCATTATTTTCAGTCTGAAAGCGGAGCAATGAAACCAAAAAGTTACTCAGTGCTATAAAATCTAAGGCTATAAAAGTTAGGAAACTTACAGTTTAAAAGTTCACAGCAAACCTGATACTACAAATGCAAGGAACCCTAAAATGAACAAAAAATATTAGACTGATGTTGTAATGGCCAGGAAATGAAAATTTAGAAAGATCGTAAAACCTGTATCTATAAATCCAACATTATGTTTGTAAATCATCTATGTATGTACCTTTCCTGAATAAAAAAATTGAATTTGATTTTTGTATAGCTTCAAGTACATGAACTTCGAGACTATAGCCAACAGGAAACCACACCTCCTTCCATAAGGAGGAAGAGAGTGTGTAAACGCTCCCCACCAACACACAGTGCTGACACCTACCGACTGGTGTCAAAGGTGACGGCACTGTACGGCAGCACTCGCAGACACCGCTGCAAAAATTTGATGTGTCTTGTCCTCAAAAATAAATACTCCCCAGACATCTTGAGTTCTCTTGTTTACATACTGGCCGCAGCGCCGCTCCCATCCTCGTTACCACACCTCCTCCTTCAGTAATTCTCTTGGCATTTCCTGTTAAACTATTTAATACACAATACTGTTTAGTATCTGGAGGTTTAAATTAGATCTTATTATATAATGTATTTTTCTAAATTCAGAATGCAAATATAGGTAACAAATCTTAAAGATTAATAATGTGTTTCTTTATGGTAAAGCTGTTTCGTTTATCAAAGAAAACGATTTATTTTGTTATCTATTTTAGTAGTAACTTGTTTAGAATGTTCAAACTATGATAGTCTTTTAATATTAATGTTTGCTGAGTCGCGACATTAAAATCTATTAGTTTATATTAGTGAATAGATATATGGATCTTAATAGCTAGCGAATAATGTATGCGAGTAATAACTCAAGAGCACGCAAGCTAGACATTCTCGTGTGTTAGTTTTTAGTTTAGTTCATTTATTATGCACCCCATATCCATCTTGTGGACGGTAGTGGAAAGGGTTACAGAGGCACATAATGGGCTCAGGGACTGAACTCGACAATTCATTTAGCTAAGCAAGTTACAATCTTGATGAGCTAGTTACAAAATTCAGTATAAGTCGTCACGTTATAAATGGGTTCGAGATCGACCACAAGTACAATTTCTAAATTAAGCAACTGACATATGTGGAGAGCTAGTGTCACAATTGATATGTTTGTCCTGCACACCGCCCCCCTTCCAGTGGGCAGCGGTGGATAGATTACAGTCACTTAGTTACTACCTACAGCTGGCAAACTGGGGATATTTGGCTAAAATTTCTGGTAGCAGATCATTTTGAATGTGTTAGAGAGAAATAAATGTATGTAATATATGTAGAGGAAAAAATAGATTGGTTAGAAAGGTGGGGTCCAAGAACTAATAGCTCGATTCTGTAGACAGCAAATAGTAAATACGGAGGAAATTCATTTCAAATCAAAATCAAATCAAATGTTTATTCAGGTAAAAGTACATTCATAGAGGATTAGTTACAAACATAATGTTGGATTTATAGGTAGAGCTAGTACATACAATATCTAAAGCCACTAGTACGCATAGAGTTTCGGGCAAGGTGAGGTGAGGAAAAAGCGCTTAGACTAAAACTTAATAGTAACTGAGCTTAAAGTATAAATTTCGTTGAAAGAAAAAAATAAAAGATTTATTAAAATAAAAATTTATAAAATTATAAGTGGTTACATTACACACACACACACACACACACACACACACACACACACACACACACACACACACACACACACACACACACACACACACACACACACAAAGTACTAGTGTACTTAGGAAGGGAATCATAACGAATGCCGTGTTTCCCCAGGAGTACACAGTAATAAGGAAAGAGAGGGAAGGTAGGGGAGGAGGCGGAGTGGCCGTACTCATGAGAAAGGAATGGAGTTTTAAGGAGATGGCCATCCCGGGCTGTGAGGGTTTCAGAGACTATATGGCAGGCACCATGACAATGGGAGGACCAAGAATAGTAGTAGCAGTAATATATAACCCTCCACCAAATGACAGAAGACCCAGTCAAGAGTATGAAAACAACAACATGGCAGTTAACACTATAATTGAGAGGGCAGCCTCTGCTGCCTGTAGAAATAGATCTCACCTGCTCATCATGGGGGACTTCAATCACGGAAGGATTGACTGGGAGAACAAGACACCGTATGGAGGCGAGGATACGTGGAGAGCCAAACTACTGGAGGTGGTGACTAGAAACTTTTTAACCCAGCATGTCAGTGAACCCACAAGGATGAGAGGAAATGACGAACCAGCGAGACTCGACCTGGTCTTTACCCTGAACGACTCTGACATAAGAGAAATCGGTTTTGAGGTCCCAGTAGGAATGAGCGACCACAGTGTATTGGTGTTTGAGTACCTGATTGAAGAAGGGTTATTGAACTCGAGGAGGGATACCGAAACCAAAAGGTTAGCATACCGAAAGGGAATCTATGAGGAGATAAGAAAATTCCTAACAGATATAGCGTGGGAAACAGAGCTCAGGGAAAAGACGGCCCAAGATATGATGGACTACATCTCGCAAAAGTGTTGGGACGCAGCAAACAAGTTTGTCCCAGCCCAAAAGGAAAACAGTGAAATGAAGATGAGAAACCCATGGTTTAATCAGAGATGTAGGCTAGCTAAGCAGCAAAGTAAAAGGGCATGGAGAAACTATAGGAATAACAGGACACTGGAGAGCAGAGAAAGATACCAGAATGCCAGGAATGAATATATCAGGATGAGAAGAGAGGCAGAAAGACAATACGAAAATGACATCGCAAGCAAGGCAAAGACTCAGCCTAAATTGCTGCATAGCCAAATCAGGAGAAAAACAATAGTAAAGGAACAGGTTATGAAATTAATGATAGGGACAGAAGGATTCACTAGAAACGACAAGGAAGTGTGTGAGGAACTGAATAAGAAATTCCAGGAGGTCTTCACCTTAGAGTAAGGAGAAATCCCAGAGATAAGAGAGGGAATAGCTAACCAGGAACCACTGGAAGAGTTTGAGATTACCAGCGGGGAAGTAAGGAAGTGTTTACTAGAGTTGGATGTGACAAAGGCTATAGGCCCAGATGGAATCTCCCCTTGGATACTAAAGGAAGGAGCAGAAGAACTGTGCCTACCACTCTCCATAGTGTATAACAAATCACTGGCAACAGGGGAACTGCCAGAAATTTGGAAAGCAGCTAACGTAGTCCCGATATACAAGAAAGGGGATAGACAGGAGGCACTGAACTACAGGCCAGTGTCCCTAAGCTGCATACCATGCAAGCTGATGGAGAAGATTGTGCGAAGAAAGCTAGTGGAGCACCTGGAGCGAAAGAACTTTGTAACACAGCATCAACATGGTTTCAGGGATGGCAGGTCCTGCCTCACAGGTTACTTGAATTCTACGACCAGGCAACAAAAATAGGCAAAAGAGAAGGGTGGGCAGACTGCATATTTTTGGATTGTCAGAAAGCCTTTGATACAGTGCCACACAAGAGGTAGTGAAAAAGCTGGAGATGCAGGCTGGAGTGAAGGAAGGTACTCCATTGGATAAAGGAGTACCTAAGCAACAGGAGACACGAGTTTGTGTAGGGGTGAGGTCTCAGATTGGCGAGACGTTACGAGTGAGCCCCGCAGGGTCATCCTTGACCTATACTGTTTCTGATATATGTAAATGATCTCCCAGAGGGTATAGAATCGTTTCTCTCAATGTTTGCCGATGATGCAAAAATTATGAGGAGGATTGAAACAGAGGATGATAGTAGGAGGCTACAAGATGACCTAGACAGACTGAGTGAATGGTCCAACAAATGGCTGTTGAAGTTCAACCGAGTAAATGCAAAGTAATGAACTAGGCAGTGGAAACAGGAGGCCAGACACAGGATACAGAATAGGAGATAAGTACTTAATGAAACGGACAGAGAGAAAGATCAGGAGTTGATATCACACCCAAACCTGTCTCCTGAAGCCCACATAAAAGAATAACGTCTGCGGCATATGCGAGGCTGGCTAACATCAGAACAGCGTTCAGGAACCTGTTAGGAATCATTCAGAATCTTGTACACCACATATGTAAGACCAATCCTGGAGTATGCGCCCTAGCATGAGCCCGTACCTTGTCAACCACAAGACGAAGCTGGAAAAAGTCCAAAGGTATGCCACTAGACTAGTCCCAGAACTAAGAGGCATGAGTTACGAGTAGGAAGGCTGCGGAAATGCACCTTACGACACTGGAAGACAGAAGAGTAGGGGAGACATGATCACAACCTACAAATCCTCAGAGAAGATCGGACGTAACAAGGATAAACTATTCAACACTGGTTGGACGCGAAACAAGGGGACACAGGTGGAAACTGAGTACCCACATGAGCCACAGGCGTTAGAAGGAACTTTTTCAGTGTCAGGAGTAGTTAACGGATGGAATGCATTAGGCAGTGATGTGGTGGAGGCTGACTCCATACACAGTTTAAAGTAGATATGATAGAGCCCA
>WNGS01165523.1:35955056-35967422 GCA_020271785.1 Procambarus virginalis | reverse complement strand
TTTAGCGCCCTCTGATTATTTCGCACTTTGATGGTGCTACATAGCCTTCCCGGTTTGGTGCCTTCTTTTGATAATTACATTACATTTAAGCTTGAATATTTGTTTATTTGAAGTACAGCACTGGTTATGCCTGATCTTCAGCAGATGACAGTTTTGCTGGGTATCCAATCATGTCGATGATAGTTTTAATGTTTGGGCTGGGCCAACTCCCAGGAGATACTGTAATATGACAGTTCTACTGTCATTTGTAGAACTATCAACAACAATCGCTGTTGATAGCATATATGTATAATCAAATTACACACCAGGAGATGACTACGTTTCGGTCCATCCTGAATAAGTCACATACGACTTTATAATGGTCCAGGACAAACCGTAACGTCGCTTTCGTCTCATTTTCTGGCAAGTCGTTTGGTCATCATATCTTCAGCCACGTTGTGATTCAGCTTGCATATATGAGGACTGTAGTTTGTGCATTGCTATAGATCCAAGTACAGCGATCCAAGATCCCCAAATCCAGGGATCCCATCACAATGGTTGTACTCTTCAAGTCACTTGTGCTGTCCCGTCTTGAGTACTGTTCAGTACTCACTTCCCCCTTCAGAGCAGGAGAGATTGCCGAAATAGAGGGAATACAGCGAACATATACAGCACGTATAGACGCGATAAAGCACCTAAATTATTGGGATCGTCTCAAAGCTCTCCAAATGTACTCACTAGAAAGAAGACGAGAGAGATATCAAATAATATACACCTGGAAGATACTGGAGGGCCAGGTCCCAAATCTACACAGTAAAATAACAACGTACTGGAGTGAACGATATGGAAGAAAATGCAGAATAGAACCAGTGAAGAGCAGGGGTGCCATAGGCACAATCAGAGAACACTGTATAAACATCAGAGGTCCGCGGTTGTTCAACACCCTCCCAGCAAGCATAAGAAATATTGCCGGAACAACCGTGGACATCTTCAAGAGGAAACTAGATTTATTCCTCCAAGGAGTTCCGGACCAGCCGGGTTGTGGTGGGTATGTGGGCCTGCGGGTCGCTCCAAGCAACAGCCTAGTGGACCAAACTCTCACAAGTCAAGCCTGGCCTCGGGCCGGGCTTGGGGAGTAGAAGAACTCCCAGAACCCCATCAACCAGGTATCAACCAGGTAATCAACCAGCGTCTTGCATAGTAAGTCGAGAGAGGGTCACATAGTTGAACATGTAATAGTAAGTAGATGGTTCTCTACCCTTGAACAGACTTATGACTTATGGATGATGATAAATGTATTCCTGGCCGAGTGCTTTCTTTTAAAAATTGTTTAGGTAGTCACATCCTTATTGTTAAAGCCACAATGGTCCATGAAATACGATCTAGACTGAAGAGGGGCCACAAGCACAAAGGTCTGATAGCTTTAGCAATAGAAATTTTGTTGAAACCTTAATACAAGACATAAAAAGTGTGATTAATTATTTCCAGAATCACAGGAGGCAGGCAGATTTCCCATTAGGTGTATAATCCTGCCGTTTACCCGCGCTTGATTGACTTTATTCACTTTGACATTCAGAGCACTGGGCAGAAAAATTACATAGCATCAACATCTATCTCTGACCATCGCAATTAATTGACAATGCTCTGAAAATTCTGCGTCTTGTGGAAATTTTTACCACTTGAAATTGTATGAAAGTTGATCACTCCCTAAATACTAGGTTTCTGAACTAACTTGATTCCTAGAAGTATGCATAATATAGTATTATGGCATATGCTTTAAACAATGCTTCCCAGCCCTTCCCTGTCTCTTGGCCCTCTACGCTGCCTGTCTGTCCAGGCTGTTGTCCATCAGCCTCCCAACATTCTTTATGTTGGTCGATCCCGTTCTCCTCGGGTTGAGACTATGGAGACTCGCCCAGTCCGAAATTACTGCTGGCATACCTGTCTCTTTTTAAGTCAGAAACGCAAGCAAAACCCCTCTTCCTTCTTTTTCCGACAGGTAAGAAAGCGTCGCTTTCTTCCCACCCTCTGACGCCGACTATCACTATTCCCCTCCCATTTCGGTGGTCGAGCTCCCTGTCTGCTATGGAGGTTTCTTTAGCCCTCGCTTCTCCGTTGCTGCCCTTGCTGAGGTGCGCTCCCCTGTTTCTTCCTCCCCCGATTTCCTTGACCACCCGTCTCCATTACCTCCTCCAGCACAGGACCGTCCGCCTCTGGTACATCCTCCCGCTCCCTTAAGAGGGAGGATTCATTTCTTGCCTCCCTCCAGCTTTGGCTGGGGCTCATAACTCTACTGCTCTTGATTCGTACTGATATTTTCTTCGTCCCTCATACTTTTTCAATGTTCTGCGGCCCGTATCTTGTGAGAATGGTATACAGTCTGTTCCATTTATCTACCCCCAAATGCCCTGCTTTTTCTCTTCCCCGATCTTATTAAGCACCTGTTGGACTCCTTACCAGAGCCTGTTCTGTTGGGTGATTTCAACTGTCGGCATACCCTCTGGGATGATACTCTGACAAACTCCCGGGGCCGTCTTCTCGCAGCCCGTCCTCTTAAAAATAACGTCACTTTTCGCTCGTATGCGCATTATGACCAAATTTGGACGTAATTTGAAATGAAATCGCCTCACAAAAGTGACGTTCTGTTCCGTTTTCTATTTGTGTCGTCCGGCGTACGCGCAGAGGTTATGAGAGGACACTTTAAATTAACGTTTTTCATAACGTTTTGAAGCTTTATGAGAATTTCCTGCCCACCTAACCTATCAGAGGACCCTTAACTTACTGTGGTTGAAAAAAAAATCCCAAATTTATTTTCATTTTTTTTTCATTTTCAAATTACGTCCAAATTCGGCCATACGGGCAAACGGCCAAAAGCGACGTTCTTTTTAAGAGGACAGGTTGTTCTTACCATGTGTCCTTTCCTTTCTGTCTTCTGAGTTCTGGTGAACCCACTCATGTGGACTCCAGTACTCGCACCCTCTCCTGTCTTGATCTTTCTCTTTACTTAAATTTCATTTAGCGGGTTTTTGATGATCCAAGATTCTAAGTGACCATTTCCCCATCCTTGTCACCTTTTTCTCTTTTCATCCTTCCCTATGTGGCAGTTTGCGAAGGTTGCAATCTATTAACCCCTCGATGCTACACTTTCCGACCTCTCCCTCTGCCTCTTCCTCGACTCGTCCTCCTTTTTCATGACACCGTATTCGACTCTGCCCTCACTATTCCTCGCTCTACTTCCCGGGGCACGCGGAAGTGCGTTCCCTGGTGGAATGCAGGCTGTGCTCGTGCTGTCTGCTGTAAACGTGCGGGCTGGAAGAGAGACCGACACCGGCAGACAACCCGAGTCTTTTATTTGTTTCGGAAGGCGAATGCAATGGCCGTAGGACCATCCGTCGCTGGAAGACACAAGAGCTAGGGAGACATGATCACCACATGCAAAATTCTGAGGACAAGGAGGGATTATTTAACACGGGTGGTAGCTGAGTACCCAAATGAGCCACAGACACATTAGAAAGAACTTTTTCAGTGTCTGAGTAGTTGGTAAATGAATTGCACTAGGAAGTGGTATGGTGGAGGCTGACTCCATACACAGTTTCAAATGTAGATATGATAGAGCCCAGTAGGCTCAGGAATCTGTACATCAGTTGATTGACGGTTGAGAGGCGGGACCAAAGAGCCAAAGCCCAATCCCCGCTAGCACAACTAGGTGAGTACTAGGCCAGAAACAACCCAGTTACACGCAGTTACAGTGGCTATAGAAGGATTTGTGCCCAGTAAATCCTCCCCGGCCAGCTGGCTACACCACGGGGACTACTAATCAAGCAGATCAAGCACAAGCAAATGAAATGACAGGAACACAACAACACAAAAACAAACACAAAATAACGGGAACATGTCACTCCGAATCAGAACTAGGAACGGACATCGTAGGATAGTCCTCCCGCGGATACCTCTGACGATATGCCCGTCACCCCCCAGGTAGCGGAGACGGAGACACACCATTCACGATAGCGAGGCGACGCATACGCTCTCTCGCTTCATTTTTTTGAGATTTGATTTTTGAGAAGAGTTGTTACATTCTTGTACAGCCACTAGTACGCGTAGCGTTTCGGGCAGGTCCCTGGAATACGATCCCACCGCGAAGAATCGTTTTACTACCAAGTACACATTTTACTGTTGAGTTAAACAGAGGCTACAGTTAAGGATTTGCGCCCAGTAAATCCTCCCCGCCAGGATACGAACCCATGACAAAGCGCTCGCGGAACGCCAGGCCAGTGTCTTACCGCTACACCACGGAGACTGGGATGCAGGTCAGCGTTCACTCCCCGACCGTCCAAGTGGTTGGCACCATTTCTCCCCCCCCCCCAATCCTTAGCCTGATTCCTTCCCAGGGCTATATAGTAATAATGACTTGGCGCTTTTCCCTAATAATTCCCTTCATCTTCCTAAGATGTTGAAGATGGCTTTCCATGTTGCCTTTTGCTTCTTTGAATCTACTCCTATAGTAGGAAAGTTTTGCGTTTCTTATTATACTGGTAAGCATTGATGAGTACCTATTAACTGCTTCCTTTTTAACTAGGCTACTCCTATGTTACATCTGCCCTATATCTGCCCTAGATGGGCTGTCTGCCCTACATAGGCTACATCTGCCCGAAACGCATTGCGTAATTTCATTGCTTTAGGCATTGTATGTACTAGCTCTATCTATAAACCAATCCATTATGGTAACATCACTTGTATGTATGTACCTTACCTGAATAAACATATTCATATTCATGTTTCTTACCGATTGCTTTGAATATGCCACTTTGTGAGCCAGGATTGTTTAATCTTTTGCCAGTTACTTGCTTGGTGAGGAGAGGACAATGACTGTTGTAGAGGCTGAGAGTTTTGGAAAGGAAGAGGTTAGTAAATGCATTTATATCCTGTGTATTATTGAATTCAGATTCCCAGTTTATATTGCGAAGTGCACCCCTCCGTGGTGCCTCCTTGCCGTGGTGAGGGGCTCACGTACACCTCCCTGGGACCGGTGTGGGTTGCCTGTGCCCCCTCTTTGGGTGGTGTACGTGCTGAAGGGCACCATGTAGGGGCCTTGTGAGCCATCGGACCACCAGCTGGAGGGGTCGCCTGTGAGAGGCCGCCCTGAGTGGATGGTTGGGTTTCCAGGCTAGGGCGATTGGGGGACTGGGGTCTTAGCACCAGTGTGGGAGAATGCACGAAGTAGTAGGACTCTCCTGTTGAAAAGGGGGAGCACCGCTGGGGACGACACACCCTTCCTGCACTGGCCCGCGCTCGGCCTCCCTGGCTGCCCTGGTAGGTGGTATCCCTTGGTTCCGGGTCCCATCCCTTTTATTAGTTTGCTATATGGATGACGACTTGACTACTTCTAACCAGGCTCATGGGGTGGGCGACCAGGCCCCTGAGTCGGACCGTCCTGGAAGACCGGGATCTGTAGCCTCCACTGCAGAGCCCGGTTTAGGCCCAGACCGGACTCTTCCTCCCTGCTCCCCTCCCTCCTCTGTGGTTGGGTCGAGCTCCAAGCCTGCTGTGGTGACCGTCTCGTCCCCTTGCACGGCTCCATCTCTTCTTGCGACTACTGCGCCTTTCGACCCGTCTCTCTCTACGGGTTCTCATCGCCGTCCCCGCCACGGCCGCTCTCGTATGCTTCCTTCCCATCCTACTTCGTTCCATGCTTTGTTTGGTCCTGCTACATGGACTAAGTATTTTGACCTCCAACCCTTGGACTCAACTCCTGACGATTTTTCCCTTCATAGGCATCTTGTCGATTCCGTGGATGCCTCTGTCACCTTCAACCCCACTCGTCTTGGTACCCGTGTCGTTGCTGCTCCTTCTCAGGATGCGGCCACTCGCTTGGCCGCCTTATCCTGCCTTGGTGAAACCCCTGTTCGGGTCTCGAAGAAGGCCCGGTTGAATGCCAGTGTGGGCACTGTTATCCTCCCGCACCATATTGCGACCGGTGTTAGGGATCTTAGGGACTGCCACGAGGATATCAAACATGTCCTCGAGGCCCAAGGTCATTCTGTCCTCCAAGTGGATACATTTTTTTTTTTCAGATATATACAAGAGTTGTTACATTCTTGTACAGCCACTAGTACGCGTAGCGTTTCGGGCAGGTCCCTGGAATACGATCCCCTGCCGCGAAGAATCGTTCGTCCCCCTCGTGGTCATCGCCGTCTTCCTCTTCGGGTTGTGAAGGTTACCTTTGATGGTAGGACCCTTCCATCCTCTGTTATTCTCGCTGGTGCCAGGTGCTCCGTTCAGGAGTATATTCCATCTCCTCGGCTCTGGTGGCGAGTCCTTGATGACCTCCATGGCAGTGACCATTTTCCTATCCTTGTCACTTTTTTCTCCATTCGCCCTCCTCTCTCCTTCCCTCGGTGACGGTTTGCCGAGGCTGACTGGCGCCTTTTTACTCTCCGTGCTACTATTTCCGACCTCTCCGTTTTACCTCTCCCTCGCGCCCTCCTTCTTTTTCATGACACTATCTTTGAAGCTGCCCTGCACTCTATTCCTCGCTCTTCCTCTCGGGGAACGCGAAAGTGGGTTCCCTGGTGGAATTTGGACTGTGCTCGGGCTGTCCGCTGTAAGCGTGTAGCCTGGAAGAGACATCGCCGCCGGCAGACGGTTGAGTCTTTTCTTTTGTTTCGGAAGGCGAGTGCGGTGGCCCGTAGGACCATCCGTGCGGCTAAACGTGCTTGCTGGGCGACTTATGTCTCTACCGTTACTTCCGAAACTCCTCTTCCGCTGGTCTGGAAGCGTATCCGCAAGATTGCGGGTAAGTTCGTTCCCGATGTCTCCCCGGTCCTTCGCCTCCATGGTGCTCTTGTGGCGGACCCGTTGCAGGTTGCGACCGAACTGGGTTCCCATTTCTCCTCTGTTAGTTCTGGTTCTCATCTCCCCCAATCCTTCCTTCTTCGTAAGCCTCTCCTTGAGTCTCGTCCTTTAAATTTCTGTACTTTTCTCCACCTTCCCTATAATGATCCCTTCTCTCTCTCTGAACTTCAATCTGCCCTAGCCCTTTGTGGTTCTACGGCAGCGGGCTCTGATGGCATTCATTATGAAATGCTCCGCCATCTCCCTCCGTGCACGTCTCAGTATTTACTGAGTCTGTACAATCGGGTCTGGGAGTCGTCGTCAGTCCCTGAAGACTGGCTCGATGCTGTTGTCCTCCCTGTTCGGAAACCAGGGTCTCTCGGGTCATCCCCCAAGGACTTCCGCCCTATTGCCCTCACGAGTTGTGTCTGCAAGCTCTTTGAACGTATGGTTAACGTTCGTTTGATGTGGTTCTTAGAACACTACAACCACCTCTCTCTTCAATTTGGTTTTCGCAAGTGCCGCAGCACAACGGATGTCCTGGTAAACTTGGAGGTCTATATTCGTACTGCTTTTGCTGCGAAGACTTCCGTTGTTGCCGTCCTTTTTGACCTAGAAAAGGCTTACGACACTACCTGGCGGTATCACATTCTGTCTCAACTTCATTCTTTTGGCCTTCGTGGGAACCTCCCTCTCTTCCTCCAGAGCTTCCTCTCTCGTCGTTCCTTTCGTGTGCGGCTTGGTACTGCTCTCTCTGCCCCTTTTCGGCAGTATGAGGGTGTACCCCAGGGTAGTGTTCTGAGCACTACTCTTTTTCTAGTTGCCCTCAACGGTCTTCTTTCTTCTCTTCCTTCTGGTGTCTTCTCTGCTCTGTATGTTGATGATCTTACCCTTTGCTGTCAGGGTGATGATTCACCTCTCCTTCAACGGCGGCTTCAACTTGCGATTGATGCCGTGTCGTCGTGGGCCACCGATCATGGCTTCAAGTTCTCTGCATCTAAGACTTGTGCTATGACCTTTACTCGGAAGCATGTTGTTCTTCGTCCCTCTTTGTCGCTTTATGGTCATCCCATTGTGTACAGGGATTCCGCAAAGCTCTTGGGGTTAGTCTTTGACACTCGTTTGTCTTGGTCAGCCCATATCTCTTGCCTCCGAGTTGAGTGCTCTAAGGCCCTTAACCTCCTTAAGGTTTTGTCCCATACTTCTTGGGGAGCGGATAGACGCACGCTCCTATATTTGCACTCCTCTCTCGTCCTGTCTAAACTCGATTATGGTTGCCCTGCTTACTCTTCTGCTTCTCCTTCTACTCTTCGCCGTCTTGATGCTTTGCACCATACTGGGTTGCGTCTCAGCTCTGGTGCCTTTCGTTCGACTCCCGCCCTCAGTTTGTATGTTGACACTGGCTTTCTCTCTCTCCAGGACCGCCGTGACCGCTACTGTCTTCGCTATCTTGCGCGGTCCTTACAGCATCCTTCCTCTCGCCTCTGTCGTGCTTTGACTTTTCCTCCTCCTGTAGCTCCTGTTCCTCTTCATTGTCTCCCACTTTCTGTCCGGTTATCTCGCTTGCAGGATTCTCTTTCTGTTCGTCTTTCTAATGTTTCTCCTCGTATTGTTCCTTCCTTGCCTCCGTGGAGAGTCCCCCTTCCCAAGTTTTGTACGTCCTTGACTTGTATTACTAAAGCCTTTACCCCTCCTACAGTTCTGAAAAGCCTCTTCCTTGAGCACTTTTCTTCGCACTCCCGCTCTATTTCCATCTTTACCGATGGGTCTAAGTCTGCGGACGGTGTGGGCTACTCTGTTGTTTTTCCTGACCGTACTTATATGTGTCGCCTCCCTTCGGAGGCTAGCGTCTTTACGGCGGAACTTTATGCTATTCTCTATGCTCTCCGTCTCTTGCTTTCTCATTCTCATTCCTCCTTTGTGGTTGTCGTTGACTCTCGTAGTGCCCTAATGGCTCTTGGGTCCTTTAATCCTGTCCACCCAGTGGTCATCGAGATTCAGCAATGGCTGTTTCTTATTTCTAGTAAGTTTAAATCGGTAGAGTTTTGCTGGGTTCCCAGCCATATTGGTGTTTCTTTGAATGAGCGTGCAGATGCTGCCGCTAAGGAAGCCATCCGTTCTTGTCCCATCTCCCGTAAGGGTCTTCCTTATTCTGACTTTTATCCGGTTATTCATTCCTCTATCCTTGCCCGTTGGCAGAGTTGTTGGTCCTCTGTGGTTAGTAACAAACTGCGTACTCTCAAACGTAGTGTGTCCCCGTGGCCTTCCTCCTACCACCGTAACCGGCGGTGGGAAACTGCTTTAGCACGGCTGCGGGTTGGCCATACTCGCTTAACCCACGGTCACTTAATGGAGCGCCGCCCTGCTCCTTGTTGTCCGAATTGCGTTGTCCCTCTTACGGTTATGCATATCCTTGTTGAATGTCCTGCCTTCCAGGACGAGCGTGTGTCTTGCTTTCCGACCGTCCCTCGCGGTCACTTGTCCCTCGATAGAATTCTAGGTGAATCGGATACTTTTGATATCGTTCGCCTTATGCGTTTTTGTTCTCGTATTGGCTTTCTTGGTAATATTTAGCGCCCTCTGATTATTTCGCACTTTGATGGTGCTACATAGCCTTCCCGGTTTGGTGCCTTCTTTTGATAATTACCTTACCTTGCGAAGTGCATTTGTGAGATTGCCTATTACTATACTCACTGTGTAATGAAGATAAGTTTCTTGTTAGCTGGTGTTATGATGTCCATGTTTGCTACGAGAAGGTAGGATAGTGGTCAGATGTTCTGTCAGTGATTATACCAGATGCAGAGCTGTTATGTTAGTAATAAGTGATCCAAGTAGTAGTGGATGTTTGAGTGATTCGGGTGGGTTTGGCGAGTGTGGGGATTAGCATACAGGAGTTCATGCTGTTTAGGAAATAGTCGGCTTGAGAGCTATTTTGTTGACACAGGTCAACATTGAGTCATCTCCCAGATGATGTGATTTTTGTTGAGATTGTTGTTTATGATAAGATTAATTAGGCTATCTGGAATGCAGCTATGTTAGTATTGGAAATCTATAGATATCCCAATAGTCAAGGAGGATTTAAGAGATTTATCGAACAACGGGGAAGCACTGGGGTACAGATTACATGTGCTGGTAGTATTGACCCAATACCAATATGTGGGTGTTATGGTCCCTATACCCCTCCTGTGGGCGGTAGTGTAGTGTACCCTATCCTATACGTTTTCTATAATACATAATGTATGATCCATTTTCTCTAATTTGTATAGAGCATATCTATTGTATATATTATAATTTGGTGCCAATTGAATATTACAGGTAATAATTCATAGAATAAATATTATAATTTACTGAGAACTATCAAGATTTCTCAAAACTAAACTACAATACGAGCTTCAATAGGAATCCATGATATTCGAATAAGATGAAAGAATCTTACGCAAATTTTTCCTCAGAAATTTAGTAATCATTCAGAACCTTGTATACCTCATGTCAGACCAATACTTTTATTTTTCTTTATATATACAAGAGTTCTTACATTCTTGTACAGCCACTAGTATGCGTAGCATTTCGGGCAAGTCCTTAATCCTATGTTTCCTGGAATATGACCCCCCATGAAGAATCGTTTTACAACCAAGTACCCATTTTACTGTAGTTAAACAAAGGCTACAGTTCAGGATTTGTGCCCAGTAAATCCTCCCCGGCTAGGATACGAACCCATGAAAAAGCGCTCGCGGAACGCCAAGCGAGTGTCTTACCACGGAGACGTGAACATGAAGCCATGATTGGTGTCCCAGGACATTATCATCAATCCCAAATTGGAGCTGGTCCTTTGGGCAACAATATATTGTTGAAAAGAGGAAGTGGAGAAGCTTTAAATAAATGAGAGGAAGCTCTGAAGGAAATGTGGTAGATTGCCACTAAGGACAAAAGAATGTAGTAGAGATAAATATTGCATCTCCAGGTGGTGTCAAGAGTTTTCCAGATCAAAGATTTCCAGATTGGGATCCCCCGATGCAGGACTAAGCTGCTAGGCGATGGGCTGCAACCCTACTGGTCCCAAGAAGCCATACGTAAACCCTTTCACCATGACAAGAGGAGACTTTAGAGGGGCCTGGTATGATATAAGGCTGTTAAATATATTTATGTATAGATACCCATAAACTAGAATATATAAAGTATTTCAACCATGGAAGTACAGTACAGTACTAGGTTTTCGATGACTGCCACCCGCTTTTACCGTACCAATAGTTACGGCAAGGAATTTAATGAACATACTACATCAGGTCATTGCACGTTTTAGGAATGCAGGGTGTATGTTGAAAGTTACCTTTCATGTATTCCACACAAGACTATTTTCATTTCATATTTACTACTAGAAGTAAACCCAACATCAACCTTGATCAGATGCGACAGACAAAATAATTAAAACAACTTGGTTTCTTTTCTTTTATGAAAGTACAATACCCTTCAGCAAGTAGAATAATTTAGACTGCTACTATGAATTAAAAGTACAATGCATTGAAAAATTAATGAAAATATACTGTACAATGTTTATATCCTTATTCTATAAAAAATTATTAATAAAGTGAACAGAATTTTATGACCATGTATTGTAATTATATCTGTATTATAAATTTCAAACTTGACAAAGGCGTTTGCTGGGTATCTGCTGTACATGTCCCCATTATTCACACACATTACTTCCCACATACCTGAGTGTCAGAGGGAGATCAATTATGACTTATTACAAATGCATTATTTATACAATAGGATATTAAAGATAAATCTATGAATGGTAACATTATGAACAGTTTATGAAGCAGATGGCAAGAGAAACCACTTGCTGACTGAAAAAATACAACAAAATTATAATACTGTGCTTACTTTTTGGTCAATTTGTAGGTATTATTTCTGTAACAGTATAAAGCATTTCTCTAAAATTATAGAACTTCAGTATGCAACTGCCTAATACAAATCTGAAAGGCCACTTTAACCAACAATGATGTCAGCCAATACATGTATCAAATTTAAGATTGAACATGAATTGTTGGTTTTCTTCCCTTGTTACTAGGTTAGTACAAGGGTTACTGACCACATACCAACTCATGGGTACCTAACGGAAGACACCTGCACATGTTGCAATTGCACTGCTCCTCGGTCATCTAGTAGAATGTCCCAGTTTTTCGGATAATCAAATTTTGCTTTCCACTATTCTATAAATTAGAATGTTTTGCTGGAGTATAGATGAAATAACAATCTGTATACTTGTATGTAAAACATTGGAACAGTATTCCTTAATTTACACAATAAAACCATATTTACTAGTGAGATATGGTTGGTAGTGTAGATAAAAAAATAATAATAGTGGGGGTACCATCAACACAAATTGAAACACCATATGGTATTCAAAAATTTGTTCTGCTAGTAATGTGTGATCATCTAGGTTGTGATGTGGACCACAAATTCAACTGATCAGGCACCCAACAAGAAAGTTGGACTTCAGACAAAACAAAACCGGTAAAAGAATCAAAGATAAGTGGCTGAAATCATATT
>WNGS01165523.1:35929290-35939799 GCA_020271785.1 Procambarus virginalis | reverse complement strand
ACACGCGCGCCCATCATCAACGTTGTCGATCACTCATCCACATTAACACACTGACACTCATCCACTCTGACACACTGACACTCATCCACACTGACCCACACTGACACTCATCCACTCTGACACACTGACACTCATCCACTCTGACACACTGACACTCATCAGTGTCGAGTCGAAACAACGGTCAGGGATAGTCAAAGCGAATGGAAGGTAACCCAATAATTACGTACACAAGTATTTGGCTCTAAATTATGAGAAAAACTGACAATTACTTCCAGGCACCTTGTGGTGGGTACCCTTTCTGCCCTCTGTCCCCATACCTCTTCCAGGTTATATAGATTGAGGAAGAAAAAAAAGAGGAACTAAGCATCATGATCCATCAGTCAGGAGCCACTGTAAAAAAAGTCAACTAAACCTTAACAACAGTCATACGAGCTTTTGATTTCAAGGGGAAAAAAGTGGTTATTCAACTGTGCAAGTCAATGGTGCGCCTCTTGTTTCTGGACTACTGTATCCAGGCTTCGTCTCAACGTCTACGACACTGCTGTATCCAGGACTACTAAATAAATATGAAACTCGCTAAACACTATGTATCTAATCAACCCAACAGCGTAACATAATCGTACGTTACATTGGTATGGAGAGCATGGAGATCTCACCTTCAAAAGGACATTCTGCTTTGGAGAAACTTCAACACAGAGCAGCAAAAGTCACCCTAAACTAAGTCGACTCTTATACCAAGAACGGTTTAGCGCCACAGGGCTTAGCAGCACAGCAAATCAGACAAGTAAGTAAGTAATTATCAATAGAAGGCACCAAACCGGGAAGGCTATGTAGCACCAAGACAAAGCTGATCTCGTCGAGACCTTTAAAATTTGGACAATGTTAAAATTGAACCTACTATGTACGACATAAGCCAGGAGATGCTTTTTCACTCATAAGGTTATAAACCCATGGAACCGCCTACCCGCCGGAGCCGCAAATGCCAAGACATTTACAATATGCTGTTTACTATAAAAACAGCCTCAGGACAATGGGGGGAACGTTTGACAATCCGCCGGCGTCCTGTCCCCAAGGAGGCCACTGGAGAGACTGTGGCCTCAGGCAAATTCAGACTTAGAGCGTTCTCCTGATATTTACCTTAATTGCCAGGTATCTTGGGTTAGTGAAAATATTAAAAATAAATAGCAAGATGTGCCTTGCTGGATAATTTGGCAGAGAGAAGTTTCATTAGTTTTTATGGAAAGTTGCTGGCCCAGAAGTCTTCTGTAAAAAAACAGCATTGGGACGTTTGCTGGAAACACAGAACAACTATACTACAAAAACTAAACAAAAAAACAAGTCGCGAGTTAAGACCAAGAAGCCACTGTGTTGAGGTCGTGGTGGCAACGACGTGACTTCTGGAACAAGTCTTATTGTGTTACAAGTTTCTCAAGTCCAGGTGGGAAATAGACCTCGCCCTGGGGACAGACTCGGGGCTCGTGGGGCTCGTGCTGTCGCGACTTATTTGTAGTTATTTTGGAGGGAAGTGGGTTGAGCAACACACCGACGGGTGTTGGGGGCGGTGTTGGAGGGAGGTAGGCTGACGAACACACCTTAAGGTGTTGGGGGCAGTGTTGGAGGGAGGTAGGCTGAGGAACACACCGCCAGAAGGTGTTGGGGGCGGTGTTGGAGGGAGGTAGGCTGAGGAACACACCGCCAGAAGGTGCTGGGGGCGGTTCTGGAGGGAGACAGCAGCTGCAGCAGCGGCAGGATTTAATTAATGAGAAGGGCCCACAATGAGAGCCTTTGGCCCGTCAGCAGCACGGAGGCCCCAATGATGGATAACGCCGGATGGTGTATCTCCGAGGCTCAGATGGGTGGTGGTGAGCCGTGGGGGACGCGGGAGACACGGCATGTGGGAGCTTTCATGACGGAAAGTGAGGGGGGAAAGAGGAATAGGATGATTGAGTGAGAGGATGGGTCAGGAAAAATGGGAAGGAGCGGAAAGAACGGAAATACAGGAGATGGAGGGGAGACACTGACACCATCACCTCCAGCATCCCGCACTACGCGGTGCTCTCTTCTCTCTCCACACTCCAGGAGCCTCCTCAGCCTCATCCATACTCAATGTGTCGCACACAGCCTCCAAATCCATGAATGTAGAATGAGCTTTTCTCAGGAATTTTGCCACGACATGTTAAGTGCAAAATTTTGGCTTCGATATCCTCTCTTTCCCTTGTTCAATCAGTGTACCAACNGAGACTGGAGGAAACGATGTTGCAGAACCTTCATTTGGTCAATTAACTTAGTCCGCCTAGGAATAGCACAACTAACACGAGGCGATATTGACTGAGCGCCTTGGGTGTTATGGTTGCCACTTTTCTGGTTGGCTTCTCGAATCCTTCACATGCATCTCCCCCCCCCCCCGCAAAAAAAAGAATTCTATTACCCCATTCTACAACTAAATTTCCCCTTCACGATTCTACCCTTTCAGTACCCCATTCCCCAACTTCCACCACACAACGTATCAAACAACCAACCTAAAAAATCATACAGGTTGGTTTCAATCCCCGACTATCCAATGGTTGGGCACCATTCCTTCCTCCCGTCCCATCCCAAATCCTTATCCTGACCCCCTTCCAAGTGCTATATAGTCGTAATGCTTTGACACTTTCTTCTGGTCCCTTTCTTCGGTTAACCAACATTTACCATCCAAAATGACTCTCATGCCCCTATGCCACCACCGGCCCCCGCGGGCCCCTGACCACTCCTGGGCTCCAAGCCCCAGACACGCACGCAAGACATCACTGTCAAAGCTTTAAAAACTAGCCTTTTATATAGCGGAAGTACTTTAGCGACCACAAGTAGAGGGCTCCAGCTGGCCTCTGCGATAACAAGAGGGTGATGAAGCAAAGGCAACAATGTTTACTCTCTTCATATAATATTATGATTGGAATCACTTTCAGTGCCGCGATGCCTGTGTGGCCGCTTTGTGGTCATTAACCAGTCCCTCCTCCATTGTTCTCTTAACGTCATGTTGTTGTTGTTATAGATTCAGCTACTCGGAACAAGTTCCAAGTAGCACAGGCAATGGTGAGCCCGTAACTTACCTGGCACAGGAGCGGGGCAAGCAGCACGGGCTATGGTGAACCCATAGTGGACTTACCTGGCACTGGAGCGGTGCCGTCTGGTCGTGACCCAACGTCAAGAAAACTGTCAAATTAAAGTGGCCTCTCTTGACCTACCAGAGGACCCAAAACAGAAAATGTGACAGTGCGTCACTTTCGCGAGCCGCCTCAATTTTCTAGTACGACAATTTGAAGATGACACTTTCTCTGTTGACGGATGGCGTTCCATTAGTTTATTATGGTTCTCATACCCATCCTGTGGGAGGTTGCAGAAAATTGTCACATACTGGAGTCAGGAACTGAACTTCAGTCAATTTTAAGCAGCTACATTTTTGGTAAAATTGGTTTTTAAATGTATTTTCACATACCTGTCATTCATCCCACCTATCTTGTGGTTGACGGTCGGGAGGTTACAGCCACATGTGTGCGCTGTAGAACGTAGATTACCTGCAGATTATCTGCACACAATTTAGATTTATTTTCACAATTTTGTACTTATTTTCATGCCTGACTAGCAAAATTCACCGGACAAATTGATCAGTTAGTGACTTTATATTACTTTATATTTATATTACTTTATATTATATTTACTTTATATTCTCATGTTAACTTCCTTAGGTTAAAGGACATTAGTTATTAATAAGCTATGAAGACTTTACAATACACGTGAGAGATCTAGGTATAAGAGTTTACAAACCTATTCAGCTTTAACGAGAACATGTTTGGCCACAGTGGTCTTGGCGACATGTGTTTCTTATTGCAGCAATAGCCAGACTTCTCGGTGAAATTGGTTCGGTGGAAGTCGTTCAGGGGAATGTGAGTGATATCAGGTATGAAATACCTGGTAGGCTATAGCTCCAGTGAGCCGAGTCAACTCTCTCACACACACACACACACACACACCACACACACACACACACACACACACACACACACACACACACACACACACACACACACACACACACACAGGAGATGAAGTACTTAATGAAACGGACAGAGAGAAAGATCTAGGAGTTGATATCACACCAAACCTGTCTCCTGAAGCCCGCATAAAAAGGATAACATCTGCGGCATATGCGAGGCTGGCTAACATCACAACAGCGTTCAGGAACCTGTGTAAGGAATCATTCAGAATCTTGTACACCACATATGTAAGACCAATCCTGGAGTATGCGGCCCCAGCATGGAGCCCGTACCTTGTCAAGCACAAGACGAAGCTGGAAAAAGTCCAAAGGTATGCCACTAGACTAGTCCCAGAACTAAGAGGCATGAGTTACGAGGAAAGGCTGCGGGAAATGCACCTTACGACACTGGAAGACAGAAGAGTAAGGGGAGATATGATCACAACCTACAAAATCCTCAGAGGAATCGACCGGGTAGACAAGGACAAACTATTCAACACTGGGGGGACGCGAACAAGGGGACACAGGTGGAAACTGAGTACCCACATGAGCCACAGAGACGTTAGAAGGAACTTTTTCAGTGTCAGAGTAGTTAACGGATGGAATGCTTTAGGCAGTGATGTGGTGGAGGCTGACTCCATACACAGTTTCAAGTGTAGATATGATAGAGCCCAGTAGACTCGGGAATCTGTACACCAGTTGATTGACAGTTGAGAGGCGGGACCAAAGAGCCAAAGCTCAACCCCCGCAAGCACAAATAGGTGAGTACAAATAGGTGAGTACACACAGAACGGGTAACCTGTGGCTCAGTGGTCAGCGCTGTCGGCTCACAACCGGCACGTCCTAGGTTCGAATCCTAGGCAGGGCGAGACAGCTAGGCGCGTCTCCTTGCACCCGTTGCCTCTGTTCACCTAGCAGTAATTAGGAACTTGGTTGTTAGTCGACCGTTGTGGGTCGCTCTCTGAGGAATGGTCAAATACCGTTCATATTCGAGAAAACTTCGAATTTCCCACAAAACATGGAACACACCCCTGGTAGCCTGGGGCCAGATTCACGAAGGTACTTACGAAGGTTTTTCTTCTTAGCCACGAATGTTTTCCTTCTTAGCGCCTTCGTGGCGGCTACGTCGGTATTCAGGTAGCTACACTAAGTCGAAAAACCTTCGTAAGTTTGGTCCGGGATCTAAGTGTGGTTTCGACCACTCGTAGCTTTACGTAAACTGGATATAACTCAATTTTTCTCTACTACATAACACTGGGATCGATTTTAAGATTTTGGAACATAAACAAAAGATTATAGCAATTGAATCTCGTGAAGAGGAGTCCTTCGTGTTAGTTATATATGCATTCTCTGCTTGAAACTTTGAGTAAATATGTCTTTTATGATATTAGAATTAGTTTTATAATAGCAAGATATTATACCAGTAGTTATTAAGTAAATAAACACTGGTGAACATGAAATATGAGAGAAGGTGATGAGCCCTGCCTGATGGGATCATTTACTATCACCAAATGCCCCTGTTCACCTAGTAGTAAGGGTGTACCTTAGCTATACATACCCATTTCTAATTTATTTAGTTTGGTTTTATTTTGAAATTAAATCTGGGTGAGACATAAAATAAAAATATGCTGCACAAATGATGTTAGGTAAGGAGAAGGGTAAAAATGTCAAAAACTTTATTCATTGAATACTTAAAGCTATAATTATGACTATATGGACTATTAAAAAAGAGAGAGGGAAGTAGGGGTCCAAGACCTCTTCCTGTTACACAACTTGGGTGTGGAACAAGTAATTATCAAAAGAAGGCACCATGCCGGGAAGGCTATGTAGCAGTAAGGCAGTGAGGTGAGGCAGCTACTTATTTGAGAAATGCTTATTTTATTTACCTTATAAGCTGAGGCAACTTATTTTATTTGAGGAATACTCAGCTGATTCCTCTACATTTAGCATGGAACAAATTTGTGTCCAAGACCTCTTCCTGTTACACAATTTGGCTGTGTGTAACCAAACTAGAAGTGCTCTACAAATCAAGGGACCCAGAATGTGGAATGACCTCCCGAATCATGTCAAAGGCTGTACCTCTCTCAACCAGTTTAAGAGTAAAACCAAGTACTACCTAATTAACTCCATGTAACCTACCTTACCCCCTAAATGTCAACCCATGTCTTGCTATTTTTTAAACAATGCTGTTCACCAACGTGTACAATTGCTGATTTCTGCTATGTTACCCCCTTTTTTTATTTTTTATTCCTTCTTTCAACACAATTTATACCTAATCCCGATTACTATTAAGTTTTAGTCTAAGTGTTTTTCCCCCACACCTTGCCCGAAATGCTATGAGTATTAGTGGCTTTAGGTATTGTATGTACTAGCTCTGTCTATAAATCCAACATTATGTTTGTAAATCAACTGTATGTACTTTTCCTGAATAAAATTTATTTATTATTTATTTATTAATCAGTAAGTATTAAAAGAAGGCACCAAGCTGGGAAGGCTATGTAGCACCATTGTGTGTAACAATAAACCAATTTTTTTTAACAAATAATGCACCTGTATGGTAAAACAAATCCTGTCAGCTGTAAAAATATTGATGCAGTTATTTAAATAAAAAATATAATGAAAGAAATATTACTGGTTTATTTTTATCCTATCTTTTTGTACTGTACAGTATATCCAAGGAAGTGAAAAATTGAGACATAATGCACAATTTAATGAATGATTAGCATGGATTAGCAGTTCAAAAGAAATATGACTATTACATATCAACATGAGATCTTAATGATCCATGGTTAACATGATTTAATAAGGATAATACAGTATTTGTAATAATACAAACTATAATTTAAAATCTTTATTACTGATTTTTTTATTAAGAAGATTAGGTATACACAGCAATGTGCTGCTACCCTATTCTATATGGAATATTACACAGTGTAGATAAAAAACTAGCTATAAGTTTATCTAATACTCCCATCTCACAGGATGGTTAGACATACATGGAATCAAGGTAGAAAATACCAGCCTCAATACAAAAAACAAATCAACTCTGACTAAACAACTCTTCACGATTTTCACAAGAGGTAAGCACTGAATCATGGAAACATTATATTATAATTACTCTTACCAGTTTCTACAAGACTCCTCTCAAACAATGTATTTTTTAACATGTTTAGGTATACACAGCAATGTGCTGCTTTCCTATTCTGTATGAAGGACCACACAGTGTAGATCAAAAACCAGCTACAAGCTCATCCAACATCTTCACCTCACAGGATGGCCAGTCATACATGGACTCAAGAGAGAACAAAATACTTAAGGCTGATCTATTAGCCTCCACTGGCAAAATCTGGGTGCAGCACAAGAATATCTTCCAATATTCCTGAGTGTATGAAGTAATTGCAGAGCTCAAAGTACCTCATACCATTTGGTATGAAGTCACTGATAACAGGGCAATCACAGATATAGTGTTGGAGAGTATGTTCTCTCAAGTAGGACTGAAAACAGATGATTTTTTCCACCAAGAGGGTTATAAACCCATGGAACCACTTACCCGCTGAAGCCGTAAATGTCAAATTCCAGCTAAAAAATATCATTAAGACAATTGGCGGGCCCTTTAACAAGCCGCCGGCTTTCTGTCCTCGTTGAGGCCACTAGATAGTTAGTGGCCTTTGGGTAAATTCAGTAAATATATACAAAATTGTCAGCGCATCTTCCGAGCAACAAGGACAACTACACAGTATCTCTTAGAATTACGTAGGTAAACAACAAATGTAACATATTTGTTTACTACAATGTCGGTGCTGGCTGTAGAAGTTGAAAAAACAGTTTTACTTCGAAATATACTAATTTTATAAGAAAATTCGACGTAAATAGGAGGCAGTAGAGCTCCGATAAGCCAGGGCTAAATCTTTAATATGAAGAATTTTGCCTGCTCTCTGATTGGCCAAACGAAACACAGTAGTGACATCTATCGGCACGCAGGTGAACCAACAAATATCTTCCTAAGTGGACCTACGTGAATTGCACCTAAGCATCTTCTTAGGGCACACTTAGGAACCTTCGTAGCAAACCTACTTACGAAGAAATACATGGAGCTTCGTGAATCTAGGTCCTGGTGGATAGCGTGCAGGACTCGTAGTTCTGTGGCGCGGGTTCGATTTCCGCACCAGGCAGAAACAAATGGGCAAAGTTTCTTTCACCCTGAATGCCCCTGTTACCTAGCAGTAAATAGGTACCTGGGAGTTAGTAAGCTGTCACAGGCTGCTTCCTGGAGTGTGTATGTGTGTGTGTGGTGTGGAGAAAAAAATATAGTAGTAGTTGGAAACAGTTGATTGACAGTTGAGAGGCGGGCCGAAAGAGCAGAGCTCAACCCCTGCAAGCACAACAACAATTAGGTGAATACACACACACATACACACACACAATTATTAATAAGCTATGAAGAATTTTCACTTTGTGACATGAGAGATCTAGATATAAGATTTAATCCGTGTGTCAGAGTGGATGAGTGTCAGTGTGAGTCAGTGTGGATGAGTGATCGACAACGTTGATGACGTGTGTGTGTGTGTGTGTGTGTGTGTGTGTGTGTGTGTGTGTGTGTGTGTGTGTGTGTGTGTGTGTGTGTGTGTGTGTGGTGTGTGTGTGTACTCACCTAGTTGTACTCACCTAGTTGTGTTTGCGGGGGTTGAGCTCTGGCTGTTTGGTCCCGCCTCTCAACCGTCAATCAACAGGTATACAGATTCCTGAGCCTATTGGGCTCTATCATATCTACACTTGAAGCTGTGTATGGAGTCAGCCTCCACCATATTACTTCCTAATGCATTCCATTTGTCAACCACTCTGACACTAAAAAAGTTCTTTCTAATATCTCTGTGGATCATTTGGGCACTCAGTTTCCACCTGTGTCCCCTAGTGCGTGTGCCCCTTGTGTTAAACAGCCTGTCTTCATCAACCCTGTCGATTCCCCTGAGAATCTTGAATGTGCTGATCATGTCCCCCCTAACTCTTCTGTCTTCCAACGAAGTGAGGTTTAATTCCTGCAGTCGCTCCTCGTAGCTCATACCTCTCAGCTCGGGTACTAGTCTGGTGGCAAACCTTTGAACCTTTTCCAGCTTAGTCTTATGCTTGACTAGATAGGGACTCCATGCTGGAGCCGCATACTCCATGATTGGTCTGACATATGTGGTATATAATGTTCTGAAAGATTCCTTACACAAGTTTCTAAAGGCCGTTCTTATGTTAGCCAACCTGGCATATGCTGCTGATGTTATCCTCTTGATATGAGCTTCAGGGGACAGGTCTGGCGTGATATCAACCCCCAGGTCTTTCTCTCTCTCTGACTCTTGAAGTATGTCATCTCCCAAATGGTACCTTGTATCTGGTCTCCTGCTTCCTACCCCTATCTTCATTACATTACATTTGCTTGGGTTAAACTCTAACAGCCATTTGTTCGACCATTCCTGCAGCTTGTCCACACCAGCACACGCACGCACACACACACACGCGCGCCCATCATCAACGTTGTCGATCACTCATCCACATTAACACACTGACACTCATCCACTCTGACACACTGACACTCATCCACACTGACACACACTGACACTCATCCACTCTGACACACTGACACTCATCCACTCTGACACACTGACACTCATCAGTGTCGAGTCGAAACAACGGTCAGGGATAGTCAAAGCGAATGGAAGGTAACCCAATAATTACGTACACAAGTATTTGGCTCTAAATTATGAGAAAACTGACAATTACTTCCAGGCACCTTGTGGTTGGGTACCCTTTCTGCCTCTGTCCCCATACCTCTTCCAGGTGTTATATAGATTGAGGAAGAAAAAAAAGAGGAACTAAGCATCATGATCCATCAGTCAGGAGCCACTGTAAAAAAAAGTCAACTAAAATCAAACGCCATGCAGAGATTTATCTAAAGAAATGGCTACTGCGATTATCCCGAAGGGAACTTCATGAAATCATTGCTGAAATGACAATGTATGAAGATAAATTCCAAGATCAACTTGATCCTTTAATCCACAAATATCTCAGCAGGAACCCAATCCAATGTGAGCTCATCACTCAACAGAGCAATGCAACTATTACACATATGCAGCAGAGCTCCCAAAGGTACATTTACCATATTTTGAGGGCAAGGATGAAGACGATTGGGATACCTTCTGGAGAGCCTTTGATTCTATATCAACTCCAAAGCTTCTCTCAAAAAAGCGACAAAGTTTCAATATTTACAAGGCCGGTTACAGGGAGAGGCAAGGCAGGTCATTGCTAATTTGTCATTAACAGATGATGATTACGACCATGCCTTACAGTTGTTACAAGATAACTACAGTGATAAGGAGACTGCAATTGCCCGCCTCTCATACAAATTATTGGATTTACCCGCTCCAAATAAAAGTTATGAATCACTACAATCATTTCGATTGTCTATAGAATCAATCATCAAGTCCTCAGTACAAAGTACCTGTAGCAAATGC